>SZWC01000738.1:187837-242737 GCA_023375785.1 Penium margaritaceum
CCCTCCCATTCGGTTCAAACCCCGTTTGACTGGATGCTGGTGAAGCATCTGGGACTTTCAACTGAGTTTTTTGATGATCTCGTTCTGTGAACAGTCGGAAGCAAAGTCAGATGTTCACTTGCATATGCATGTGCATGTGCATGCACGCGTACACGTGTGTGTGCAAGTGCGCAAGGCATCCACATGGACCTGCCTTGTCTTGAGCTTGTGTGGTCCCTTGATCCCCGTGTTGGGCTCCTGGCAGCATCCATTGTCCTTGGCTACATGGCATCTCTTTTGGTCACCACGCCCTCCATGAGATGGCTGAAAGCACTGGAAAGCTCTCAAGGATGTCTTCGTCTCTGGCATTCTGCACAGCGTCTTTCCTTGAAGCCTGAAGAGCAGTTGTCTGTTTCTTCACCAGTGCACAGCATGACACGTTTGCCTGCTTCGCCTGAACCTACGCTCTCCAGCCTACCGGGAAGGTACAGTCGTGTGCTTGGACAGGGGTGCAGAGTGACCGAGTGTGATCATAGTTCGCCTATTTCTTTGAGGATGACTGGGAAATGAGGTGGTCACATGTCATCGACGCTCGCGTTGTGTGGTGGGTGGTGGCTTGCTTGCTGTTGTTATTGCAGGCTCGAGTGCAAGAGAGGCGGGAGCGCGAGCACCTGGCCTCACAGCTGGCACGCACGCAAGCAGCCCTGGCAGATTCGCAGCAGGCGCACGCCGCCGCAACGGCAGAGGCAAAACGCTGGAAGCGGCAGGTGGAGTGCATCACACGCGCGCTGCGCGCCATGGGCTGCGAGTGCCAAGTTGCGGTGCAGGGGGGCGGCGACCAGACTGCTAACAGTTTCGGTTTGTGCGCTGATTCCTCTGATAACCGACGCTCGTTGAGCGCTTCTCCTGCCCACCCCTCTGGGAATGGTGCTGAAGGTGCTCACTCCTCAGGCGCTGCAGCGCTGACCAAGGCGTCCAGGTCTGCAAAGGGCTCGTGCTCGATGCTGTATCCTCCTGGTCACGTGTTGTCAGACGCCGCTGACGACAACGGCAGCAGGTACAGAAGGTGTGACAGTGTGGAGCGGAGGGAGCCTGACTGCAGCATGGCAGCGCAGTCGCGGGCGCGGCTGTCTGCGTCGAGTCCCACGCTGTCGTCTCTCGATGGCTCGCTACCCTGCGCAACCCCTGTGGTTGTGGACGATTGGGTGATGCCTCCGACCGCGTCCGCCTCACGCCTGCTCCACTGTGCATCTCTGGCGTCTGCTCCTGCTGCGTGCGTGCCAGCAAGGAGTGCTGCAGCCTGGTCGCCTCCAACCAGCGAGGATCCCAAGCCTGGTCTACCTTTTCGGGAGTCCGCACTGACGTCTTGTGCGGCTGCTGCTAACCTTGGAAATGGTGGTGGCAGCAGGAGCGGCGGTGGAGGCAGTGTTGGAAACGGCTGTGAGGCGGTGCCTGCACGAGAGGGTGACGGAATGGTGGTGTCGCTGCGGATGGTGCAAGTCAATGGGGTTGCATCGCAGTCGTCACTGAGTCGCGGGGCATGCGTGTGCCTTGCTACTCTGGAGTGCACGTGTGGGGATGAGGGTGGTGCAGGACCTTCAGCACCAGAAGGATCTTCGTGCGTTTCGTGGCGTGTCTCGCATGCTCAATGTTCTTGTGTTGATGCGGGTGGTGTGGGAGGGAGGAGCAGGACTGGCGCTTGCCCTGACAATGGAGACACGTCTGACTGCACAGCTGGTGGGAGCAGGGATCCAGCAGGACGCAAGAAGCAGACTGCAGTCGATCCGCCTGCTGGTCTGTGTACCGGCGGTAGCAGCACGAGGAGCGTCACCACAAGCAAGAGCTCCGGCGGGAGCGAGTACAGCTGCAGCGGCAGTCAGAGCCATGCAAGCGTCCTCATCGGATTGACGGCCGACTTTGACGCGCTCGGGTGCAGCGCTATCACGGACTATTGCGGAGGAGCTGCAAAGCTCTCGGACAAGGCTCACCGGCACCAGTTCAGTGCTCCGGCTGTGTGACGGCCATTGCCAGCTTTGCACGCGATCGGCAGCTCTGCTAGTGAATCTTCCGTCTTGACAACTTGCGGTGGGGTCTGGTATGCCCCCTCCTTTCCCCCCCTGCCCTCTCGCCTTGCCCTGTCCTTGAGCTTCAATGTGGCAGTTACCATCAGGTTCTGTAGAGCCGGTGTTGACTGCCATAGGTAAGAAGAGATTAGTTTTCTCTCTTTTTTTCCCTTTCAAGGCACTCACTCCAGCAAATCACACATGTGCATGCAAAACAGCTCAAGGTAACAGAGGGGGAAGAGAGCTCATCTTCGATGCTACACACTGTTGCATTTACGCAAGGAGTTGGTGGGACAGTCAACATCAGCTTCCACAGACTTCACAAGTTGAGAGTGGAGAGGGTGACTGGTGTGCAGCGGCTTGTATGTCCCACTGTGTCCTGCCATCCAGAAGTTGTAGGTAGAGAGAACAGCAGTGAAGGCCAGTTTGTAGTGTACAAGACCGTAGGGGTAGTTTTGGGCAATGTGCGCGGCCATTGTTACCCAAGAGTATGACTCTCTGGCCCAAATGCCCCTGATAGAGGAAGGTGCAATGGTCACAAGGCTGGCCTTGTTTGTGTTGGTGATGATGACGAGAATCTGACCCTTTACTTCAGCGATCGCTTTCTAGTGGCCACCACCCACACACATCTCTTGAGAAGAATGGCTCAACATGGCTTTTGCACATGCCGAGCGGTATGTTGAAGAAACAATTCACTCAAGCTTCTAGAGTGTTCCACACGCTCCGTTGGTTTTGTCTCTGCCGTTTGCATAGCTTAAGGCTCTGGCATGTGGGCCATCCATTTGGTCATTGAAATCTCCAACATGGGTTCCGTTGATTGATTGCCCGACAGTAAGTAGAATGTCCACATGCACTTCAAGGGCAAATTGTTTTGCATGCCTAGTTTGTTTGTGGTTGTTTTGGTTAGTTGTGGAGTGCTGATCCTGTGAAGGGTCATATTGCCTAAATGTTTGGACAACAGCCTCTCTTCGCCAACTATTGTTGGTTTTTCACGCATCTCTCACTTGTATACTATTGTGTCCTCCCGGCTTGTGTACATTGTCGGTTTTTGTCTCACATTTCTCACTTGTACTCCGTTGTGTTCTCCCGGCTTCTGTACATCGGCGTGGGGATGACTGACGGCGAGATGCGACGCTGATGGAGTGTCGTCCGGTAAAGCCGACGCACATTGAGGCTTAGACGCACTCCGCTGGAGCCTCCTCCCTCCGCGCTCAGCTCCATCGACAAACCTCCTCGGCAGTCGTGCCGTCAACAGGCACCGTCGCTGCATATGCTGCTTGTACATGTCCAGCGCCATGTCGGACTGTACTGTTGTGTTCGCAGCGTTGTGTCATGCCTAGGTTCCAAGTGTCATGATTTTCGGGCACAGTTGGTACCGGGGATTAGCGTAGACGCTCCCTGGGTTTAGGCAGCCATAACTCCGCACTGCTAATTTTCTAGTTGATTTTGACCGCAGGACTGTGTTCCCATCGTGTGTATTATGGTGTGGTCCAGTTTTCAGGTAAAACGGATGACGCGCGGGTTTGGGCTGTCGGCCGTCCTGCAAGGCTCACCGAGCAAATCCTGCCTGCTAGAATATAGGTATGTTTTGTGATTGGTTTAGAAACTGAGTGACAAGCACTACAGACCTGGGGGGGAGCTAAAATTTGGAGGGTTCTCCCATTCTTGCTCATTCTTGTTTCTTCATTAGTCACTTCCAGTTTTCAGCTGCTTTCAACGCTAACACTGGCGCGCGTTTCTGAGTAGCAAACCCAGAGCACTCAGACATAAGTGGCAGCTGACTAAGCAACGAGCGTGGAAGTCCGCACGCTGCATCACCAACGGTACTGCCCTAACTTGCACTTAAGCATAGTTTCTAGCATGGTATCAGGGCCAGAGCGTATCCGTAGTAGCAAACAACTCGCGCACAGGTGCCTGACTATGCCAGCGGACTTCCATACGCGCCAGTGCAGGGGAAATGTTGTCGGATTTTTCCCGGCAGCATTGACCCTCATGGTGGCGGCGTCAGATTTTTTCCCACGGCCACATGGTCAGGGAAAATGCATCCAAAATTTATACTGACACCACTGACCCCCACGCGTGACGCAAGGAGGTGAGCGGCAGGCCGCTTCAGACACCTATTGGCGACGACGCACGTGGCAACATCATCCAAGTGCAGTGACTGGCACCAACAGCAAGCAGTAGCAGGTTGCAACAGCAACGAGCAGTGGCAGCAACAGCCGGTAGCAGTTGTACGCAGCAGCAACAACTCGCAACAACAGCAGTAGGTAGCAGCAGCAGCTCACAGCAGCAACGGCCCGTAGCAACAAACAACAGCAGCAGCCGGCAACAGCAGCTCGCAGCAGCAACAGCAGCAGCAGCAACTGCTAGCAACAACATCAGCCGGCTGGAGCAGCAGCAGCAGCGAGCAGCAGCCGGCAGCAGCCAACAACATCCAAGAGCAGTAGCTGCAGCAGCAGCCAGTAGCTGTAGCTGCAGCAGCAGCCAGTAGCTGTAGCTGCAGCAGCAGCCAGTAGCTGTAGCTGCTCAAAGCCCGCTGCCTGCAGCAAGCAGCGAGCTGCGAGAAGCAAGCTTGCTGCTCGCAGCAAGCAGGGTGGAGCAAGCAGCGAGCAATGAGCTGGTTGCTCTCAGCTCGCTACTCACAACGAGCAGCGAGCTTGTTGTGACGAGCAGAGAGAAAAAAAAGAAAAATAAAAAAGGGAGGGTAACCCAAAAAAAATCCCACAAGTGGCCTTGCAGCGGCTGCAGTCACCACCACAGTCGGTGGAGCAACCACAACAGCCGTAGAAGCAAGCAGCAGCAGCACCAGTAGGAGCAGCTGTTGTTGCAATAGCAGCCGCAATAGCAGAAGAAATAGTAGCAACTACAGTAGTAGCAGCAGCTGCTGCTGCAACAACAGCCTCAACAGCAGCAGCAACTACCGCAGCAGCAGACTAACGGCAGTAGCAGTGGTTATGGCAACAATAGCTACAATAGCAGCAGGAACTACCCTGCAGCTGACACAACAGGGGCTCCAAAACCTGCCACTGCTGATGTCAGCCATCCTCAGCTGACGACACTACTGACGTCACTACTGAAGTCACTACGGATGTCACTACTGATGTCACTGTTGACCTCAACAACAACAAAAAAACTTTAGTAGCAACTCCACAAAAAACGCAGCAACAGTTGCAGATGCCATCCATTCTAGGCTGACTTCACTATTGACATCACTGCTCACATCGACAGCACAACAAGGGAAAAAATAAACAAACCAAACAAAGGGGGAGACAAAACACCATTGTAGAGAACAAAGAGGGGCCCTCCTCTTTTAGAGGACTCCCCTTTCTGTAATAACTGTAGCAACTACAGCAACAGCTGTAGCAGCTGTCCCCGTTACAACAGCACCAGGAGCGGCAGTAACAGCAGCAACAACAACAGCAGCAGTAGCAACAACAACAACAACAGCAGCAGTCGCAACAGTAGCAGCATCAACAACAACAGTAGCGGAAGCAGCGGCAGCAACAGCAGCAGCCACAATAGCAGCAACAACAGCAGCAGAACGAACAGTAGCAGGAGCACTACCAGCAACAACATCCCGCAAGCTCTTGCGTTGGTCATACAGGCACGACGGATCCGCTCACCGCTTTGCATCAGCAGCTCGCAACGCTAACGGAGTAGCTAGCGGAACTGCTGGTACCACCTCCGTCGTCGCAACAACAGCTGTAGCAACAACAACAGCAGCTGTCGTTGCAACAGCAGCCGCCGTCGTAGTAGCAGCAATCGTCACTACAGCAGTAGTAGCAACGTCAGCAAGTACCTTTTGTTCCACCCGTGTACGCGAGCCCCGCCGTCTCCTACGCCACACAGTATCTAGCGCAGCAACACACCCAGCGCCAACAGCAGACGATGACGTCAATCCTAGGCCCCACTCTGGGTGCCGGCCACAGGCCAAAGGAGTTCAAAACCCCACAGTCGCTGCTTCAGTCTGGCGAGCAGTTCCAGAGCTGGGAGCTCAGCTTCCATATCTGTGCACAGGGTGAGAACTTGTGGCCTTACTATGTCTTTCTCTACGACTCCACCCAGGTCGACGAGGTGTATGATGCTAGTCGCGCCGGGCGTGCCCTTGTCCTTGTGGCTCCTCCGGCTGCATGTCTTGCCCTCGAACCCTTCCTCGGCGACCTCACCACTAGCACTCTCCCTGACCCGGCAGCTGCGTGGCATGTACTCACCCGCCCTCATCACCTGTCCAGTGACACCGAGACCAGCCGCCTGATCCGGGAGTTCAACTCCCTACGCATGAGGAAGAGGGAGACGGTCACCTCCTACTCGCCGCGCATAGAGGACATCCTGTGCCGCCTTGGAGACGCCGCGCCATCCCCACTCTTCGCTCTCCTGACCATCAAGCCCGCCGCCACTGACCCCTTCTCCCACGTCTTCGTCCATTACTCCCAGGACGTCTTCGTCGCGATGGCTGCATAGGGTACCCTCATGCCTTGGGCATACGAACTCTTCCTGAGCATCAAAGAGGCTCGTCCGGAGTCACACATCCATCACACAGAGTACCTTGCCTCTCTTGCGGTCGCCTCCGTGGCCGTAGCAGCCCCAAGAGCAGCGAATTCTTCCGACGCCACCTCGTCAGGCAGGAAGAAGCGCTGGGGCAAGAAGGACAAGGGCTCTCAAAAGCAATGTAGCGGCTCCAACGGCGCCAGCCTTGTCTGCCATAACTGTGGCCAGTCAGGACACGGATGGTACACGTGTCCTCTCCCAACTGACGAGGCTCGCATCATCGCCACCATGTGTCGCGAGCACGAGTGTCACCTTGCCACCACTGCCATGACCGTCGCTGCTCCTACTGCACCTTTGCCGCCAGCGACAGCTCCACCGCAGTACCTTCCGCAGCCGTCCGCATCCGCTCCTCCGTCACCGGCCTCCAGCAGCATCTCCCTCCTCCTGCCTGGACTCCTACGCCATTAGACCGCAGTCGGTCTACTCCATCGAACCCTCCATCCGCGAGCGTCAGGTGGAGCAGTTCATCGCACTTCAGCGCGACCTTCCTCATCCTCCTCGCCAGAAATGTGCGAGTTGTGTAGTCGCTATTGCCTTCCCACCTTGCACGAAAGAGTCTGTGCTGCGGTCGTATCATGTCTCTTCGTCCGCACTCTCCTCTACTGTGCCTCTTCTTGATGACGTCGCTTGGCTGGATGACCGGTAGTCCCAGTTTACACCTGTGTCCACCGCGCCAGCGGTGCTCGCCCATTGCCATGTGACTGTCAGTGACCTGGCCACACCGCTCCAAGATCCGTCAAAGACATGGATCATCGACTCCAGGGCCACTTATCACATGACGGCCTCGCGTGAGGCCTTTAGTGTCCTTCGTTCCATCACCGATGTCACCGGGGTTCGGACTGGTTCTAGTCAGGTGTTACCCATTCGTGTTGTTGGCGTCGTTCGTTTCCGTGGTTCTGCTGGTGATGTCTTCGTGACTGATGTCCTCTTCGTCTCTAGCCTTGAGCTCAGCTTCCTGTGTGTCACCTCCCTTGTTTGCATGAGTATGGACGTTCTGCATTCAAAAGGTGTGGGCACCCATGTTTGCCACGCCAAGTCAAAGTCGATGCTAAGTCGCCAAGTCGAAAGTCGAAAGTCGCCAGTCAATCACACACGTCGACTTGGCCTTGCCAAGTCGGTGTTCTACACTGCACTAGACAGTCATTTGGCCTCATCAATGTGTAAACTTGCCTGTCATCGATTATTCTGACAGTCATTTTTTCCCACATTGTCCAAGACATGTCCTACAACTTCAATTAGTACACTTCATTGTACAATGCATGCTTGGGGAGCACTGCTCAACCCCTTGGGTGGTTATTGCTATGACACGCATTTGAAAGCAAAGAGGTTCATCCTATGGAAAGCAGCAGATGTACAACCAAGCTATTGGAAGTAATGGAATGAGATGAAGCTGGAAAAGAATTGTCACTGCTTTTGCAAACAAACTAAGAGCAACCTTCTGAAAACAAACTCGGGAAAAAAATGAGACAATCAAAATGAAGGATCAGATGAAGGTCACCTAGGGACCTTTACGGCCTCTCTTTGGGCGTTCATTGGCCACAGCACCAGCTCTCCTCCCTAATCCTGTGGATGCTTTGACTCTAGTAGTAGAGCCTACTTCAGCACCAACAACTGCCCCTGCTGCAAAAGCACCTGCTGCTGAAGCACCTGTTGCTGAAGCTCCTGCTGCTGAAGCACCTGATGCTGAAGAACTTGCTGCTGAAGCACCTGCTGCTGAAGCACCTGCTGATGTAGCACCTGATGCTGAAGCACCCGTAGCCTCAACATCTTTGCGCTTGCGTACTCCTGCCCTCAGGACTCTTCACACCTCTTGCCCCCCATCTTCATGTCCCTGCTGCTCGTCCTCCTTGTTGCTCTCATTCCCACCATCTTCATCCATCCCAGCAATCTCTTCATCCTCCGCCTCATCCTCCTCATCGTCGCTGTCCAATCCCTCCTTCTCCCCTTCCACTTCCCTTATCTCCTGAACATCGCGATCTTCAGGATCTAGGGCATCAGCAATGGTGGGATGCCACACAAAGTCCTCCTCATCCTCGTCCTCTAGGTCTCCATCAACCTCGCTGTCAGTGTCCTCAGCCTCATCCTCTATGGCCTTCCTGATGTCACTGGTCAGCTTCTTCCCCTTCTTCTTCCCATACATCCTTGTCAACCGGACGTTTGTCCGGACCAGCAGTTCTAGGGTGGAGACCTTGAGACGGTTGCGCCTGGTTGTCTGGATGAGTTCATGCTTGCTGAAGCAGCACTCAGTGTCGGAGCTGCTGCAAGGCTGTGCCAACAGCCTCATTGCGAATGCTCTGAGGACGGGAAGGCTTGTCATGTGGCGGGCATGCCATCTGAAGGCTGGCAGCTCACCCGCTATGACCTGCTGCACTGCTTGCGTGGCCCGCTGCACATCCTTCATCTTGCTTGGCTCTTCCTCCAGCGTGACCCGGCGGTTTTCAAACGCCTCCAGCTCCTTGTCCATGGTGTCCTGCTCTCCAGGATCTGGCAGTAGCGCCATGACGACGGTGTTCCACGCCTCCACGATCTTCTCATCGCCGTCGAACTTGTAGCCAAAATGTTGCGGATGGCAACGACGTGCTGCGGCATACACCGGACAAGACATTTTATTAGTCCAGCGATAGGACAGCCGCCCAGCCACAAACTGCACCCATTCCGGGCTGCACTTCGCACGGCGACTGCCCCGCGACACTCCCAAACCATTGATATCTTCAATCGTGTCAAGCAGAGTCTCAAAAACAATCCCTGCAGTCCCTCCGGAGCTGTCTGCCTTGCGAATGGCAAGCACGATGGGAAGCATGAGCTTGACCATGGCCTTAACCTGCATCCAGAACACCCCCATCTTCACAATTCTGCGTACCTCCTTCTTCTTTGCCTGCCACCCAGCATCCTTGCCGACACTGCCGAAGTCATTCCACCTCGTACTGGTCACAATCTTGACCAGGATCTCACGCAGCTTCAGCAATCTCTCAAACATCTTGTGCACAGATCCAAACTGGGTAGCACAGGCAGGAAACAGCACCAGACCACCCTCTATCTTCAGCCACGACCTGAGGAGGTCTTTGTTCCTGAAAAATGACACGACTCTCTCAGCCTTGCTGATAAGATTGCCTCCCCATTCTGTCTTTGCAACATCCTTTAATACCAAATCCAAGGAGTGTGCCACACAGTGGCTGAAAAACACAGCCGGGTGCTTGTTCCTGAGCTCAACATAAGCCTTTTTGTTTGTTGACGCGTTGTCGGTGATGACCATGATGACCTTTTCAGCTCCCACCTCGACGATGGCATGGTCGATCACTGTAGCGACGTGGTTGGCATTTCTGATGAGGTCGCTTGCATCCCTTGAGAACAGGTGGGCCACCCCCTCCACGTTTGAAGCCATGGCAGAGTAAATGGGCCGGATCTGGATGTCGGACCACTCGTCCACTCCGAGTGTCACCCCGAAAATGTCCCAGCCTGCGCGAAGTGGTGCTTCCAGTGCCTCCAGCTCTTTGTCTAGTGTTGGAAGGAGCTCGCCTGTCACTCGGTCCTTGGAAGGCAGCCTGAAGCTGGGGGTGGTTTTGTGTGCATCCTCTACCAGCTCTAGCACCACGTCGTCATGACAGAAGGAGATGGGCAGCGCGTTTTTTGCCATTATCTTGACTATGGTCTTCTGGCAGGCAGCGTTGTTGGCGTTTCCGATGTGCTCGGACATGAGGGTTTGACGCGCTGTCTTGAGGGATGCAGCATCCACTGGAGTGATGCTGCGGAGGGAGGCTGGGATGGTTGCTGGAGTGTGAATAGCTTCTGGGACGGCAGGAGTCTGGTCGGCTCCGTTGGGGGTGCTGCTGGATGCAACTGCTCCGTGAAGTGCACGAAGCTCCTGATGCTTGCGCTCGGCCACGAGCTTAGCCCAGTCCACTGGGCTGGAAGCTGTGCCCCATGGCTCACCCTGGCCATTGTACAAATTTTTGTCAAAGGGCACCCAGCCATCAGGGGGCGATGGCAACAGGGGGAGACCGAGTAGAGCTCGGGCAGCCGCAGGAACCACCTTACACTGGACGATGTTGGAGACAGCTGCCCCAAAGTGCCCTCGCATGCGGTCTGAACCGCCTGAGCCAATTCTCCCACAAGGCCCACACTACCATCCAGGATAGCCTCCAGCGGTGGGGACAGGTCTGAAGAATTTTCTGAGTGCACGGATGAGGAAGTCTCCAGCCAAACACGGCTGTCTTGTGGAGGGAGTGCTAGTGGTGGCCTGCTTGGCCCTGCCAGCCATCTTCGACACGCTGACTAGGAGTCAAACTGCATGCTCTCGATAACTACCAGCTCCCCTCACCCGCATGATGCGGATCCTATCCATCCTTGTCCAGGTTGGCATGACATGTCATGCAATACTCCGGTGTTTGGTGCATTGTTATTGGTGGAAAAAGCTCCGCAAAGTGTCACACGGGTCTGGTGTGTTGCTTCCACACAACCTGCACGCATCATGCACACAAGAAACACGCCAAAACCGTATAGTGTATGGCTGGGTCCATCCTAGCCAGCCATCCATCCAACGAGGCACACATATCACCCTCTTGCGTGGCTGTCGCCTCGAGAAGAACCCCAGCAAAAATGGCCAGACGGGTGCCAAAGCCAAAATGCACACGCGACTCTTGATCTGAAAAGAAGAAAAAAAGACCAAAGCCTGGTCCAAGTTGGCTAGAACCCAAATGAGGTTATCCCAGAGCCTGGGGAAAAAAATGGGGGTCAAGTCAAGTCGACGTCGACGTCGACTTTGATCGACTTGGCGACTCCGACTTAACCCCCTAAAGTCGGAAGTCGAAGTAAACATGGGTGGGCACTGTGTCACTGCGTCCATCTGGTCGTGTCGTTTTGCATGCCACCGCCGGTAGCAACTTGTGGGATGTACCGCGCCAGTCCGATTCTACCTCTGTCCCCTCCTCATCGGCCAACAGTGGCCACGTTTTTGTGACAAGCACACTATCTCCGTAGCACACGCGTCTCCTGCATCGCCGCCTATGTCACATCCACTCTGTCGTTGTTGACAACATGCTTCATAAGCAACCAGCCACTGGCCTTGACCAAGCCTCCTTTCCTCTGTCGTGTCCCACTGAGTGCATTGATTGTCCTCAAGGGAAGATGCACCGTTCCACCTACCCCCTCTCTGCCTCTCAAGCAACCACCCCGCTCGACTTGGTCCACTCTGATGTCATGGGTCCCCTCCCGACAGAGTCCGTCGACGAGCACGGTCGTTATGTCCTGACACTAACGGACAACTACTCTTGCCATCGCTGGGTCTTGTGCCTTCGGCACATTGCTCCCACCATTCAAGACTGGCTTGGTTGTGCTGAACGCAAGTGTGGTTGATCCCTCCGTCGCTTCCGTTCCGATCGCAGGGATGAGTTTCTGTGGGAGACCACACTCTTCCTTGCCTCCCATAGTGTCTGTCATAAGACATCGGCGCCTTACACGCCTGCCCAGAACGGCATCTCTGAGCGCTGGAACCGCACCATGGCCGACTCCGTTCGCACCATATGCGTCGAATCCGGCATTTCTGACAACTTCTACTTCGAGGCCATGACCTACATGACGTGGGTCTGGAACCGGATTCCCCACGGACCCCTTCCTCGTCAATCCACACCATACGAGCACTGGTGTGGATAGCGAGCCTACATGCGTCCGGCCCGCATCTGGGGCTACGTCGCTATCGTGTGGTTGCCTGTCCCACACCAGGGTAACAAGCTCGAGCCTCGCGAACGTCCTTGCACCTTCCTTGGCATCTCGAGTTAGTCGAAGGCATGGCGTTTCTGGGATCTCACCCGGCATTGCATTGTCGAGTCACGAGATACCCTCTTCTGTGAGGACTTGTTTCCCCGCGACCTCCTTTGCTCCGGCGCGTCGATGTTCCTCCCATCGAGTGGGGGAGTGGTTGGTCCATCCTCCTCCAGCCGCGTCCGGGCGTTCCATCGTCTACGCCCGCGGGTCCGTCGCAGCTGGTTGCCTCATCTATGTCCGCCAGTCCCTCAGCGTTGGCTGCCCCGTTTGTGTCCGCCAGCCTGTCAGGGCTGGCCACCCCATCTGTTTCCAACAGCCCATCACAATCAGTTGCCCCGTCCTTGTCCGCCAGTCCCTCAGCCTCGGCTGCCCCGTCCGTACCTGCCAGCCCTTAGAGCCGGTTGTCCCGTCCGTGTCCGACAGCCCCTCAATGCCGGCTGCCCTATCTGTGCCTGCCAGTCCCTCACCATCTGTGTCTGACAGTCCCTCAGAGTCAGGTGCCTCGTCCGTGTCCTCCAGCTCCTCAACCCCGGCTGCCCCGTCCATGCCTACCAGCCCTCAGAGCCGGTTGCCCCATCTGTGTCTGACAGCCCCTCAGCACCGGCTGCCCCGTCCGTGACTGCAAGCCCCTCAGGGTCGGCTGCCCCATCTGTGTCCGATAGCCCCTCAGAGCCGGCTACCCCGTCCGTGTCCGCCAGCCCCTCGGCGCCGGCTGTCCAGTCCATGCCCGCAAGCCCTCAGAGCCGGCTGTCTCATCTGTGTCCGACAGCCCCTCAGTGGCGGCTGCCCCGTAAGTGCCCGCCAGCCCCTCAGGGCAGGCTGCCCCATCTGTGTGCGATAGCCCTTCAGAGTCGGCTGTCCCATCCGTGTCCGCCAGCCCCTCAGCACCGGCTGCCATGTCCGTGACCGCCAGCCCCTTAGGGCCAGCTGCCCTGTTCGTGTCCGACAACCCCTCAGCATCGGTTGTCAGGGTTGTGCCTGCTAGTCCCTCAGGGCCGGCTGCCCCATCCATATCGGTGCGCTACACACGTGGTTTGGGCAGGAGCCTTAGAACCAGGCCAACAATGAGCACTCAGGCCGCCTCCTCACATCCTCTCGCGCCACGGCCCCTTGTCATCCCATGAGGCTCCTCACCTCATGTCAGACCCACTTCCACAGTTGTGAGTGGGGACCTCGGCACCAAGATACTTGGCTTGGCCACATTGTCAATCATCACTAACCTACACCCAGGATCAGCTTTGCGTTATGCCTTGCTCCATCAGGAGCACCGGTATGCTACTGTGGCCAGGCTCATGTGGATGCCACCAGGGGCACCAGACGCGCACGCCCTCATTGCCCGCTCCACGGAGCGACCAGAGGACCAGCCACCCTGCGTGAGGCTCGGACATCTCCTGAGGCTGCTCACTGAGAGGCTGCATGTGCCGACAAGCTTGCCGCCATTCAGCAACACCACGTCTATGAGCTCGTCGACCTCCTCCCAAGCCGTAAGGCCATCGGTGCCAAGTGGGTTCTCCAGCAAAAGTTGAAACTAGACGTGTCCCTGGACAAGTACAAGGCGGTCTCACAGCTAAGGGATTTACTCAGGTCCCTGGGGTTGACTATGACCACGTCTTTGCCCCTGTCGGTCAATTCTCCACCAGCCGGGCATTGCTCAGCCTAGTTGCCCAGCACGGGTGGGAACTGCATCAGATGGATGTGAGCAACACTTTTATCCATGGTTCACTGGAGGACAAGGAGCTCTACATGGTGCAGCCTCCAAGCTTTGATGATGGCTCCGACAAGGTTTGGAAGCTACAGAAGGCCCTTTACAGCTTGAAGCAATCATCGCGCTACTAGAACCAGGAGATCAGTCGTACGCTTCCCAGTGGCGGCCTCCTTTGGAGCTCTGCCGGCCTCGCGCTATTGATCAATACTTGTGGTCAGACCCTCGTCGTTGTCCAGGTCTATGTCGAGGACCTGCTCATCGCATTGCCGGATGCTGCTGCTATCCAGCGGGTCAAGGACCTGCTGCATGTTGCTTACCAAATGAAGTACCTCGAGCCAGCACAAGTCTTTTTTAGGAAAGGAGCTTGAGCATGATCGCTCTGAGGGCACCCTGCATGTCCATCAGGCTGCCTGCGTCCACACCTTGTCTGGGCTTTTCACTGAGGATGTGCCCCTCGGGCCGAGAGAATCATCACCCATGTTGCCTGATGCTCAAGCGATGCTCAAGAGCTCGGATCCGGCCATGGTGGGGGAGCCAGTAGACGTGACCACGTATCTACGCGTCATCCGATCACTGATGTTCTTGGCAACGACAACGCGTCCAGACATTGCATTTGCTGTCAACCTCCTTGCACAGTTCTCTCAGGGGTCATGTCACCTCCACTTTGAAACTGCAATCCAAGCATTGTGCTACGTTGTTTCTACACCACAACAAGGCCTGATGTTTTGTCAACAACCGTCCATTGTGGCGACGGGATTCACCAACAGTGACTGGGCAGGCAGTCGAGACGGTAAGAGTCGTACCGGCTGGATCTTCATTGTTGGCAGAACGGTTGTATCTTGGCGCAGCGACAAGCAAGGCTGCATTGCGCGCAGCACTACTGAGGCTGAGTATGTGGCCCTTGGTTTTGGCGCTTGTGAGAGTGTGTGCCTGTGCTGCCTGTTGTCCAAGTTGCATCGCTCAGTCTTGTCCATCACGTTGTACCATGACAATCAAAATGCCATGATCATTGCTGACAATGACGGCGTGCATCACACTCGCACAAGGCAAATCAATGTCGAGTATCACTATGTGCGTTCGTTGTTGCATGACGGCATCGTCAGCATTGTGTGGGTTGAGGCAGCACAGCAGTTGGCTAATTTTTTTACCAAGGCATTGAAGCGTGACTTGTTCAAGAAGGCTGTGAGTGCAATCAGTGTGCGTCCGTGAGGTTCTCTCTCTCCTTGTCCGCTTGGTCTCTGTGCTCTCTGCCCGTCCATGTGCCCTAAATCATGCGATTCATGAGGGACTGTTGGTTTTTGTCTCACATCCTTCACTTGGATTTGGGCTGTCGGCCATCTGGCAGGGCTCACCGAGAAAACCCTGCCTGCGCGAAGATAGGTCTATTTTGTGATTGGCTTAGAAACTGAGTAACAAGCTCTACAGAGCTGGGGGGGAGGTAGAATTTGGAGGGGTCTCCCATTGTTGCTCATTCTTGTTTCTAAATCAATCACTTTTAGCTTTCAGCTGCTTTCTGGCACTAAAACTGGCACTCGTACCTTTGAGTAACAAACCCAGAGCACTTAGACTTAAGACTCTAGAGCGGTAGATTGAGGGGACAGCTGACTAAGCAACGAGCATCGAAGCCTGCATGCTGCATCAGCAATGCTACTGCCCCAACCTGCGCTTTAGCATAGTTTTCAGCTTACATCAGCGTGTAGATGACTGACGGCGATATGTGGCGTTGCTGGAGTGTCGTGTGGTGGAGCCGACTCACGCTGAGGCCTACTTGCAGTTTGTAGGAGCCTCCTCCCTCCAATGTGCTCAGCTCCATCGGCACACCTCCTCAGCAGTCGTGCCGCCGGCAGTCACTGTCCTTGTATATGTTGCGTGCATGCGTCTAGCACCGTCGGACTGCACTGTTGCATTTGCAGCACCATGCTATGCCTAGGGTCCAGGTTTCATGATTTTCTGGCACTGTTGGTACCGGGGATTAGCGTGGACGCTGCCTGGTTTATGCAGCCATAACTCCTCACTGCTCTTTTTCTAGCTGATTCTGACTGCACCACTGCATTTGCAGCGTGTGTATTATGGCATGGTCTAATTTTCTGGCAAAAAGGACACCGCCCGGGTTTGGGGCTATCGGCCGTCTGGCAGGGCTCACCAAGAAAACCCCGCCTGCCAGAAAAGGTTGAATTGACCTAGGGGTCCGGGTTCGCACCTAGTCCCAATGCGAGGATTCGCGTTGCCGGATAAATCAGCGTCAGAGCCGTTATCCGGGCAACGATCAACATGAGGGCCCGCCGTTTGCCGGCCGCATCTCCAAGTAGCCGTGCTGCTACCGGTGTCGCTTTGTCGGACGCCTGCCCACCCGATTAGGCAATGGATCCTGTCTGTTTTGGTAGCACGGCAGGTTCCAATCACATGAATTCTAAATTATTCCCTCAAGTTCCAGTGTTTGACATTTAACGCCTATTTCTACATCAAACCAATTCTATTTCACGCGGTTCATGCTCCCCCCCCCCCNCTGCTACCGGTGTCGCTTTGTCGGACGCCTGCCCACCCGATTAGGCAATGGATCCTGTCTGTTTTGGTAGCACGGCAGGTTCCAATCACATGAATTCTAAATTATTCCCTCAAGTTCCAGTGTTTGACATTTAACGCCTATTTCTACATCAAACCAATTCTATTTCACGCGGTTCATGCTCCCCCCCCCCCCATCCTCCTACTTGTCTGATAGCAAAATGGTCAGGCCATGTTGATGGAGAACCCGGTGTGCGAACTTGTCGCGCACTTCAACATCGGCTGAAAGAGTCCTCGAAAGTCCAGGTTGTTGAGGTTTCGCAAGTTTCTCATGACAACCTCAATGACGGGCCTCCACGTTGATCAGATTGGCCGTAAAGGCCCAACAGTTGATCAGATTGGCCGTCGAGGCCCCAGGGATGGAAAATTATAAAACCGGGTCCCCGTATCAAACCGCAGAAGGAACAAGGGCTCTGAGGTCGAACTGCCCCCAATAAAATAGGTCTATTTTCTAATTTGCTTAAAAATTGAGTAACAAGCTCTATAGAGCTGGGGAGGGCTCGAATTTAGAGGGGTCTCCCATTGTTGCTCATTCTTGTTTCTTAATCAGTCATTTCCAGTTCTCAGCTGCTTTTTGGCGCTAGCACTGGCTCGTGCATCTTTGAGTAACAAACCCAGAGAACCCAGGCTTAGACTCTAAAACGATACACTGAGGGGGGCACCATACTCACCAACGAGCGTGAAACCCCGCCCGTCGCATCGACAACGTAGCTGCCCCAACCTGCACACTACAGAAGTTTCTAGCTTGGTATCAGAGCCAAAGCGCAGTAGTAGCAACAGACAACTGGCGTACAGGCTCTTGACTATGCTGGCGGACCCCCATACGCGCCAGTGCAGGGGAAATGCTGCCACATTTTTCCCGACGGCATTGACCCGCCTAGTGGCGACGTCAGATTTTTTCCCACGGCCACTGGATTTTTCCGGCAGCAATGACCCCCAGGTGTGAAGCGAGGAGGTGAGTGACAGGCCACGTCAGGCATCTGCTAGCGACTACGCACGTGGCAACGTCAACCAGGTGTAGTGAATGGCAACAGCAGCAAGCGCCAGTACCAACAGCAGCTTACAACAGCAGCGAGCAGTGGCAGCAGCAACCAACAACGGCTTCGTGCAACAACAGCAACCGGCACTAGCACTAGCTTGTAGCAGCTCGTAACAGCAGCAGCTCATAACAGCAAGCAACAACAGTAGCAGCTTGTAGCAGCAGTAGTGCGTAGCAGTAGTAAGCAGCAGCGGCAGCCAGCAACAACACGGAGCAATAGCAACAATCGTAGCAGCAGAAACAGCACCACCACCACCCCGTAGGCTCTGTCTTGCTTCATGCTGGCTCAAAATATCTACTCGTCGCTTTGCGCTAGTAGCTCGCAATTCTGACATAACAGCTAGTGGCACTGCAGCCACCGATACCGCTGTCGTAGGAACATCAGCAGCCGCCAGTGCAGTCGTAGCAGTCGCCGTAGCAGCAGCAACAATGTCAGCCAGCACCTTTTGTTCCACCCATGTACACGATCCCTGCAGTTTCCTACGCTATGCAGTACTTGGCGCAACAACACACCTAGCACGAACAATAGACGGTGACGTCAGTCCTAGGCCCCACTCTTCGTGTCGGCCGCAGGTAAAAGGACATCGAAATCCCACCGCCGCCGCTTGAGGCTGGCGGCCAGATCCAAAGCTGGGAGCTCAACTTCTGGATCTGGGCACAGGGCGAGGGCTTGTGGCCCTACTATGTCCTGCCCTTCGACTCCACCCAGGCCGACCAGATACATTACGCCGGTCACGCCATGCGTGCCCTCGTCCCTATGGCCCCTTTAGCTGCACGTCTCGCCCTTGAGCCCTTCCTCGGCGCCCTCACAACTGGTGCACTCCCTGACCTGGCAGCAGCATGGCACAAACTCATGCGCCCTCATCGCCTGTCCAGTGACGCCGAGACCAGCCGCCTGATCCGGGAGTTCAACTCCCTCTGCATCGGAGAGACCGAGATCATCACCTCCTATTGGCAGCGTGTAGAGGACATCATGAGCCACCTCGGAGACGACGCGCCATCTCGTCTCTAAGCGCTCCTGACCATAAAGCGCGGCGCCATCGACCCGTTCTCCGACATCTTCGTCCACTACTCCCAGGACGTCCTCACCACGATGGTTGCCCAGGGTACCCTCATGCCCTGGGCATACGAGCTCTTCCTCTATATTGAGGAGGCCTGTCAGGATTCACACATCCATCGCACAAAGTCCCTCGCCTCTCCTGCCATCGCCTCAGTGGTTGTTACCGCCCTAGCAGTAGTAGTGTCTTCCGGCGCCTCCTCATCTGGCAAGAAGAAGCGCAGGGGCAAGAAGGCCAAGGTCCCTCAACAACAATCTAGTCGATCCGGCAGCAAAAGCCTCGTCTACCACAATTGTGGCCAGTCAGGCCACGGGTGGTACACATGTCCACTCCCGACTGATGCTCGCATATTTGCCACCATGCAATGCCAACGTGACCATCGCCTTGCTACCACTCCCGTGAACATCGCTGCTCCTGCTGCATCTGCGTCGCTCGAGACGGCTCCACCGCAATGTCTTCCGCAGCCATCCACACCCTCTCCTCTGTCACCCGCGCCTTCCTCCTTCTTCGACTCCGGCCCCATTACACTACAGTCGGTCTACTCCCTCGGACCCTCCACCCGTGATTGTCAGCTAGAGCAATTCATTGCACTCTAGCTTGGCCTTCCTCACCCTCCTCCCTAGGGACGTGTGAGTTGCATAGTCACTAGTTCCTCCCTACCCTCCATGACAGAGTCTGTGTTGCGGTTGTGTCCTGTATATTTGTCCAATCCATCCTCTGCCGTGCCTGTTCCACCTGCTCCTCTTTGTGATGATGTTGCCTAGCTGGATGACTGGTAGTCCCAGTTTGCACCTCTGTCTACCGCGTTCGCGTCGCTTGCCCATGGCCATGTGACTATCCGCGACCTAGCCACACTGGTCCAGGACTTGGATCATCGACTCCGGGGCCACACATCACATGACAGCCTCGCGCGAGGCCTTCAGTTTCCTTGGTCTCGTCACTGATGTCACCGAGGCTCGAACGGGTTCTGGTCAGGTGTTACATGCTCGTGGTGTTGGCGTCATTTGTTTCTGTGGTCCTGCTAGTGGTGTCTTTGTGACTGATGTCCTCTTCCTCCCTGGCCTTGAGCTCAGCCTCCTCTTTGTTACTGCCCTTGATCGCATGAGCATGGACGTTCTGCACGCGCGTGGTGTGGGCACAGTGTTAGTGCATCCATCAGGTTGTGTCGTTTTGCATGCCACCACCCGCGGCAACTTGTGGCACGTATCGTGCCTATCCGCTTCTACCTCTCTGCCCTCCTCATCCGCTGACACTGGCCACGCGTTTCTTAAAAGCACACTCTCTCTAGAGCACACAAGTCTCCTACATCGCCGCCTGTGTTACGTCCACTCTGCCGCTGTTAACAGCATGCTTTACACATAGCCAGCCACGGGCCTTAACCCAGCCTCCTTTCCTCTGCCGTGTCCCACCGAGTGCATTAATTGTGCTTAGAGCAAGATGCACCATTCCACCTACCCCCATTTGCCTCTCGAGAAACCGCCCTCCTCGACTTGGTTCGCTATGATGTCATGGGTCCCCTCCCAACAGAGTCCGTCGGCGAGCACGGTCGTTATGTCCTGACACTTATGGACGACTACTCTTGTTGTTGCTAGGTCTTTTGCCTAAAAAAAAAGAGCAATGCCGCTCCCACCATTCGGTACTGGCTTGTCCGTGCTGAGCCCAAGAGTGGTCACCCCCGCCGCCTCTTCCGTTTCGACTACGAGAGTGAGTTTCTGGGGGAGACCACACTCTTCCTCGCCTCCCATGGTGTCTGTCATGAGATGTTTGTGCCTTACACGCTAGTCCACAACGGTGTCTCTAAGAGATGGAACCGCACCATGGCTGACAACGTCCGCACAATGTGGGTCGAATCCGATATCTGTGACGGCTTCTACTTTGAGGCCATGACTTACATGACGTGGGTCCGGAACCAGATTCCCCATGGACCCATTCCCCATCAGTCTACACCATACCAGCACTAGTGTGGCAAGCGGGCGGACCTCCGTCCGGCTCGCGTCTAAGGTTGTGTAGCCATCGTGTGGTTGCCTGCCCGACATGAGGGTGGCAAGCTTGAGCCTTGCGGGCATCCTTGCACCTTCCTTGGCGTCTTGCGTCAGTCCGAGGCATGGCGTTTCGAGGATCCTACCCAGCACTACATCGTTAAGTCCCGGGATGCCCTCTTCTTTGAGGACTTGTTTCCCCGCGACCTCGTTCACTCCGGCATGTTGATGTTCCTCCTGTTGCATGGGGGAGTGGTGGGTCCGTCCTCCGTCTAGCCGCGTCTGGGCGTCCTATCATCTTCGCTCGCGGGTCTGTCTGCGTCGGTTGCCCCGTCCGTGTCCGCCAGCCCCACCAGGCTGGCCGTCCCGTCCGTGTCCACCAGCCCCTCAGGGTCAGTTGTCCCATCCGTGTCCAACAGCCCCTCAAAGCTGGCTGCCACGCCCATGTCTGCCAGTCCCTCCAGGCCGGTTGCTCCGTCTGTGTCCGCTAGCCCCTGAGGGCTGGCTACCCCTTCCGTGTCCCACAGCCCCTCAGGGCCGGCTTCCCCGTCCGTTTCCGCCAGTCCCTTAGGGTCAGCTGCCCCATCTATGTCCGAAAGCACCCCAGAGACGGTTGCCCCGTCCGTGCCCACCAGCTCCTCAGGGCCGGTTGTCCCATCTGTGTCCACCAGCCCCTCAGGGCCGGCTGTCGCGTCCGTGTCCGCCAGCCCCTCAGGGTCAGCTGTCCCGTACGTGTCCGCCAGCCCCTAACGGCCGCTTGCCCCATCCGTGTCCGCCAGCCCCTCTGGGCCGCCTACCTCGTCCGTGTCCGCAGCCCCTCAGGGCCGGCTGCCCCGTCCGTGTCCGCTAACCCCTCTGGGCCAGCTTCCCTGTCCGTGTCCGCTAGTCCCTGAGGGCTAGCTGCCCCGTCCATATCAGCGCACTACACACGTGGTCTGGTGGGGACCCTTAGACCCAGGCGGACAATGAGCACTCAGGCCGCCTCCTGACTCAGACCCCCTGTCGTCCCACGAGGCTCCTTGCCTCATGTCAGACCCACTTCCATTGTTGTGAGTGGGGACCATAGTACCAAGGCACTTGGCTTGGCCACACTATCAATCATCACTGACCCGCATCAAGGGTCAACTTTGGGCTATGCCCTTCTCCATCAGGAGCACCGGTATGCCGTTATGGCCACACTCACACGGATGCCACCTGGGGCGCGGGACGCCCTTACTTTCGGCCACACAAAGTGTCCAGAGAACACAGCCACCCTACGTGAGGCTCGAGCGTCTCCAAATGCCGCTCATTGGGAGGCTCTATGCGCTGACGAGCTTGCCGGCATTTGGCATCATCACGCCTATGAGCTCGTCGACCTCCCCCCAAGTCGTAAGGCCATCGGCGTCAAGTGGGTTCTCCGGCAAAGTGGAAGCCAGACGGGTCCTAGGACGAATACAAGGCCCATCTCACAGCCAAGGGGTTTGCTCAGGTCCTTGGGATCAACTATGACAAGATCTTTTTCCTGGTCGGTCGGTTCTCCACCAACTGAGGTTTTTTTGCTTGGTTGCCCAACACGAGTGGGAGCTGCATCAGATGGATGTGAGCAACACCTTTCTCCATGGCTCACTAGAGGGCGAGGAGCTCTACATGGTACAACCTCCAGGCTTCGACAATGGCTTCGGTAAGGTGTGGAAGCTACGGAAGGCCCTCTATGGCTTGAAGCAGTCACTGCACTGCTCGAATGAGGAGATCAGTCGCATGCTTCACAGCGACGATGTCCTTCACAACTCTGACGACCCCACACTGTTCATTTGTTTGCGAGGTCAAATCCTCGTCGTTGTCCTTGTCTATGTCGACAACCTACTCATCACATCGCCGTATGCAGCTGCCATCCAACGGGTCAAGGACCTGCTGCATGGTGCCTACCAAGTGAAGGACCTTGGGCCAGTACAAGTCTTTTTGGGCATGGAGCTTGAGCATGATCGCCCCGTGGGCATCCTGCATGTCCATCAGGCTGCCTATGTCAAGACCTTGTCCGAGCGCTTCGTTGAGGACATGTCCTTCGTGACGAGAGCATCCTCACCCATGTCACCCAATGCTCAAACGATGCTCAAGAGCTCTGATCCAGCTGTGGTGGGGGAGCCAATAGACGTGACCACGTATTTGCGTGTCATTGGTTCAATGATGTTCCTGGCAATGACAACGCGTCCAAACATTGCGTTTGCCGTCAACCTCCTAGCACAGTTCTAGCAGGAGTCCCGTCACCTCCGCTTCAAGGCCGTAATTTGAGTATTGTACTATGTCGTCTCTACCCCACGACAAGGCCTCATGTTCCTTCGACAGTCGTCCGTTGTGGCGACGGGATACACCGACATTGACTGAGTTGGAAGTCCGGAAGGAAAGAGTCATATTAGCAAGATCTTCCTTGTTGGCGGAACGACTGTATCCTAGCGTAGTGACAAGCAAGGCCGAATTGCGCGCAGCAATGCTGGGGCTCAATATGTGGCCCTTGGTTCCAATGCTTGTGAGAGCGTGTGGCTGCACCGCCTGCTGTCCGAGTTGCGTCAGTCTGTCCCGACCATCACGCTGCACTCAGAGAATGAGAGTGACATGGCCATTGCTGACAATGACGGCGTGCATCACACTCGGACAAAGCACATCAATGTCGAGTATCACTATGTGCGTTCGTTGTTGGATGAAGGCATCATCAACATTGTGTGGGTTGAGACAGCACGGCAGTTGGCTGAGTTTTTGACCAAGGCACTGAAGCGTGACTCAGTCAGGAAGGCTGTGAGTGCAGTCAGTGTGTGTCCGTGAGGTTCTCTCTCTCCCTGTCCGCTTGGTCCCTTTGTTTTCTACCCGTCCTTGTGCACTGTGCATGTGAGTCATGGGGGAGTGTTGGTTTTTCACGCATCTCTCAGTTGTACTCTGTTGTGTCCTCCCGTCTTGTGTACATCGGCATGCAGATGACTGACGGCGAGACGCAGGAGTGTTGGACTGTCATCTGGTGGAACCGACACACGCTGAGGTCTACGCGCACTTTGCTGGAGACTCCTCCCTCCGATGTGCTCAGCTCCATCGGCACACCTCCTTGGCAGTCATGTCACCGATAATCATTGTCGTTGCATATGCTGCCCAATGCATCTAGCGCCGTCTGACTACACTATTGCATTCGCAGCGTCATGTTATGCCTAGGGTCCAAGTTTCATGATTTTTTGGCACAATTGTTACCCGGGATAAGTGTAGACCCTGCCTGGGTTTAGGCAGCCATAACTCCTCACTATCATTTTTCTAGCTGATTCTGTCTACATGACTGCGTTTGCAGCGTCCGTATTATGATATGGTTCAGTTTCTAGGCAAAACGGACGACGCCCGGGTTTTGGGCTGTCGGCCATCTGGCAGGGCTCACCGAGAAAACCCTGCCTGCCAGAAAATATGTCTGTTTTTTTATTGGCTTAGAAACTGAGTAACAAGCTCTACAGAGTTGGGGGAGAGCTAGAATTTGGAGGGGTCTCCCATTGTTGCTCATTCTTGTTTCTTCATCAGTCATTTCTAGTTCTCAACTGCTTTCTGGCGCTAACACTGGCATGTGCATCTCTGAGTAACAAACCCAGAGCACAGAGAATTCGACTCTAGAACTACAGACTGAGGGGGGCAGCAGACTAAGCAACAAGTGTGGAATCCCGCACGCTGCATCGACAATGCAGCTACCCCAACGTGCGCACTAGAGCAGTTTCTAGCTACTTTGAGAGATTTGGCTCGGCCCCAGTGGTGTTGGTACCCATGCCTTGTGCGTGATGCACAAGGTAGGTCTTTATCACTGTGTCAAGGCTTTTGGTGTGGACGTCACTGACACATGTTGACCTCTGAGCTTGCTGCAAACATACCGTACTAGGACGTGAAAGGTGGTTTGAATAATTACTTGATCACTCTTTTTCTTACTTGCTCTTTGCAATGGTTGCTTTTGGATCTTTCCATATCCCGTCATCTTGGTACTTTGCAGTTCGGTTCACCAGCTGTGTTCGACACTTGTGAGATGCATCGGTGTGGTCGCAAACAACTTCGCACAACGTGCAGTGTGCTGTTGTGAGCACGTACACTGTACTAGACGCTCACTGTGTCACGTTCAAATTTCACACTTAGAACAATGGACTGCGAGAGAAGTGCACACTTTCAGAGTTGAGACCACACCGATAACTTAACTTATTGTGTCGAATGGACTGTCACGATTTTGACTTTGTCCAAAATACCCACACCTCCACCACGCTTTGTCTTCGTACTTTTTCATTTTTGCCTCCACCTTTCACGTACTAGTACGATATCAACCTCGCAGGTAACTGAATAGCTTCTCAATAAGGGTGGCGTGCAACTTGTTGCTGCGGGTGTACTGGTGATCAAGGAGACACAGAGCAAGTGTGATGGCAGGAGTGCCAACATGTTCGGCTTCGGCCCAAGCAGGAAGTGAACAAGAGGATGCAAATGCTTAGAATTTACTGCATCGAACCTGCATGGATCTCACTGTGCCCTCTGGATGACTCTTAGGAGGTTTCTTGTTTTGGAGGGGGGGTCCATTAGTATGTGAAAGCCTGGGCTTGTTCCCATAGGCAGAATGTCGTTGCTTTTTGGCCGACAGCGTAGACATGGAAAAAGGCCATATGAGTGGACATGAATCAAGCCACGCCATGCGCAAAGCCCCTTGGTGGAAGGTGAGCTTGCTTCTCACCCGACCGTGGGAAAGCTTCACCAACACTTGTTTCTGATACTTTGTACGTGACTCTCTTGTCACGTTTTTCTATCCAAGCAGCGAGCACATCCATGGCCTCTTGTCGCTTCCCACACAGTGTGTGTCTTACGTGCCCAGGCCATTCCCTTTCATCCCTTGGCACTCCCTTTGTGTATCAGAGCCACGAGGGAACACTATTCATACAAGACTGGGTTGTTCCTCGCAGCACCATTCCTAGATCCGTGGCCACTTCCACAGTCACCATTGCCTCCGCGGGTGTCTTGCTGCAACAGCAATCCTTACTACACCTACAAAAGTACTGCAAGCCGGCTTTGATGCTCTTAGTGACAATGGCTGTAGAGTTTGGGCTGCACAACTTCTCAGCCACGCTTGGCCACTCTTGGACCATATTCTTGCTACCAAAGTCACTCTTCTGCAGCACAAACGCAGACCACGGCTCACTAGTGACTGCCATGGCGACTGATGCCTCCGCTCTTGTCGTCTTGTGACAAGAGCTGCATGTGCCACGTACCTTGGCTCGACTCACGTGCACCCATCGACAGGTGGGGACGGCGCTCCTTGTAGCCGCTCACGCCAGCAGTTGACGCCAGCAGTTGTAGCATAATCATGCCAGCCGCTGGCAGCAATAGCAAATGGAATAGCAACGGTAACAGTAGCTGCAGTTTTGGCCTAGGAGCACTGCTACAGCCACGACATAAGCCATTGGACTGGCAACTCTGTAGCCATGAGCAATAGTAGTAGCGGTGGCAGCAATAGCGACATTGCAGTACCAGCATCAGCAGTAGAGGCAACAATCACTATAGTACAACAGCCGCTATAACAGCTGTAACAGGTTTGGCAACACTGTAGTCATCTGCTGTAATAGTAGTCGCAGTACTGCGAACGCTAGAGATATACTTAATCTACCCAAATTCATACACTCCACACTAGTGTATTCGTGTATCGATGGATTTCTCAATAATCCTAAACATGAACGCATGTAATTGGAGCCCACATACACATTCCTTGTCAAACGTGGAAAAACTAGAAGTATTCTTATGAAACAAAGTAATGTTTGTGAATGAGAAATTTGCACTTTTTTGTGCACTTCCCAATACATTTTCTTGTACATAGTTTCAAAGGTCAGGTGATTGGTTACGTATTAATTGCAAAGGCAGTAGTAGCAGTGGTGACGAATCTATAGCCATCCTTAGTAGTGGGATTGCACCAACGGCAGCCACGACATTTGCATCAGTGGTAGCCGCAAAAACATCAACAAGTGCAACAGCACAGCAGCATCATCATCATCATCATCACTCCAACAACAGTCGCATCAGCTGTGGCATTGACAAAAGTAGCAGTTGATGCACATCTGACAGTCAGGCACAACCGAGAAATTCTGGAGTGGACCTGGTCGGCTCCTACTATGACGAGAGCGAGTCCCTACATCATGCGTGGTGGTGGTGTGGCAGTGACAGTGGATCTACAGTACCTCACGCCGCGGCAACACCGACGCCAGCCCAACCTTGTCGGGAAGCGGTAAGACACTCCATGCCCCCAAGTCGGCTTGGAAGTCGTAACATCGCTAGTGTGGCAGTTGCGGACTACAACGAGGAGGCACCCATTGCCATTGTTCAGTATGCGCTCACGTTTGTTGGGAAAACAGTAGGTGTCATTGACACACCAGGCTGAGTTTCAGCCACATTCACTACGGTAGCGTGCACAGTAGGCGCACCCACTACCACGTCCACCAGACATACCAATTAGGCTTACACCAAGGTTGATATGGTACCTGGCCCGGTAACAGTAGAGGCAAATGATGTTCCAGCGAAGCTAGCAGCAACTGCATCCATGATGGCCTCTACGGCCGCGTCCACAGCCACCACCACCGTCTCTGCTGCGCCAGCCATGCGCATCTCCACAGTAGTAGCTGACATTGCAGCGGTGGTAAAGGGGTCAATCGTGAGCATTCACGTCATCACCCTCATCGCTGCCACAGCAACAATGCCGAACCTAAGCGAAACAATACTGTCAGAGGATTTTTGTCTTGCTTTCCCTCTGAAGTCTTCCCTTTTCCCATCCTCGTTCCCACTACGACTGCATTTTTTCTGCTGCTCTTTGCTGCCTCTCGTCGGCTTGCCTAGTATTTCTGATGCCCTATAGTCTTGCATATTCTCTTCTGTGTTGTGCCTGGGGTGCTTCCTCAGAATTGAGCTGTGCACAACGCAGCAAGGACCGTACACATATAGTCCTTGACTTTCTCACGCCCTCTAGGGCAGGGGGAACTCCCGGGCAAAGTATTCTATTGTTTCCATGCCTGTAAAAGAAGATTCACTCATCGCAGAGCTTTAGTGTGAGTTGTACCTTGCTTGCAAGGCTGAGCACATAGCTGAGGAGCGTCTCCAGGCACAAGGAGGTGACCTCTCTAAACTTGCTGATGAAGTCACTATGTTATTTCTCTCTCGTTTGCCTTATGTAGCGTCTACCATCTTTGACTCAATTGCTTCTAATGCCGTTGTGTCCACCTCATCTAGCTCCACTTCCTCTGCTGCAACCCTCCAAGTTGCAGCTGCACCACGCGAGCACAACTTTTTCTCCCAGTCACACTTGCTTATCGTTGATCTTGTCTTCTCCACATGGATCGTGTGCTTTAGCGTATGGGTCCAGGGGGAGCAACTCTTAGAGTATTACTTTGCAGCCGAACCTGTTGCTAACCCCCTTTTGTGCCTGCACCCTCTGAGTGGGCACAAGCCATACGCTCTCTCATCGCAGTTGCACCTGAACATTTCACAGACAACATCGGTACCTACAATGTCGATCTTGCCACGTGCATTGCTTCCAACCCCATCAACGTACATGCCCTCCTAAGTTGCCATTCCACCATCACTGGCCAGTCCGCCTAAAGCGCATTAACAGTCCACTTTAATGCCTTGCTTCATGCAAGCACATGAGACTACGGATGCATAATGGGCCCATGGTCTCAAGATCCTTTGTAATCTTGGGGATGCATTGTCCAATCAGCTCTCAACCGTCTTCACCATGCTGGAGGGTGTGATTTCATAGCTCTTTGACCTTCTTCGGGGGGTTAAGGCTGACAAGCTAGTGCATCTGGGCGCTCAGCCCATGTCCCCCAAGTCTTCAACTAGAGTGGGTACCCTGTGGGATTTGGTCTCAGAGCTCCTTGATAATTGGTGGATCAGCGTGCAAAACAGACGCTTGTACCACTGAAGTCTCACTAGAGTCCGTGCCGACACCATCTCTGCTCCTCCATTCTCCTCTGCCTCCTCTTTTTCCTCATCACCTTCTCCGGTTGTTGTCGCCACGCATGGCGCACAAGGTCGCGGACGTGGCAGAGGCAAGGACGGAAAAAGGAAGGACAAGAAGAAATGTGATGCCTCTCAAGCACTTATTAGCTCTTTCTTGTGCTGGAACAGTGGCTCGGATGAGCATAGCACTCACAAGTGCCATACTCCTCGTGTTAATGCCCGCATGTCAGTTGCAATGTGTGCTCACTGGGCCTGTATTATTGCTTCATCCGCGTCGGCCTTGTCCTCTAGCTCTCGTCTCAGCTCCACCTCCGTGGTGGCGCACGCTCACTTCGCAACCTGGAATTCCCTCGGTCCTCCATTCCCCTATCAGTAGAGGTAGCCACCACTTTGTAGCGCAACGCCTTCTAGTGGACTCCCTTCCTCCATGTATATGCCACCGTCTAGGTTCGTGTCCGATCCCATTGTCTGCTTCCTCAATCTCATCACAGCCGGTCACGCGAGCAACAACTAACGGCGAACATCAGCTGGAGAATTTCCTCGCATACCGGCTACGTCTACGTAATCAGGGAGGTGAGGTCGTGAAACCATGCTCCACAGGTCATGTTTGCTAGTCGGACTCTATCTTCCATGGGGACCCGTTAGGGAGAGTTTGGAGGAACGTGCCAGCATGCAATCCGCAGATTGAGTTATTGCAGTCTGCGAATCTTCTTTGTTGTTCTACCACCTGTGGATAGTTCTCATTGCCTATTTCCGCTGTTGGTATTGTCGTAACTTATTTTGTTACCCCATCTATCGGTGATCCTGGGGGCTTCTAGATCCTTGATTCCAAGGCCACCCACTACATGACCTCCTTTCACACCACATTTGTTACTCCTGGTTATGTTGGCTCCGTTCGTTTCGTTCGCACTAGCTCTAGCCAGATGCTCTCTAACCAAGGAATTGGCATTGTGCACTTTTTTGGCCGAGTGGTGATGTGTACCTATCGGACATGTTGTATGTTCCCTCTCTGGAGGTCAGCTTGCTTTCCGTCACCACCCTTAACGGATAGGGTGTGGACTTCACTTTGAGTTACGGTGCTGACACTATATCATTGTGCCCTGCCCCTCGTGCTATCCTACATGGCATTTTCTATGTGAAAATGTATCACATACATTTGTTTACTGGTGCATCTTCCTTTGCCAGTATTGTCCTTGTTCACGTCACTCCTTTGCTCTCGCCTGACCATGTTCGCATGCTGCATTGCCGCCTCGGGCATGTGGACACTGATGCTATCACCAGCATCATGCACCTAGAAACCGTGCTTGGCCTTTTCCCTTCCTCCTTTCCACTGCCTTGCTCCTATGATTGCCTCGTTTGCGTCCAGACCAAGATGCACCGCTCCCCATTCTTCTTCTATGACAGCCACTCTACGCAACTCCTCAATCTGGTTCATGCGGATGTCACAAAGCCAGTGTTCCATGTCTTCCCTGGAGGATAGATTTGCTACATCCTGTGTCTCACCAATGATCTCTACCGTTGAGTCTTCTCTCTCTATGAGAACAATCATGTCTTTCTTGTCCTTGGCCATGTCTTTCGTTTCCTCAACCCATGGCCTGTTTATGCCATACAGTGCTAGTTAACCATCCCTGCACGTCTTTCCTAGTGACCACGGTGGTGATTTCATAGGTCCCATCGCTCATCTTCTTGAGTCCAGTGGGGTGTGCCTAGAGCTCACCGACCTGTACACTCCCCAGAAGAGCAAGCCCGAGCGATAGAAGTGCACACTTTATGACGGCGTTCGTAAAATCTCTGAGTCTGGTCTGTTTCCGCTCTTTCCCTTTGGGATAATGAACTACATGACCTCGTTTTGGAACTGTATTCCCCATGACCCCCTCCATAACTGGTCACTTCGTTCGAACGATTGCATGGACGTCGTGCTGACCTTCGCCGTGCTCAGGTATGGGGGTCCATCACCGTAGTCTGGCTTCAAAAGGACGTCCACGATGGTAAGTTGTCTCCTTGCATTCGCCTCTGCCCCTCTGTTATCTATTTCCTTGCCCTCTTGAAGAGGGCAAGGACATAGATAACAGAGGGGCAGAGGCAAATGCACGGAGATCCCGGGATGCATTTATGGGATGCACAACACCACCGTGTCGTCAAGTCGCGAGATGCCCTATTCTTTGTGTAAACTTTTTCCTCAACTTGGACTGTTATGCCTCTCCCGCCTCCCTCTCTTGGCTCTTTTGGTTGGAAGGAGGGTCCCGTCCAGATTGGTGTCACCCTCATCACCTGGTCCTCTCACCCGTCCTCTATTTCCCTCCTGTTTTTATCATCATCACCTGATGTTCCTTCATCCCCTGTGTCAGCCTCGCCTCCACCTTTGGCATCCCTAGTCAGTTCTTCCTTGTCTCTTTCCTCATCTCCTGGTTCATTTCACATCTTCTCCAGGCCTATCCCTCCGACTGTGCCTCCACCGCCCCTATTCATCATCACTCATGTGCCCTTTGTTGCACCTCCACCGGCCACACCGGTTTCCCCATTTATCCGTTGAGGGCACTAGAGGTTACTCTGGCACTGGGACCTCTCACTCTGTACCTTCCACGTTTCAGACATGTCCAGATCATTTGTCCTCACCTCTCCAGTCTTGTTGCCCTCGGACTGGCCACTGGGATTATACACCCAAACTCAGGCCTTGGATATTCTATCATTGCATGTGAGTTCTAGTGTGTCATTGAGGAATATGTGTCAGGAAGCGTTGCCAAGTGTCACACTACTACCAGAGCAGTCACACGGGCACTGGAGCGCAATACAGTACATCAGGTGTGAGAGTCCCATGACCCCAGGCAGTGGGAGGATGCCATGCATGAGAAACTTGATGCCTTGGATGAGCATGTTTTCTACAAGCTGGTGGACCTCCCACCTGGATGTGGATTTGTTTCCGTATGTCTTTTGGTGAAAGCAAAAGCCTGATGGCAGAGTCAAATGCTTCAAGGCATGTAAATTTGATGAGACTTTTCTGCCAATGGGACGGTACACTACACTGTGGATACCCCTCAGCCTGGTCGTTCACCTTGATTGGAAACTGGGAAAGGTTGATGTGACCAATACTTGCCTCCACAAACTACTAGACGATGAGATTTACATGGTGCAGCTGCCGACATTGACCGATGGCACTAAGAAGGTGTCTCGACTGTGAAAAACCTTGTACAGTCCAAAGGAGTCGCCACGCTGATGGAACCAGGAGATTACCTCCATCCTTCATAAAGGAGGGCATCGACGTATCATAGTCAATCCTGCACTCATTGTGAGTCATCAGTCTATGTCATTCATTGCCACTCTGGTTTACATTGATGTGTTTCTGTATCGCATCACCAAGTGCCTCAAACGTGCACTTAGTGAAGGTATACCTGCCGTTGCTAATCAACAGCAAATTTCTTGGGTAGTCTCAAAAGGCACAGTTTATCGGTGAATTTTTTCATTTAGTTTGGTCATTCGGGACACGGTTTTTAGGAGCTATGGACACACGGGACACGAGTTTTTTTCAAGCCAGTTCAGATTTGGCTGTACGCACAAGGTCGTGCAGCCACAACCAACCAAGGTCGCGATACACGCATTACGACCTTGGCCGTGCAGTCGAGCCCACAAAGTCGTCGCACGGGACATCAATTGCCAGTTCCTTGGTGATCGATCCTTCCTCACTTGTGACGGCCCCCAGCCCGTCCAGGTGGACCACTCATACGCACAAAGGAAGATTTCCTTTGTGCTGACACGTGGACCAGCCGTGGCCAACGAGGACCCGCCTGCTAATTGGAGTAGACATAGGCCAGTGAGAGAAGTTCGCAGCAGTTCGTCCCCCCCTCCCCAGAATATTGGCAAGAAATAAACCGACGTCCATTGCAACTACAAACCATGGCTGAATGTAGCAACGCTGCTGCCAAGGACACACTGAAGGCGATCTTTCCACCATGCAAATGGGAACAACGGCTGGTGCAAGTTCAGGAGGTTGTCAAGCATTTTGCAAAATAACCCCCACCAACCCCTACAAACGTGGGTGGAAGGCATCGTTGCATCACGCATGGGCCTGAGGTCCTTCGCCAAATTATGTGAAAGGCCCCAAGGACAACCGCACAGCCTGTCCCAAAGTCGCAAGTGAAGCAGACTCACCGTGACAGGATCGCGGAGGATCACTTTGCCATCATCGACGCGGCTGTTCAGTCCCATCATTTGTACTACAACGCCATCGCATTCCTCAAGGTTGCATGGCGAGGCCCTCGAGGGACATGCCTGTATGACAACCAAAAAGCTAGCACCCTTGACACATGGTACAACGAGGGGGGCAAAGAACTATGTGACGAAGTCAAAGCACGCTGTAACGGGTCGGAACCTCCAGCTCCTACACTTATGTTGTTGTCGCAGTTCACAGAATGGCGTCTAGAGCTCACTCGAGGGGTTTTCCCATTCGCTTCACTCTAGGGGAAATCATCATCAATGACCCTGCAGGGAGACTTGAATGTTTAAAGACTCCAGAGGCCAATTACCATTTCTACCTCACCCCCTTGTTTTGGTTCCTAGACGAGGAGGTATTACCTTGAACTCGTGATTTCGCACAAGTTTTCTGGTTTTGAAGCTCGTATTTTGTCCTAAAAAAAATCCAGTTTTTTTTTTTACGCGTCCGTGTGAAATAGTCACTTGCGATGCACGATCGGCAATTTTGCACCGACTCTTCTCGTGCGTTCCTTGCTCCTCGCTCTCGCTCTATCCCTCGTGTTCCCTTGCTCTCGCGAGTGAGGAGGGCAAGCAAGGGCAAGGGCGCGAGGCCACAGGCCTCAAGGTCTCACGGCCTCCTAGCCGCAGATCGAGCCACCAGCTCGATCGGCGGCCGAAGGCTCGCTGGCGGGTAGCCGGTTGGTCACTTCACCGGTCACCGGCCACCCAGTCGGCCGGCCGCCGGCCGGCTACCGGCCGGCCGGTAGCCAGCAGGTGGCTGGCCACCGACCAGCCCTCGCAATAGCAAGGGGTGACTTGCAGCCACCCCTTTGCGATTGCAAGGTGGGAGGGCCGAACCGGCCCCTCCTGCTACATTCCTCCCCACTTTTTATGAACCGTCCCGGTTCATGACCAAGAAGTGAAAGTGCCAGATAGTGAGTTGTCAACATTGTGAAAGAAAATTAATGTTTTCAATCACTAGCTAAACATGGACACGTGCATGGAACTTGGACCTAAGCTACAGCTTGTCAGTCAGCACGGCTAGCATCCTCCCCATTTAGGCTGGAGCGCCCGCGCGACAACCATGTTGGGCGTCCCCAACCTCCCATTATTACTGTCCACGACTGCTGTCCTACGGGAATGTTGTTCACGTTTTCCACGTTCAGGTGGTACCTCCTCCCACGCGTTGATCTGTGCAAGCTACAGGCTTGCTCCAATACTCGTTGACCACCTCTGTAGGCAACCAAGACTGGGACTCCCACGTGCTATGTTTAGGTCCACAACCGGCCCAATGAACGAGGTACTCCTTGACAATGCACGACCGAAGAGTATGCTCTTGGTGCTGGAGTAGGCGAAGGACCTTGTATTGGCCGTCGGCAACAAGGACTGCTAGCGGTGGCTGAACGGATCCAGCTGCCATGTATGGAGCCAGAAGGCTCACATAAAACACGTCATGTACCCTACTACCTGATGAATTTGTGCTCTATATAAACTTATGTCTTGAAGTATAGATTCGTTTCGGGAATTAACGTTTTCCTCTTTTGAAAATGAACAAAATCACTTCAGTCTGTTGTCTTAAATTCATTTTTTGGCTAGGAAAAGGTCCTGCTCGAACTCTTTCCTACCGATTTCCGCTGTCAACACACGAGAAAAACGTGATCGTGTGGCCTCTGACAGCCACGCGATCGCGCTTTTGAATTTGTTTTATCCTCAAGTTCCGAACCTTGCCCGAGGAATTAAGAAAATGTGTTTGTTTTCCAGAGAGAATATCTTGCGTGTAGTCGAATAAAAGAATTCATGGTCCCAGATAATTGTTTAACAACGAATGCATCAGGCAGTAGGGTATCTTCATTCTCGATGGAAGCAGCAATTGGTATGCCACTAGTCCAATGCATGCCACGATGGGAAGCAACCCAATCAACTTCGGTAGGAGTTTTCGTGCCCCTGGCAACTTCAACCGAAGGTTCTTAATGCTAAGAAGCACTTTGTCACCGATGTCAAACGAGACCTCACGACGACTTTTGTCGGCATGTGCCTTTTGTCGTTGCTGAGCTGCTTGAAGGTGATCCATTGCCTCCGGTGACAAGGATTCTATGCGCTCGACAAAGGCTTGAACAGAAGAAACATATCCTCTTAACCTCCCACTCTTCACTAATGAAGAGGGTACCACTGGATGCCGACCACTATTCAACACGAACGGTGTAGACTGTGTGGACTCGTTTGCCAAGTTATTCACCACAAACTCTGTCGATACTGGGAATTCATCCCAATCATTCATGGCAGGGTCCAAGTACATGCGGAGCATCTGCTCCAGAGAACAATTCATGCACTCTGTTGGTCCATCCGTTTGAGGGTGAAGCGCTGTCAACATTTGCGACTTGCTGCCGAAGTACTCATACATCTTTTGCCATAACTTACTAGTAAATTCTTTATCTCGATCACAGATAATGCGCAATGGCAAGCCGTGGAACTTTATGGCACCCTCAAAGAAGAGACGAGCGGTCTCCTTTGTATTCATGTTAGTGGTTGTAGGAATGAAGTGGGTCATCTTTGTCAAAACATCTACAACCACTAGTATTGCATCGTGGCCACGGGCCATGTTCGGAAGACTAGTAATGAAGTCCATGCCAACGCACTCCCATGGAGTCTCAGGAATCGGAAGTTGTTGGAGGTGTCCAAGAGGATATTTGTTACTAGCCTTATTCCGAAGACATGGATCGCATGTCATGCAGTACTTATGAACATCAACACTCCATCCTGGCAACCAATAGTGGTTCAAGAGTACATGTCCGGTCTTTTTAGGTCTCACATGACCTACAATTGGCGGTTCGTGGAGCTGGGAGATAATATGTGCTCGAAGGTCTCTCGAGTTTGGCACAACAACTTGTTCTTTGTGCTACAAGATTCCTGCGACCTCTACTAATTTGTATTTGTCTAGATTTCAAGTTTCTTGAAACCAAGAATCCACACAGTATCCCATCTGGATCCTATGCATAAAACCATTGTAATGGATAATCTCTCTTGGTGGGTCTGGTGTTTGTATTGTTGCTATTGTAATGGCCATAAAACACCCTACGACCTTGGTGGTTGCATTCATTTCCACAGGCTGTGGGCTTAGTGGATCGGCCACGTTGATGCATCCTGGTCGATATTCCCATGCGAACGAGAATCAGCTCATGTCTTCTCTCCAACGCGCCTGTCGTCTTGATAGGTTCGGTTGCGCTTGTAAAAAGACCAATGGGTTATGGTCGGTCACGATTGTTACACCCCCTTCAGCACCCTCGAACAAGCAACGCTGCATCTTGAAGGCATGTACTACCACAAGGAGCTCTTGATCCCCAATCGTATACCGCGTTTCTGCGGGGATGAGCTTCTGGCACTCATACGCAACTGGATGATGGTTTTACATGAGGACAACTCCGAGTCCTACTAATGACACATCACATAAATTCTCCCACGATTGTGACGGATCTAGAAGAGTTAGTATGAGCACTGTGGATAGGAGCTCTTTTACCTTGAGAGAAGCGCTCTCACAATCAGATGTCCATTTCCAACACACGTCCTTTTGCGTGAGCCTCCTTAGTGAAGCTACCAGGGTCGAATATCCTTGTATAAACCGTCAAAAGTAGTTTGCAAGGCTGATAAAAGACCGAATTTGTCCAATACATTCCGGGCGTGGCCAGTCCACCACGGCTTGGACCTTTGTGGGTCAATACGGATACCGTCCTTGCCAATGATGTGTCCATGGTAATTGAGCTCATTTTGTGCAAACTTGCACTTGCTCCCTTTCGCGTAGAACTTCTGTTCCCAAAGGATCGCGAGGAATTTGCATGGATGTTCTATGTGCTCTTCCATGGATTTGGAGAAAACCAGGAGTTTTCCAGGTAAACCAAGACAACCTGACCGAGTTGCTTGGTGAACGTTTGGTTCATTTCACTTTGGAATATTTCCCCGGCATTTCTAATCCCGAAGTATAACACTCGGACATAATATTGTCCCATGTGCGTTTGAAACGCGGATTTGGCACATCCTCTTCTCTGATGCGGGTTTGATGGTACCCTTGAGATAAATCCAATGACAATAATGCTTTTACCCCTTAGGGTTGGTCAAACAGGTCCTCAATCCGCGGTAGGGAGAATCGACTTCTCACCGTCAGCTTGTTCAACGCTTGGTAGTCCACGCACATGCGTAAACCACTGACCTTCTTGTTCACAAAAAGGATGGGCGCACCATATGACAAGCTATTTGGCTCAATCCATCATTTTGCAAGGTAGTCTTTGATTTGGCGTTCGGCCTCTCGCCTTTCTGCTAGGCTAATGCAATACATGAGTCTGAGTGGGAGAGTCTCCTCTGGCTGCAGCGGAATCGTGTGGTCCATGTGTCTTTCTGGTGGAAGCCCAGCCGGTGGGTCTTGGAATACATCCAAGAACTCCACAGATAGAGATTTGATCTCTTGTGGCGTGTCTTCCTTGATGTTGTCCTCCACTTTCTATAGATGAGCCAAGAAGTGTTGACAACCTTGTCGAATACGTCTCTTCATCTGCATCGCAGACAAGCTAGCATGAACTTTGTGTCGGGTCGGTGACAATTCCGTACTCGAGATCAATGTAAGGCAACATTGTCCTTTTCAAAGGATCAAATGCTTTGATTCAAAGCACATTAGAGCCTTGTTTTCATGGAGCAAGGGATCGCCTAGCACCTTGTCAAACGGGTCAAGAAGGTTGAGTACCTTCAACATGACACTCTATGTGCACCCTTGAATACAGATTCTTGCTTTACAAGTACCGATCACGGGTACCATTTGGTTGTCACCGACATCAACTACGCCATTTGATGGCTCGTACTTCAAGCCAACCTGTCGGGTAAAACCAAGGCTAACAAAGGAATCATCTCCTCCAGTGTCAGCAAGTACGTTCACGGGAGCACTAGCTAGGTGTCCATTGAACTGCATTGTCATGTTTCCTCCACTCTTCCAAGTGAACAGGCTTGACAATGGAAAGTCGAGTTTGTGATAAACGGAATCTAGACAACGGACGCCATAGCTCCCGTGATTCACCTACTCAAGTCCACATCTTGTTGGCACGAATAAATTCCGCTAACACCTTCTAGTCTTTTAATTTGACTGGGTCGAAGTCATCGACCAAAGGTACAATGATCGTGATTAAACTCGTCGCTTTGAGGGTGTTTGCTTTAATCGCTACATCACACAAGTTTTGCATAATGGTTAGTGTCGCCACCACTAAGCATGTATCATGATCACACATCTCATCCAAGGATGCAAGGTTCAGTGGGAATGATGGTCAGCAAGTGTAGAATAAGGTTCAACAAGAGGGGAGAAAACAACAGAGAAGTTTGAACTCGTCAAAAACCTAAATTTTTTGACACACTTGTCTGAAAACATGAACCCACACTACTGATCCAGTGTTACCCATGAGTGGTCCACACTAATGTCACTCAGGGGTGTGGAAAACCCGCTCCACGGCCTTGTCTGTTACCACGGCCGGGCCCATTGCCGCAATCGCGACCCTGTCCACGGCCCAGTCGGCGGCCTCCAGCTGCACCCTCCCCACAAGGTGCTGCTGCTGCGGCTAACGCCGCACGCTCTTGTCCACCACCAGCAGCCTTAGGGCATTGAGCCCTAAAGTGACCAGGCTGTATACATTTGTGGCAGAGTCCACTGTGGAATGCTGTATTGCGATGCTCACGAGCCGCCTGCAGCTCGTCATTGTCGTGGTTACACTTGTGGTTTGGGGTCTTGTGCCCGCCCAGCTGCCCGGCTGCTCCTCCAGCCCCCACGGCATCCATGCGTATGTCGTGGCCTTCTTGTGCATGGGCATTTGGTGGTGCGTCTGAGTTATGCTTTGGGTTCGTCGAATTCACCTCACTCATGTAGTCGCGCAACGCCCTCCAGCTTGTCCAAGCCTAGTCGGTTGCCATTGTGGTGGTTTTGTACTTCAGCTTCTCGCTCGCAATACCATCACGTAAGTACTCCAAGAGCATGCACTCTGGGTACTTGACGGTCTGAGTCCCATTGCCCTCGGTGAAGCTCTCGGCTTCCTCCATGAGAGCGATGAACTCACTCAAGTAGGCTTTGAGCGAGCTACCTAGCTACCTGAAGTCTTTGATTTTGTGAAAAGCGCGCTATGCCTCCTCACGCAAGATACACTTCTTACACATGATTGCGTAGAAGGCCTCCCACAGCATGGGCTGCCACTCGAGGTGCGGCTGCTGCACAGTCGCCTCCTTGACCACATACTTAAAGAGCTTGTCTTCAAGCCGCGTCGTGGCAAGGTCGCCCCACTGGCTGAGTGGAGCCTTGTGGACACGTAGAACGTGCTCCATGCGATTAAGCCAGTTGGTCAGTTTCACGCCCTTCAGGAAGATCTCCACACTGTGTAGGAAGGACGTGTTCATGACCGGCCCTGAAGTCGTCGGGGTAGGCAAGTCGTCGCTACCACCAGCAAGGGCATTAGCACTTGTGGCGCACTACGATTGCTACTGCATCGACACCTGGGTTACGCTCTGCAATACCTTGTCGAGGTCATCGCATTGAAGGCTTGCCTCTTGAGTGGCCAAGCGTTGCAAGTGGCGATCACGGTCGAGATCCGTGATGCTCTGCCCGACGTGGGCCAGTACGTTGGCAAATGCAAACTTCAGCACTGATGTCGTCAAATCATTGGCGATAACCTCCAAGGCCTCACGTTTTCCGTGCATTTTTATCCACTTTAGGAGGGTATGGTTTCCGTACACGCCTCCAATGAGTCCCACCTTCCGGAGGAGGATATCGTTGGCAACGACGCTCAAGCGGGCATTGGTCTGCCCCATTGCGGCCACATCGTAGGAAGGGAGGTCCTCGCTCACTCCTCCAGGTGGTGTTGTACCTTGACCATCGGTAGTGGTCTCGAGTCGGGCCGCCGCCTTGGCAGCCAGCTCAGCAAGCCTTCCGCAGTCATCGCGCATTGCCTTCGTAACGACGTCGTTTAGCTTGTTCTCACGAGAACTTCCCACGTGGCTGATTTTGTCGCCTTTGCTATTCTCGGCAGCCTTGCTGTTGTCGACAGGTTCAGGCGATGGGGCCTTTGCCTTTCCCTTCTCAAGCGGTTGGCTCGAGTTTTCCACGCGACAATGGCGATGATCGCGATCCTCTTCGCCTTTGCCATCATCGGCGTCGTGCTCTTTGTTGGGATCCATGCCTGGATGGTCTTCCTCGAGAACGTCGTCCGTCGCGTGGGGGTTGCCCACGTGCGCGTCGACGTGCCCTTCGAGCACTTTTATGGCTTCCGCATGCTTCTTGGTGTCGCCGAGGTTGGCGCCGGTTGCCTTTGGCAGTATAATTGCCTTTGGTTTGGCTACCGTGCTCGCGACGGCGGCTCCCAAAATTTGGAGTCCGCCGAGTACGTGTGGTGAGGCCGTCACCATCCTTGTTGGTCTTGGACAGTCCGGCACTTGCCATCTCGTCGCCCGTGCAACTAGCACGTGAAGATAGTTGCGAGGATCACCCCACAACTTTGAGGAGGAATCACCTCCTAAAATCGCACTCTCACGATCGGTGAGGTAATCATAAATTTACTTTCTTTTTTCCTAAGCTGCCACGTTGGCACAAGGGCGTGGATTTTGAAACTAGTCTTCCTAAGCCGTGATTCACGGCAATTGGTAGCGACTAGAATCTAGGAAAACAAAAGGTTACTGTACAAGGAAATGACAAGGAATATGAGTGCCGCTCACAAAACAAGGGCGAAGAGTGGAAGAGGGATTACACTAATTCCTAGCAACTCCTTCGCTCCCTCTTCCAACTTCTTGTCTTCTCTTTTCTTCTTGTCTTCTTCGGCCTCCTCTTGAGTCTTCTTTGTGCATCTCGCACCCCTTGACGACGTCTTCCTTGAGTCGACGTCGTTGGGGAAGCCACCAAAGATCCTCAAGGTGTCATCCTCCATCTTTTAAGGGTGTTCCAAGACCGTGTGAGCCCCTGGCCTTGGGAACAAATGCTTTCCCAAATTTCGGATGAAGGAGGGGGGAGGGAACCTTGGAAATGGAGGCAAATTGGTGGTTTTGGGGGCGAGCAATCCCCACCCCGTCCAAGAAAAATCCAATCAGTTCCTTGGAGTGAAGAGGAAACTCAAAGGAGTTGGGAGGTTGAAGTGGAGCTCTTTAGGAGCTTTCAATCGTACATTTTGGTGCTTGAAATGGATTAGTATGGACGTCGTATGCCCCTTGGGCATTTCTGCTATTGTTTGCAGCTGCTGGCGACGTTTTGTATGTGACTTAGCCGCCGTTTTCGTCAAACCATTTGTCGCGGGGGTCGTCTAGCTCTGAGAACCACTGTAACGGGTCGGAACCTCTAGCTCCTACACTTAGGTTATTGTCGGAGTTCATAGAATGGTATCCAGAGCTCGCTTGAGGGGTCTTTCTCTCTGGGTCATTCTGGGGGTCATCGTCATCAACGACCTTGTGCATGGAGACTTGAATAATTCAAGTCTCTGGAGGCCCATTTCCATCTTTACCTCACCTCCTCATTCTGGATCCTAAATGAGGGAGTGTTACGTCGAACTCGTGAATTCGCACGAGTTTTCTGGTTTTGAAACTTGTAGTTCGTCCTAAACAAACTCGAGTTTTATCTTTGACACGTCGGCACGAAATCGTCGCGTGTGAGGCACGATTGGTGATTTCACACCGACTCTTCTCGTGCATTCCTTGCTTCTTGCTCTCGCTCTATCCCTCATGCGCGCTTGCTCTCGTGAGCAAGGAGGGCGAGCGAGGGCGAGGGCACGATGCCACAAGCCTTGGCCCTCAAGGTCTCGCGGCCTCCTGGCCGCCAATTGAGCCACCAGCTCAATTGGCGGCTGAAGGCTCGCGGGCGGGTGGCCGGCTGGTCACTTGACCGGTCGCCGGCCACCCAGCCGGCCAGCCGACGGCCGGCCGGTAGCCAGCGGGTGGCTGGCCACCGGCCAACCCTCGCGATAGCGAGGGGTAGCTTGCAGCCACCCCCTCACTATCGCGAGGTGGGAGGGCCGAACCGGCCCCTCTGCTACACACGTGTCAATGTCGCCCCCAAGGAGTCGGTGAAGATGCTTGTGAAAGCAGGCGGCCGCAAGAGAGGGCCGAAGGCTTTTTCGCGACCGACATCCGAAACGTTTTTACCGGATCTGTGCTGACATCAAGCATTGACGCAAGCGTGGTGCTGCTCTCAACAACATCACATTACAAGGCATTGTTCTAGGCCAGGTGAAGGACGTGTGCCCTGAAGAAATCAAGAGTAGTAGCCGGATTGAGTTTTCCAACTCATGGGTCAAGAACCTTCTTCGTGGCCATCTCAACATGTCATGGCGCTGTGCTACGACAGCCACCCAGCACGTGCCTACTCACTGGAAAGAACAGATGAACAGTTGTTCTCCTCCCAATGAAAGAATGGCCAAGAGTGGCCTGGTTTGATTCTAAAGTGATTTTTTTCTTGCAGGTTGACCGCTTTTCGAAGCTTGTGGCAGCTGTAGTTGGGTTTTACAAGATTGACGTGGACTTCATGGTGAAAGCTGACCAGAGTGGGGTCAACATTGTGCCTACTGGTCAATGAGTTATGCCCCCAAAGGAAGCCAGGATGTCAGATAGCGTGGGGCAGACGACAAGTGGATGCCAACGTGTGTTGTTGCCTCCAGCATGGCTGGAGACATGTTGCCAATGCAGGTTGTCTACACCGGCAATACAAGCAGTGTCCATCCCACTGGTCCTTACGCCCAATCTGCCATGGATGACTTTTCCTGGCACTTTACAGAAACCCACAACCATTGGGCTAGTGCTGAGACAAGAAGGGAATGGTCTAAGAATGTTCAGCACCCATGGTACAAAGGCACGTGTGAGTCAAAGAAAAAAAAGGTAGGCAAAACCAGGCTCTTGCTGCTCCTTGACATGTGTGGAGTGCAGCGCACTAAAGAGATGCGCGAATGGATGTCAACCACCTACCCGCATGTTAAGCTCTTGTACATTCCACCAGGTTGCACCTCTAATGTGGAACTTGCCAATATCAGCCTTCAGCGGCCAATTAAGGCTGGCATGGAACAATCATGCAAGTCATGATTGGTGGATGAGCTGTTGGATGCAGTTGATGTGAAGCTCCCTCTAGATAAAATGAAAGAACTAGCGATAGAGTGGTTGCTCAAGGCATGGCTTGAGCTACGTGACCAACCGGACATGGTGTACCGCGCATGGCACAAATCAGGTTTCAAAACTTGCTTTGATAATGAGACACAAACTGAGGCTGCTCTTAAGAGTGAAAAGTTTGATGCATACATGCAACAAGTTTAGGAAGCCATAGAGAATGAGGACTTTCATAAGGAGTTGGATGATCCTATCCTGTCTGATGATTGCAATTGAAGGAAATCATTTATGTTCCTTGCATGCGTACTTTGCCCTTCAAGTCTCTTTGGAAAAATGATGAGTGGTTACCAAAAAATTGCGTCTCAAAGGGCACCATTTCTACATGTTTATAAATACACGTCACAAAAGACAGCAATCTGAATGGTGTTTGTTAAAAATGCCACAATTTCTCAAAACATGCTAAGTTTTTCGCTGATAATTAGATATGGTGGGGTAATTGCAGTCTACATGTAGGATAAAGGACTCAGGACCTGCTGGAGTCTTCTCAGGGATGGAGCTCAATCACCATCGCTAGTGGTGCACTATGCATGACCACCAAGCTGCATATGTATCCAACACGAGAGAGATGTTTACCCCCCTTCTAGAGTCTATTTAGATTGCATTGATACCAATGAGCCTTGCAGGTTAGAGGCTGCTTAGAAGACACTAGTTGTGTCAAAGCTTCTAGAGCTGGAGGATGTCACTGATAACGTTCACGCCATCGATTCCCTCATGCTCCTTGCCACGTTTCTCCATTGTGGGTGAGATCTTCATGTTCCAACACCGTAATAACTTCTTGAAGTTTTGCAAGGCCTCGCGCAGCCGTCAGACCTTGTTTGTGATGTTGGTAGACCCGGACAGCTAGATCAAGTAAGTTTTCTCATCAAGGCGTCCATGCGAGAAAGCGTTGCTAACATCCATCTCCTCTAACCCCCAATCATGATGTACAACTAGACTCAAGATTGCACGGGAAATACTGTACCATGTAACTGAGGCAAATGTCTTATCAAATTTGATGTATTTGTGATAATCATTGCGCCACCACATGGGCCTTATACCGGGCGAATTTGGTTTTTGGCTTCAGCTTGTGCCTAAGGACGCAGCAGGTCGAGACAACCTTACGACCACTCGGAAGGTCCACAAGCTCATCGGTGTCATGCTCCTTGAAAGTGTTCAACTTCTTGTGTATGGCCTTTTCTTGGAGGTCAACACAAGCATCCTCTTTACCCTACCAAACTCTGGGCGGCACTGGTTGGAGTGTAGAAAGGCCATTGACAGCAAAGGATGTAGTGACGTAGTAAAAAATAGTGGCATCAAGGGCACTTTATGACTCAATTTCCACAAGGGCGTATCCTACGAAAGAGTTGGGATGAACAATGTTAATTTCAATTCCAAATGCTTCAAGACTAGTGGGTTGGGAAGATGGCTCAGTCGTGGAGGATGATGCACTAGAACAAATACGTTGTTATGGGGGTTGGGCGCTCGGTTCCTACAGAAGAGAGCGTAGTCTCCTTCCATGCGCGTTTGGTATTTTGCTTTTGAGTTATGAGATGAAACCGGAACATTTCCAGGCACAGTGGTCTGTACCGTTGGAGGAGGTGGAGAACCGGGATCAGAAGGTGCTTGAGTTAAAATAGTGATAGCACCGGGTGTTGAATCCATGCGAACAAGGTTGCTTCCCGAGGACATGGGGAGAGGGTATGACCCTAAGACCCGAAAATGACAAAAACATGGAGAGGATGGCCTGCGTACTTGCAGAAGGATCATCTTGAGACTCAAAAAGATCAATGTCAGGAGAGGGGTTTACTGGTAGTGCCTAGACAACAAATGCAGGAATGACCACAGGAGTCGAAGTGGGGTCTCCGATATTGGAGGGTGAGATTGGCCCATCTTCCCCAAGCCAATGAAGCGAGGAAAGAGAGCTGGGAGAGGCCATGCCGGATGATGGATGTTGAATGACGTCCTCAAAGAACACATCATCGTTGTACTCTATGACATGAGAGTGGCCAACTTCCTAGAAACACCATACCTTGGACATGGCAGAGTCTCTGAAGAAAGTACAAAGGTAGGTGCAAAGAGAGATTTTGTCATTCTAAAGTTTGTCAACTTGCTGGATTCCAACGACACAACCCTAGATGCGAGCAAGATGTAGATCACCCCGTATACCAAACCACTATTCAAAGGGGGTGACGTGGTGTAGGAGGGGGTCTTGATAGACACAGTTCTACATCCATGGAATGTAGGACATTGCCTAAGAAAAGGAGATGAGAGAGGCAAACTGTTGAGAGAGGAGTATTGACTTTGTCGGCAAGGGTGTGATTCAAATATTCATACACTCCCATTTGCCTGGGTTGTGTAAGAAGTAAATGGCTCGAGGCACATGCTACGAGGGAAAAGGAACCAAGCAGTCAGCCTTATGGACTTGTTGGCACGATCGGAATGAAAGGTGCGAAGACGTTGAGAACAGGCAAGCTCAGTTCGTAGCATTCAAGACTCAAGAACAAAACACACATTGTTTCTTTGGCAATATGCAGAGACCCATCGCATGCGGTAGTAGTCATCTATGAGACAAAGGACATACACATCCAAATCATCTAGCATATTCTGAGCCAAGGGTCCATTACATCTACAAGTAATTGTTTGAGAGGATGAGAAGTACATGAATCAAAGATGGAAAATGGTGAGTGATGCATTTTTCCATAAGCACGGTCAAGACATTTAACAAAATACGGGTTAGGGAACTTTGAGGCATCTAGGCAAGTTGTAGGCTTTGTGAGCCACAAGTAATTCATCACAGTAGTATCAATATGGTTGGGGCATAAATAAAGAAGTTCTACGTGTACACAAGATGGAAAGGGTGTAATGTGCATAAGGGCAATAATGGTAAACGCATGCGTAGAAGAGGGGATGCAAAACAAGCGGTAACCACATGTGCCACACACTACGACATGGTGAGCGCTTTGATGCAAGACACAAGGGACGCCGTTGTTAGAGGAAAATTACATGTCTTTGTCATGAGGCATCCTGGAATAGAGCAGAATATGCTTAAGGGGTTGCACGCATAGCACGTTGAAAAGAGACTTCTCCCTCTGAAGATCAACAAAACAGAAAACGTCAACACCCTGGACAAGACGGTGCTGACCAGAGCTAGTCGGCACAAAGCACACAAAGCCAACACAGCAAAGAGATACGTATGATACACGCCATAATGTCTTGGGTGGCTCTAGAGTCCAGTGTCGAGAAGCCACCCGAGATGCAAGTCGTGGGGGGACCACGATTCATAGTAACCTTAGCACAATGGGGAGATAACCACTGGTTACAAGGCCATGTGGAAGGATGAAAAAGCACCAATCCTCATTCCACAGTATTTCTAGAGGCAAATGTCCCCAAACCCCCCCAGACAATGTGCCACAAAGGGCCTGATCAGAATCACACATAATTGGCACTCTTGGGAACCAGAATGTAAACAACCCCAAATACTCTCACCTCCCTGATCACAAAGATGATGCAGGTGGACGAGGTGGGATTGAGCAGCGTCGAACTCGCCCTCATCCTTGGGGGTGCCGGAGATGATGACCAGCACTCTTGGGAACCAGAACGTAACCAGATATGCGGGGTGTAGGATTGAGACATGTGACTTTAGAAGACAGTGTCACATAGCGTGGAGGGACGATCCTAAAGATATGGAACATGCATTCCCCTTATTTCATGAATGATCTGTCCCTTGTGGAGGTAAGACCTATGGATTCGTCGAAGTGTGACCCACTTATGCTCTGTCCCCTGTGAGATGTAACTTGTGGATGCACCACGTGGATGAATGGTTGACTTTGCCATTTTGTTCATTTGGCAAAGTGAGTGGTCAGGATTTAGATCCTGGCTCCATGCACGTCTTGGTTGCAAAGGAAGCTTCCAAGAAAGGAAGTTCACAACTTCTTAGAAGCTACATGTTTTCTTCTGCTACCTTAGCACTGAGGTGCTTCTATGTCAATCCCACTGCACAAGTCTACTAGTGGCGTGGATGGGTCAAGCCGTTGTTCATTAATACGGTTTTGAGTTCTGGAATTTGACACACATCCAAAAAAGGACTTGTCTTGCATGCTGATTACTAACTCATTACTCGACGCTCTCGTACATTGAACAAACTTGAGCTTTTCTTAAGATTTCATGGTAAGGCGTTAGTACTCTTGAAGGTTAACACTGTTTCTACTTAACTTTTGGAGTATGCAGCATATATACATTTAAGAAGAAAGTGTAACAACCTTTGTTATCTTTTTGGTTTTGCGGCTTCTCGGTCACACTTTTAGCCCAATAGCTAACAAAGGATCATAGACCCACATGTATGGTTAGATAAATTTCACCCATGCAATGGCTATGTCACAAGTAGTGACATCGCCTTTGCTCTCAACTTCTCTATTTGCATGTCGATGTCTATAGGAGGAGAATGTAACGGATCAATACCTGTCCTTCTTCAGAGCCAACGCCAGCCTACATCGTCCTACATCTACTCGCAATGTGAATAGGGCAAGCAGTTGACCATCAACCTACATCAACATCAAACACTAGTACATTGACATCAATAACAGGTATAGCAGCTGTAGGAGTCATCACTGTAGGTATGGCATGGGCGAGGGAACCAGAGAACAGTTCTTCAATCCTCAAGTTTGATGGAACATGGTTTTCTCTCTAGAAGCAACATTTCATTATCATCATCGATAATAGAGGCTTGCCATGATACTTCGACGGAACCATCCCGGTACCAACAATGGAAATTGATAACCTTGTAGAATTGGTCAAGCCCAACAAGTAGCCCCTCATGATTCTTGTGTCCACTGAGCAACCCTTTGTCTTTTCACACACCAGCGGTTGCCTAGTGGCAACTGCAACATACACCAAACAAGGTAAGGTGTTCGAGTCCTCCTCACTTGCCAACAGTCTCTTCATTGTACTGAATCTCATCAGTATGACGTTGGATGAAGGGGAGGATGCCTTTGACTTAACTTAGCTGTTTGAGACGCTCCTACAATAAGCCATCAAAAGGCGATGGGACCTAAACATTAATATGTAGGCCATTGTATAGGTGATGAGTCTGTCGGATAGCTTAGATTCCATGCACACAGTGATTGGGGGATGGACAAAAGAGCAGGTTTCCTTGACCATTGTCTTGGAGTACATGCAGATAGCTTAATCCATGTCACACTAGTAGTCAGATAGATATGGTTGCCTTTTCCTCGTGATGTAGTTGCACCTTCTACAATACCTGCTCCTCTGGATACATGGGAAACAATAGCATAGGCAACACTGGTAGGAATTCCAAAGCTGAGGAATTCTAAAGAAACTGCCACAACTATGGCAAGGCTGGATACTGGGCTCATGACTGCAGAGAATCCAGGGAGGGAGGAGATGGGGATGGAAAAAGAGGCAGAGATGGTGGCAAGGATACTGTCAGCTTGATGGCTGAGTGAGCCTCCAACAAAAGGAGGCCGATACTCAAGCTACAGGTGTACAACCTTGATTCAGGCACCAATGAGCACACCACATACGAGAAGAGATTCTGTCTCTCTTGTTCCGTGTACTTTATATTTTCCAATGGCACGGTTGAGACAACTGAGGGGATTGGTCACAAGCTTGTCAAAGTGGGGGTCAACAATGTTGATTCAGAACTCAGGCTAGAGGGAGTGGTCTACTTGCCCTTTTTGAGAGCCAACATAATCTTTGTCTCTAAGTAGTGATTATCCCTTACCAAGGACATCGACATCTCCTACTCTACTAAGGAATTTGTTGCACAGGTCTCTAGCATTGATGGACAATATGTCCTGCAAACCAAGACGACATACTTGAAGGCTCCATTTTACTTTTAGACTGATGGCGGGGACAATAGCAATGGAGAGTCTACTGAAAAAGAGCATGTTGTAGTACCAAAAGCAGTGACAGTGGAAGAGACGACAACAGAACAGCAAGCAAAAGTAGCCATATGCGCTACAACGTTTAGCCACCGCACATGCTACAATAACCTCCGACATAGGTACTTTGAACGGGTGGCACATCACACATTGGTGCTCATGGGAAAACAAGAGCTAGTGCTTAGGATGGATTTAGGCGACGAGGCGGAAGAAGCAACGAGGAACCTGTGTGAGTCGTGCCTTCAGAGTAAGCTTAAGAATAAGCCTTTCAAGCACAATGGTATACATTGTCATGCATCCATTGACCTTATCCACTCTGATGTGGGTGACCCCTTTTACATACCATCCAACATAGGAAGAGGTTTTTTCCTTGATTGAATAAAAAACCACAGTCACAAGGTTCGTGTACACCTTCAAAGTGAAACGTGAGGTAAAGGATAATCTGCAAGCCTTTGTCGCTGTGGTTAAGCTTCTGCGAGGCAACGACCTAACCAGCCGCCACGACATTCGGCGACGTCAAGGACTGGTGTGTTTAGGAAACTCCTGTTAAAAAAAGAGTTTCAAAATGTGTGACGGCCAGCGATGAATACCCGTTTCATCCGCTGGTCCATCTAGTCACTAGATTAATCCGACTCGACATGGAAGCCTCACGATGTAGGCCGCCCTAAGGCGACCTTGCGAGCAGCGTTGAAATCATTAGAATAAAATTTCTCACATCTAGGATTTTTACCATTGATCCGGCGAGACAAAACAAATCCCAAGTTCAACCCATTGCAGTGTTGTAGGGCTAGCGAGGCCAATGATGCCAAAACAAATATTTTGATATTTTCTCAAGCGCTGACGGCCTGGAAATTCCGGGCGTCAAAGCAACCCGTCCATCCGTTTAGGTCGGTATGAAACTTCTACCACCGCAGCCAGGTTTGCGGCTCCAATAGGCTAGGAACCAGGTAGGTTTGGATTCTTTGAGTAAAAAGGAACACGACACCTTGTACGATGACAAATGTAACGGATTAGATGGAATCCTTGGCCGACTAGGCCAAAACCGCGGTGCTTGAGGGTCTCCGACCCTCAAGCCATCCCGTCCAACCGCCCACAGTCCCAGGTGATCCCACTCGAGCCACGTGGCTCCTTCGACCGGTCGGCATGGCACTGCCACGCTACAACAGAGCGGCAACCAATAATATTTTGTCAATTTATCCTTGTCACTATGGTTGAGCACTAGATTGGTAAGAAGGTGAAGGCGTTTATAGGTTGGACAATGGAGGGCACTACATAGCTTCAAGGATTTGCTAAAGCAACTAGGTGTTGAATACCACAAGCCCACTCCCTGGTCACCCCAAGGCAATTGCATAGTAGAGAGGATGAACCAGACCCCCCTTTGACTATGTGTATGTGCTTTGGCGCCAAGCTGCATCCTCACTTCTAGGCTGAAGTAGCATGTACGACCACCTCTCTTGTAAACCTCATACCTATAGTAGCTCTACAAAGGAGATTCAAGAAGAAGCAGACATAGCAGTTGAACACCCCACAGGAAGCATAGTCAGGCAAGAAGCCAGAATCCTCCCATTTGAAGCTATTTAGGTGTACCAACTTTGCCGAGGTCCACGTCCTCATGGTTCTGGAAAGCTAGATACAAGAGCATGAAAATTCATCTCCATCGGTTACCACACCACCCACAAATGTAGATTGTGGGGCAAAGGTGTCATGAATTTCATTCGCAATAAAGATGTTGATTTCCATGTAAGGTCTGTTAGTGGAGAGCCTCTCGAGCTTGAGAAAAATCCCAAACAGAGAGTGGCTTTTGCTCAGCGAGAAGGGAGACAAAGCCCTGGCACATAGTATCAAACTTTGTGTCTGACATAGTTGACCCTATTGACCATGAGGAGCATGCCCCTCCCATCATTGATAACGAAGCAAACGTGCAACCTCCACAACAACACAAAAAGATGGCATGTTCAATGAGCATTTCACCTCTCAAAGTGTCTCTACAGCACTACAACACACACTGGTGAATGGACAAGGTTCCAATTTTCATTACTAGATCAAGAGGAGCTAAGGTCTGTCGCAGAGGCACTCACCCAGCTTGATAAAGGTGAGTGGGACGAAGCAATATGCAATGACCTCGAATCCATTGAGGATAACGGGACATTGAAGCTGATGGAAAGACCTTCGAGTGATCAACAACCTAAAGAGTCGTTTGGGTCATGTAAGCGCAAACTGACCTGTTGTTGCAAGCAGCCTAACACGTGCTCATGACACCTATCTATGTTTTGTGCTTGTTGGTTGCCAATCCTTTTTGCACAGTGAAGCTTATGAAGCATGTAAAACTATGCACCACCCCCCTAGCCAAACCTTTGCTGTTCTTGTACCTACATTACATGCTGGTGCAGCTACTGACAATGTTGCCATGTTAGTGGTAGCAACGCTAGAAAATCTTCAAAACCATTCTCATCCGAACCTTCCTCAAATGCACATTCCACATCTACTATCCGCATAGTTACATACCTCATTACATCGCCACCGAAGACCTCACGTGCCTCCTGATCAGCATAATCTCCACCTTCCCTTAACTAATGTGCTCTTGGGTTGTCCCTCTGGAACGGAATCCAACACATCTGCTATCCATATCCAACTCCACACTCTCTATACGCATCCTTCGGTTAGAAAATGACACATTGGAGGCAAAGAACGCTTCCCGGTCTTCATTCCCGGGAAGAGAAGAGATTATTGATCATCTAGACCACTTTTCTATCATAGCACATCACCATTCTTCCGCTAATCAAACTTTACAATATTCTCCTTCCAAGGCATGCCCTCTGTCCTTTGGAACTCTTTGTATCAGAGAGGGAAAAAGAAACTACTTCAGAAATTTCGACTGCTCGACCCCCCTCTACGTATACAGGTGAAGCGTTTCATTCCTGTTTTAACATACGAGGAAACAATTCACACTTGATCCCTCCTTTGTCCTTGTTTACGTTCTTTCCTCGAGTGAGTACATACCCTTTTTGCCAGAATATTATTTGAGATCCTTCATGAAATGTATGAACTAATTTAGGCCCTAGAATCAAGATATTGAATGATTAATGGCTTTTACTTTTGGTCACTCTATTGCATCTCATTTGGCAAAGTCATAGGAGAGAATCAGTATCTTTCCCCTCTATAGATTTGATTTGAAAAACATATAAAAACATGTTGGGACATATTTTGCTCGTTTCATCCCTTGTATTTAAGAATGAATAGAAGAGGTAATGTAATGAACATGAAATTCTTGAAGATGATTTCGCTACTTATTCTATTACGGAATAAAAAAATTTAAAAAATTGAAATCTAGATGAAATTTCAAAATGTGTTTGAATTTCGACTCCTTCATCCTTCTTCTTGATTTGTATCAATCGGGGCCAGATTTCACACCCACGCTGTTGTGCTGCTGATGTAGCTCCCCGCATGACTCGGTAGGGAAAGGTGGCAGAAAGAGAAAACGCAGAGTGCATTTTCAGCTCCCCGCGATGTGGATACGGGCAGCGCGCCTGTGGTCATTGGCCGGCTGCGAGGCGGCTGGGATCGAGGATGAACAGGTTCACGCGAACGAGGTGCAGGTGAGGGAACATGGGTCAAGGCCGACAATTATGCACTGCGTTGACCGCCGCAAGAAGTGCGGGCTCGGAGCTGTGTCGGGACTGTTTGTTTCGCCGTCAGAACTGATGACGAGTTTTCACGTTCCTCTCGATTTGTCCAATTTGAAAGTAAAATTAACCTCTGAAGGTCGTGCGACTTCTCGACGGCTGCGTTGCCGCAACAGAGGGAAATAATTCTGGTTTGTTCTTGAAATCTGTCGTGGCCTTCACAGTTGACAATCAGCGAAGTCCTAATCCGCGTCAGCGAACAGCGACCAAGCGTAGATGCACGTCTTTTAACTTTCAGGACTTAAAGCGCGTCAGCAATCCGCCGCACCGCCGGTCCGTGCACAGAGCCAGCGGCTAAGTCCGAGCGAACGTAGATGCGGACTTTTCACTCAAAAGATGAAGCGCTAAACGACACTCGAACGTTCAGAAAAGGATACACCTGCCAACTAATGTTGACACGGACCAAAAGTAACCGTCGCCGAGAATCGTCCACGAAAGGACTTACGCAATAATAACGAATCATGACGAGTTCGCATGCGTTAGGGGAAAAGAAAAACGCTGTAAAGGACTTCAAAAGTTTCGAACTCGGGCATTTCNACAGAAGTTTTGTCCAACAATTGAACGAACCAGGTGCGAACATGTGCTACATAACTATGAAAATTACAGTTATGTGAATGTTAAAAATTATTTCAAAGTTTTAAGTACGAAAAACATGATGTTTCCCACACAATAGTGATTGTTATTTCATTCTACTCTTTAAAAATTAGTTTCTACTTTCCTTCTCATATGAAATTGTACGATTAGGCATGTAGATTTATTTTTTTATACTAGTTTTTTTGTGAGTTTCCTAGTAGAGGATATGGAGCAATGTCATAAGAATGTCAATGTTGTATGTGTTTATGACAAAGGTAAAATGGACAACACTTTTTCATTCATTCTCCATTTAATACTCGTTATATAACATATGAATAGTTCAAAACTAGAATATTTAGCAAAACCTTTGATAATATAATGATTAAAATAGTGTTGAAATGTCTCCATAGGTTTTTAGCAAAATCATTTCACAAGTAATGAAATATTTCAATGTAAACGATTATTCATTCATAAAATTGTTCTTTTCATCTTCAATTTAAATTTAAACGCTTATAAATGAAGCCAGGTTTCATTACCAGGTGATTTCCTTCCTGAAGTGACCGCTCCCTTTGTTTCCCACCTTAGAAACGTGCAACCAGTGGTTAACAAAAAGAAAACCGGATCAAGTCGTTCTCAGTTCCGGCTGTGTGAATTGTTGCACTCATTTAGGTGTTTTGTCCTTGAGCGCTGATTCTTTCTCCTGAAGAAAAACGCCTATTCGGACAAAAAGGACAACTGTACAGACAGCAAAGGCTTGTCCTCTCTCGCTAGCGCACGTTTGTCCTATCCTCAACAGTCCTCGGTCAAGAGTCCACTTGAGTTTCCCTTCTGAAGTACCCTAATACGTCACCTGGTTCGCGAGACTGCGGTGCGGCGGATTGCTGACGCGCTTTAAGTCCTGAAAGTTAAAAGACGTGCATCTACGCTTGGTCGCTGTTCGCTGACGCGGATTAGGACTTCACTGGTTGACAATCGGCTGCCGCTCACATCGCGTTTGTTGAAAAATTCCGCTGGCCACCGTGTGGCTGTGACTTATTGAATGTCGTCATGATTCCTCTGTCATCTCATGAATACCAGTGCTGATTTACGCTTCAAATTGTGGCTCAACTCAAATAGTCCTCTGAACTGCTGTATCCTCGGAATTTTCTGGCCAATGCAACACAACATCTTAGACGAAATGCGACCACGAATGGTGTTGCTGCCGCGTTCCGTGAACAAGAGAGGGAGAAGCTGGTCCTTGTGGCCGGCTGCCAGGTGATGCCACGGCACGTGCGACCCAGACGGCTTCGGCTTCCACCCGTCTGAGAAATAGGCTATGATTATCTCCCACGAGATCACCCCCCTTCCGTTCTCCTCCCCTGTTCGAAGACCGCGAGGCAGTGGTGCTTTCGCGGCCGAGCTGCCGGTTTCCATTATGGCCGTCCGCCTGCGATCGCCACTCGTGCCGCTTCGCCATCGCGGCCATCGATACGGAGGGCAGGTAAGGATAAAACCTTGGGATTGCTGAGTCAGCGGCCTCAGCGCGGGTATAGCCGGCCGTGTCTCTCCTCTTGCCAATTCGTTGTCCCTGACGGCGACCGGCGCCTCTCGTCGTGTTGCAAGGCCCATCGCCGAGGGACGCAACCAGGCAAAATCCGCCGCCACACCCAGACCTTGTGCTGTGGCTCCTGGACTTCACCAATCGTACCGAGCCTCTAGGCTCGACACTGACGAGGTCCGGAGGCCACGCCCTCGAGTCCGCCGCCAGCACGTGGGCAGCGTGCTCCG
>SZWC01000738.1:262761-315172 GCA_023375785.1 Penium margaritaceum
GCTGCGCTGCTGCTGCCGCCGCTGCTGCCACGCTGCTGTGGCGGCCGCTGCTGCTGCGCTGCTGCTGCACGGCTGCCGCCGCCGCCTCTGCTGCTGCTGCTCTGCTGCTGCGGCTGTAGGGGGGGAATGATGGCTGCACGCACCGGAGCCGCCACACACCTCGGCGTGGCGGTACGCGCTGCTGCTGCTACCTCAGCAGCTACGATCTCACGGGGTGGGTGGAGTACGCGGACGGCGAACGGCCGTCTCGAACAGGTCCCAGAAGATCTGCTGCAGCGGTGACTCTCACTGCTGCTGCTCTGCTGCGTCTCTGCTGCGCAGCTCAGTGAGAACTGTCTCACTGCTCTGATACCATGAGAAAGTGCATAGAAGCTTCCTAGCCACACGGCCGCTGACCGGGCGTCAGTGCCTAGTCAGACGGTGACGACAGTCACATGTCGTACACACAACGGCAAGGGTTTGGCTAGGAGACACAAGTCAAAGTGTCAGAATGCTTCAATACAGCATATGCAGAGAGAAATGACAACTAACAGGTCCAGGGCATAAATACCTGCCGCGGTGCACGGCGGGTGTCGCACGCGGCAGTCCAAGAGCTGTCCTAAAAACCGGCCCAAAACCACTGTTTTGGCCGTAACTCTGCACACACATGTCAGAATCCTACGCCGTCTGAACCTAGACGTGCAGAATCAAACGACGCACGCAACGACTGGTCACATGCATGCATCCCTTGACTGACAGCGAGTATACAATGCAAAACATGCAAATGGGCCTCATGCCCAGTCCGCCGAAAGGCGCCTGCAAGACGTAGAAGGCACAGCAAGGAGTCCCGGTGACATCTGGGGCTCTGGGACAGTGGTCAGTCAGCTCCAGACGGGTAGTCCGCCGCCTGTCGTCGCGCCGGTGTCACCAGGGCCGCCTGCCTCAGGGATCTGCACGAGTATGGACACGGCCGAGTGGTCACAGTAAACTGTACAGGAACGGCACAAAGCACAACACCCCCCCACTCCTTGTCTTGGTTCTACCTGAGCTAATGAAGGCAAGCTTTCCGCATCCATGGCGTCGTGTGGCTCTCGCACGTGGTTGCTTGCTCTCACACATTTAGCCTAGGAAATTTCCGGGTAACTACTGGTATTAGAGCGATGTGAGGCATCTCGCCCACCGCCCCTCGATCGTGGTCAGTCGCTTATGCGGACACCCGAGCCCCTCTCGGCCACCTGACCTCACCGCAGCAGCGAATCTGCACAGCGCATCTGCTCGGCATTGAACAAGAGCGCCACCTCATTCCGTGGTGCTCATCTGAGCTCCTCCCGCAACACCTAGTTCCCGCTCCCACACTCACGGGCAATATCTTGCGGAACCCAATCTCCTTGCTCCCTCGTTTGCCCGGAGCACCCTAGGCCACACTCCTGGCCACCTCTCCATCTCGGACTGCCACTACCGTCGACACATCTGTGCTGTCCGGCAGATCCTGACCTAATCTCGTTCAGTCAGCCTCTCGGCTGTTCTCCTCAGCCCTTGGAGCATCTGAAGCCGCATCTGCTGCAACTGCCCTTCACTCCGCTACCCGTCAGTCCTTGCACAACACCATCTTGTCTTCCCGCAGTCTGGGTGGTGCGCTTGCTACGAGTGTCCCGGCTGCGCCAGCAGTCCACTCAGCACTCCACGCTGGCGGACGACGACGACACCCCCTTGTGGGTGCGCATGCTTGACCATACCTACTGGCAGGAGGACATCGATACTGCAGCAGAGCGTGAGAGGGAGGAAATCGATCGCCAAGTCTACACCCCAGATGACCTACCACCGTCACCGCCCTTGTCGCCACGAATGCAACCTAGTAGCAGCTCCCAACCTCTTGAACCGTCTACTTCACCCACTCCTGCTCCTCCTTCTACTGTCGCAGGACCTGACACAGCATCTACTGCACCCGAGGTGCCCGGCGTCATCCCGGTTCTTTCCGTTCATACCGACTCAATCAGCTTGGCCGGTGCTATCCTTCATGCAGCGGCTGGTGCCGCAGCTACCTTCGCAGCAACAGCAAGGGCCTGCCGTGCCCCCGCACAGACGGCCGTTGGCCGGGCAGCTGAAGCATACGCGCACATAGCTGCCACACTCACTCTGCTGGCAACTGCTGCCGCCAACATCGCCACACAGATCACAGCTGCCGCAGCATCTATTGCCATGGCAGCCTCCACAACAGCAGACGCCACTTCCAGCTCCGTTGGCTCCATCCGAGCGTCCTCTGCCTCAGTAGTGCTGACGCCTACTGGCGCCCCGCGTGACGCAACGACACCCATCACCACCAGTGTCCTCGTGGCATCTGCCACTGCTGCAATCGCTGGAGCCGCTACGACAAGGCTTTTGTGCCTTACCGTGGCGGTTGCAGGCTGGGTGGCAGTTATGTTTTCATCGGCTGCAGCTGTTGTGCCGCCGCTCTTCAATCTTCTCCCACGTCACTAGTTCGGTGAGCATTGCCTTCCAATTGACTCTTTGTTCTCCTTTCACTCTCCTCTTACTTCACTCTCAGTTCCTATTCCACCTTCCATCATGCCTACACCAGAGGAAACTATAGAGGCCCTTCAGGCTGCTCTTAGTGAGGCGCAAGCAGAGCGTCGCAGAGGTGAGGATGAGCTTCACCGAGGGCAAGAAGCACATCATGAGCTAGCTGCTACAGTCGTCGCACTAGTCATTGAGAAACTGCGTGCCATTCCCACCTTTGCTACAGTTCTACCTACCACAGAGTCTGCCTCACCAGACTTGTCTGCTCCTCCCGGTGGTGCCGTTGCCAACTCTTCCTCTCCCTCTCTCTCCGCAACAGCCTTTGCCCATCCTCTACTTCCAGCTCGGCAGAAGGACTTTGAAACTCCACCACCACAGTTCACTTCCAAGCTCACATTCACGTCATGGGAGACTTGCTTTAGCACGTGGGCCCAGGGTGAGCTTCTCTGGGAGTACTACTCGCCTGCCAAGGTGCCATTTGTGCCACAGCCTACAGAGGCCGCTCGCGCTGTGCGAGCACTCATCAATGCAGGTCGAGAAAGTCTTCTCAACGATATTGGTACGTACAATGCAGACCCCTCCTGTGGCATGCCAGCTGACCCGGTCGGCGCCTACGCTCTCATCCGCCACCGTAAGACAGTAATTGGGCATGCTGCCCAGAGCGCCCTCACGGTGCAATTCAACACCTTGCAAATGCGAGCGGATGAGACAGCAGATGAGTATTGGGCGCGCAGTCTGCGCCTGCTGCGAGACCTGGGCAGGGCCGCCCCCGGTCCTCTTTCCGCCTGCCTCTCCATCGTTGCTGGCCTCATTCCTGAGCTGTCTGACTTGTATCTCCATGTCTCCCAGGCAGAACTTGAGCGCCTTGCTTCTGAACCAGTCCCTGCTGATTCCCCACCTGGGATCGGCCCCCTTTTTGACTTCACTGCCTCGTGTTTGACTGACAGGTGGAATGCCCTCCAGAACAAGCGCATGCATCACGCTGCCTTGGCTGCTGTCACCACCTCCTCCTCTTCTTCCTCTGCCGCAGCTCCTTCTCCCTCGTCCTCGTCGCAGGCAGCAACACATTCCACTCAAGGTGTCTCCAGAGGTGGGGGTGGTGGTTCCGGTCGAGGTGGCGGTCGAGCGGGCAAAGACTGTGGGGTTGGTCGCAGTGGCAAGAACTCGACCACCACTGCTGCTGACGTCACCTGTTGGAACTGTGGCACCTTTGGTCACTCTGCACCAAAATGCCCTGCCCCCCGTGATGATGCCCTTTTGGCCTCCTCCATGTGCGCCCACTGGGCACGCTCCGGTGTTACTGCCTCCTCTGCCATTGCTGCAGGGACTGCCGCCTCCTCCTCATCATCCTCTACTGGCTCTGCGCTTTCCACCACCACCTCTCCCCCCCTTCACCCGACACCTCCGACACCCAGCCCTTGGGGTTGGATTCCTCCTCCATCTGGACCACCGTACTATGACCCTCCGCCCTCTCACTACCACGTACCCCACTGGGCGCGTGACAACGGGCACTTCTGTGACCGCTCCTCCGACCGTTCCTCGGAGCGCTCCTCTGATCGCCATGACGAGGAGCCCACCCTTGAACGTTGGTTGGTGGAGCTTCTTCACCTTCACTCTCAGAGAGGTGAGAGTGTGAGTGGCCAGTCCCACGTGTCTGTTTGTGAGTCTGAGGTCACTCTTCGTGGTGACTACTCTGGCCGTGCTCAAGGGGACTTGCCTGATGATTGTGCCTGGATTGAAGAATGGCAGTCACACACATACCCCACACGTCTTGGTCGCTCGCCCTCTCTCTCTGCCCCAGGCACTGTTGTTGTCTGTCTTGTCCTCCCCTCCACTCGTGCCTCGCCCGGCCTCTCAATCATCGATTATGGGGCCACGCATCACATGACCTCCTGTCGTTCATCCTTCATCTCTCTTGGCCCCGTTCAGTCCGTACGTTCTGTCCGCACTGGCTCCAGCCAGCTGCTCCCTGTTCAGGGTGTTGGTGTGGTACGCTTTGTGGGTCCTGGTGGCACTGTCTATCTTCCTGACATCTTGTACGTGCCTGACCTTGAGGTCAGCCTTCTCTCTGTGACCACCCTTGACGACCAGGGCATGGACTTCTCCTCCAGCCGTGGCCTTGCCTTTTCTCTCTTCGCTCGTCTGGCCGTGTTGTTCTTCGTGGTGTGTGCTGTGATCGCTTGTTCCGCGTCCCGCTCACGTTGCCCTCCACTTCCGCTGCATCTGCTCTTGTTCACGTTGCCCCGTCCTTGTCTCCTGAGCACACTGATCTCCTGCATCGTCGTTTCTGCCACATTCACACCGCCGCCATCCGGCGCCTTCTTCACCTTTGGCCCGCCCACGGCCTTGACCCTGCCACGTTTGCTCCTCCCTGCACGTCCTCCTGTCTTGACTGTGCTAGCGGCAAGATGCATCGTTCCCCTTTTTCCACCTTTGAGTCCACTACCGCTCAACCCCTCGACCTGGTGCATGCTGACGTCACGGGCCCATTGCCCAATGACTTCCTTGGCGGCCTTGGCCGTTACGTCCTATGCTTAACAGATGATTTCTCCCGCTACCACTGGGTCTTTTCCCTTTGTCACAAAAACGACGTCACTGATGTTCTTGAGTCCTGGCTCCTGCAGGTTGAGCGTGCCTGTAACAGGTCCTTGCGTGTGTTTTGCAGTGATCGTGGTGGTGAGTTCTTTTGTCCCACCTCTCGTTTCCTCTCCTCTCGTGGTGTCCGGGTAGAGTCTTATGCACCTTACACCCCTCAACAAAATGGTGTCTCTGAGCGCTGGAATCACACCCTTGCTGATGGTGTGCGTTCTCTCCTCCCTGCCTCCGGCCAATCTCCTCTCTTTGCCTTTGAGGCCATGTCGTACATCACTTGGGTCTGGAACCGTGCCCCTCATGGTCCCCTCCCTCACTCTGTCACCCCATTTGAACGCTGGACTGGTTAGCGTGCCAATCTTTGCCTTGCCCGTGTCTTGGGGTGTCTTGCCTCTGTGTGGGTCCCCTCGGACCACCGAGATGGCAAGCTGTCCCCTCGTGGCCGGCTCTGCCGCTTTCTGGGCATCTCTCCCTTCTCCAAAGCGTGGCGCTTTTGGGATCCCTCCCAGTGCTGTGTCATCGAGTCTCGTGATGCCCTCTTCTTTGAACACCTATTTGAACGTGACACTCCCCGCCTTGGTGCCTCCCTCGCTCCGCCCTCTCGGGATGGGGGTGGTTCTTTGCCCTTTGGGCTTTCAGTTCTCCCCTCTGGGCGTCCCTTGTCGTTCCCCGTTGTCTCGTCCATTGCACCGAGTTTGGCCTTGCCCTCCTCTCCCTCTCAGTCCTCTTTGCCCTCTGTGTCGTCTCCTCCTCTTACTGCGCCTTCTCCCCGGCCGTCTCCTTCTTTGCCTGATGCTGTCTCACCCGCATCTTCCTATCTCCCCACCTTGCACTATCTCCCCGCCACTTGTTCTCTCTCCACAATCTGACCCTGCGGTCTCCCCGTCGCCGGCTGTGCAACCATGTCCTGATGTTCCTTCCGCCTCTATGCGTGCATCGTCCGTTCCCCTGGTGTCATCCTACACTCGTGGCAGGCGCCTCTGGGCACTTCCCTCTCAGTCTCATCCAGTGGTCTCTGGTGACCCTGGTCTCCGTTCCCTCGGTCTTGCTACCTCTGCTCTGTCCATTGCTGCATCTGTCATCCATCCCAGTACTGCACTGGGGTACTCCCTTGTTGAGGATGAGTTCCATTCAGCTTTGTCCTCATCTGTGGCTGGATATGTGGCATCGTGCTTTACTGTCGCTGGGCTCTCCCCTCTACCACCTGAGCCCCTGACTATTCAAGAAGCTCGCACGGCCTCCGACTCCTACCTGTGGGAGAAGGCCATGAAGGCCGAACTTGATGCACTTTCTGAGCATGAGGTGTACGAGCTTGTTGACCTCCCACCAGGTCGCAAGGCAGTTGCGGCCAAGTGGGTGTACGGTCGTAAGCTGAACCCTGACAGCACCTTTGAACGCTACAAGACGCGTATCACCGCAAAGAGATTCTCTCAGATCCCTAGCGTCGACTTTGACCAGACCTTTGTCCCAGTTGGTCGCTACACCACGGCCAGGACTCTCTTGGGCCTGGTTGCTCAGCATGATTGGGAGCTTGACCAGATGGATGTCAACAATGCCTTCCTCCATGGTAGGTTGGATGAGGAGATTTACATGGTGCAGCCACCTGGCTTCTCAGATGGAACAAACCAGGTGTGGCGCTTGCGCAAGGCCCTCTATGGCCTGAAACAGTCCCCACGGTGTTGGAACCAAGAAATCACAGCAACCCTTGAAAAGGGAGGGTACAGACGGAGCGCTGTGGACCCCGCACTGTTCCTCAGTGGCCCGACCAAGCCGCTTGTTGCCATCCTTGTCTACGTGGATGATCTCCTCATTGCCTCTCCTGATCCTGCCTCTGTCGCGGCAGCAAAGGCACTTCTTCAGGCGACATACAAGATGAAGGATCTTGGGCCGGCTCGAGTCTTTCTTGGCATGGAGTTGGAACGAGACCGGGGGCATCGCACCTTGCACGTCCATCAGGCTGCATATGTACGCAGCCTGGGGGAGCGGTTTGCCCCGCTCCTCACATCCATCCCCACTGCGTCCACTCCCATGACACCCGCTGGTCAGTCCTTACTGAAGTCCCGGGACATGTCCACACTGGAAGAGACGGTCGATGTGACTGATTACCTCTGGGTCATTGGCTCTTTGATGTACCTTGCCACAACCACTCGTGCAGATGTGGCATTTGCTGTGAACTTCCTTTCCCAGTTTTCCCAGTGCCCCCGTGAGCGCCATCTTGGGGCAGCATTGCGGGTGGTGCGCTATGCCCTCTCCACCCCCCGCATCTGCCTGTACTTTCGTGCACAACCCTCAGTTGTTGTTGACGGCTTCACAGATAGTGACTGAGCGCATGACTCTCATGCTCACAGTCAAACAGGCTACATCTTTCTTGTTGATGGCACTGCAGTCTCCTGGAAAAGTGGCAAACAAGGGTGTGTTTCTTGCAGCACCGCTGAGGCTGAGTATGTTGCGCTTGGTGCAAGCTCATGTGAGGCTATCTGGCTATGTCGTTTGTTGCAGCAACTGCGTGTACCCATCCGTTGCATCACTCTGTGCTGTGATAACCAAAGCACAAAGACCATTGCTGAAAACAGTGGCATGCATCATTCACACACCAAGCACATCAATGTGGAGCATCATTTTGTTCGCGAGTGTATTGCTGCTGGCATAGTCCAGGTTGCTTGGGTGGATACACGGTCTTAGAGAGCTGACTTCCTCACAAAGGCCCTCGATTGTAATGTGTTTAAGAGTGCTTTTCACTCTGTTGGTCTTATCTGTCCACATGATCCAGGCTGATTTGGTCCAGTATATCTCCATCACCTCTCGTGATTCCCTTGTGGTGCTCATGCGTGTGTGGGTTGGTTGTCTGCGGGTCATGGGGGAGTGTTGAAGTCTGTTGGCCACTCACAACTCTGTGCCCTCTTGCCTCCACATACCTTGCACACACCTGTATAGATTGACTGACAATGGCTCCACCTGGAAAAGCTACTGGCATGTCAGCCCTGGCAGGAGCCATGGGCGTTCTCGTGCTGCTGCTGCTGCTGGACCCAGGGACAACCCTTGACATACATGTGGCCATTGTCTGATCCTCTTTGGTTCTCTTTGACTCTGAGATGCGGTAGATGCTAGGGCCCGTACATCTCTCACTGCCGTGCCTTGCATCATGTTGCTTGCCTTGAGTGTTTTCTGGAGGAGCTGCATTTCTCGGGTGCTGATCCTTAGGGGGCCACCGTGCCGGGTTCACCCGCGCATTGGTGAGCAGCCGCTGTCTCGGTTTTGTGCCGAGCGGTTGGGCTCGACCCCCGGGTGGCGGTGTGTGCTTGCTTGGGTGTGATGCCCGTGGTGAGTGCACGCTCACCGGATGCTAAGTCTCTCTTGTTCCCCCCCACTCATTGTCTTGGTTCTACCTGAGCTAATGAAGGCAAGCTTTCCGCATCCATGGCGTCGTGTGGCTCTCGCACGTGGTTGCTTGCTCTCACACATTCAGCCTAGGAAATTTCCGGGTAACTAAACTCGTCGCACCGCTACAGTCCACCGGGTGCGCGGGTCTCAACCCACCGAGAAAACTCTCCTACCTCCTGACAAGCCCACATGGCTACCGGAACGCATCGACCGCGTCTCGCCGGCGTTGTCCTAGGTACTGGAGAAGTCTCGGTGCAGTCCGGAGGCCCGTCTTGTCGTCACGCCCTTTTCTACCATATACCCCAAATGTGGGTACATCGGTAAACCAGCGGTGTCGGTCGTGACGGGTGGAAGCCACACAAACCAACAGTCCCCCTGGCTGACATAGCCGTCCACGCCAGAACGAATGAACGAAGGCATAGAACAACAACGTTTGCCAAACCACAATATGGACCAGGCAACCACACACACACACACACACACACACACACACACACACACACACACACCTCTGCTACCCACCTAAGGTCTCCCTAGACACTGGCACATGCTACCAAGTGTTTGGGTCTCGACCACGAGAGGAGTGATGCACACGTACACAAACCAGTGTAATGCACATCACACACATGTCAAGCGACAAGCGGGTCTCCTCGTGACACCGGCGGTACCAGTGCCCGGGTCTAGAATGCTACGAGCAATCCAACACAACAGCATCATCATCTAAACACCGGATCATGGGAGGATCTCCTGGTAACACGGGTGTAACTCACCACGTGTCCGGGTCTCGACCCCTAAGAGCGACCCAGCTCGCATACACATACCACACGTTGTATGGACACACACCAAAACACACGATCACATGGTCTCCTCGTGACACTGGTAGAACCCACCAAGTGTCCGGGTCTTGACCAACAGTGTGCTATCGTCCACATGCAGCTGTGCAGGCATATAGCATGAGCCACACGCCGGATGCTGTAGATGCTCATAGAAGAGCATGGACCTCGCCATGCATCTCCCATGACGTCACATCAGGTCGAGGTCCACACAACACTCCCCCTTGGGGAAATGAACCTGGTAGCGATGTCCTCGATGGAGATGCTGATGTCGCAGCTGAATAGATCCAGGGTGATGAGTCATGTGGTGTATCCATCATGCTGAGATAGCTCCCCCTATCACGTGCAAGTCGGTTCCCTCCCTCAAAGACGAAGTGGTGTCTCCGGCTACGACTCCTCACGTCGCAGCTGTATCACCTGGGGTGTACCAGTCCTTGCGTGACTGCCAAGGGTCCCAACTCACAGTCTCTCCTGTCTCCGCTCCACCGCGATGCATCTGTGTACGCCGGAGGGAAGGGAATGGACGAGCATCACACGTACGTGGATGAAGTGGCAGAGCTGGCCTCCGATACGGGATAACACACCCTGAGGCACAAGGGTGTACTGCTAGAGGAGGAGGGCTGGAGCGACAAACCAGATCACGACTCGTGGATGAAGATGACGATGGGGCACGTGAGTTGGGTGGATGAATGTGCATAATGGCTTTAGTAGAAGAAGGAGGAGAGATGATGGGGTCGACAGGAGCGAGGATGGCGGAAGCCGAAGGCATGCTCACCTCTCCTGTGACAGTGTCTCCAACGGACGTCATACTTGGAGCTCGTACAAGATCCTCCCCGAGTATAGGTGTGCCAGATGCTGCTGGTGGAAGGCTCCTGCCGATAGCAGTAATGCTCCCCTCCTTTGAGAATCGCTCACGCGCTGCCATCATCTCCCATTGACTACATGCTCCAATAAGTCAACATAATCTGCCTCAGACATGTCGAGGTGGCCCATGTCGACATGGTGTAGGATAAACTCTGCCTCATTGGATGCTGCACATGCAGATTGCATGACTCGTGAGTACATCGCCATCTACATCTCTGCTGCTGAAGACGATGGAAGTGGTGCTGCTGCATCCTCCCTGGGGGTCAACCAAGCTCACAATTTGCTGAGATGCTGGAACATTGGATGCAGCTGTAGGTATCGCATCCACATCACAGCTCATTTTTGTCAAGCAAGGAGTGAGCGGTCGTATGCCGAGAGAGAAGGAGAAGGAGGTATCGTCAGAGTCCGTGGAGCATGTAGAAATGTTGTCCGTGTAGGTACTGCCACTCTCAGCATCGATGTGATCAGGGTCACCAACGGGTGAAAACGAGGGGGCAAAACTCAGTTCCTGCTGATGAGGTGACTCTATCTGCATGTATGGATGTGCTCTAGTGTCCTCGACTGCCACCGTAGTCGACACAAGTGTGCAGGACTCCGGCTCGACAATGCCCGTCAAGGCGACCAACAAGCGCAACTGGAGCTCACACATTGTCTCGCCGGGAAGGCTGGTCGCTGCCACCTGCTTGATAATGGAGTAAAGACCACCATCTGACTCCGTCATATGTGTCGCTGCTCCGTCCTGTGCACGAGACGTAAACTCTTGGAACATAGGCGACTCCTCATGCTGAAGCGGGTCCTCAGGTAGCGTGGATGACACGGTGAAGCCTGCTGAGTCTGTTGCAGCACATGTCCCAGTGACATCTCTAAGAACTGCTCCTCTCAAGAATGCCTCAACCTCTAAAAGACTGGCCTGCCGACTCTGCTCATGCACTATGACCGCTATCGGGCTGGAGTGATTCGCGTGTGCCCATGCCCGCAAAAATCTATGTGGGGCATCCTGATCCGCACGGGACTCCCGCGACATCGCCCGGACTCTACCGCTCGGAGTCGCGAGTGGCACCGCCAAGGCACGCGGGACCTGCACTCCTCCTGATGCAACCTGCTACTCCAGAATGTCCGGCTGCTACCCTAGCATAGATGTCGACCTCGATGACGTGCACGTCCCAAGTTTTCCAACACCCACCGGACTGTTGTGAGTCGTCTGCACAATCTCCCCTAAAAGTCTGATAGATGCATCCCGATCCGTACGGGACTCCTGTGCCACCCCTGGGCCTCCACCAGACGGAGCTGCGAGTGGCACCGTCCAGGGACGTCGTGCCTGCGCTCCTCCTGATGTCACTTGCTGCTGTGGAAGATCTGAATCCTGCCAGAACGATGGCAGACGAGTCTCCACCATGAACGTCATGTCGGGATCAGACTCCACGCCATGTGCTGTCACCGTATCATCTGAGTCTGCCTGAGCGGATGCTGGGGCACCACAGCCTGGTGTGAGTGCGGATCCTGTCGCTACGGTCACAACAGGCAATGCGCGGTGACCACACTCCCCTTCGACAGGTTCAGTAATGGAAGCCGAGGAGGTGGAGGAGGTATCAAAACCGGTGTGAGTACAACGTGCGGAGTGCTAACGCCGACGCTGCGGGGACACATGACTGGAACGACTGCATGAAGACATGTCATCGCGAGGTGGCGTCGTGGTTATAGGAGAGTGGAGGATTGAGAGGATGGTGGAAGCCTGGGATAGGCCGACTGGTGACGCTGAAAAGATAGCATCGAATGAGGAAGAAAGAGAGGATGAAGGAGATGTAGTCAAGGAGGCCGTCGACGAACGAGGAGTAGAAGCACGCTCGGTGACAATGAGGTCACAAAGCCGCTGCACCATCTGTCTCAAGCCGTGAATCTCGGCGAATATGGTCGCCAGAGGTCTAGCCAGGGGATCTACCAATGCTGGCAGATCCGCATGCTGTGGAGGACGCATGCTCAGACGAGGCTGAAGCCAAGGTGGATGCCAACCGGGAGGCCGCGTCCAACAGCGACGCCAACCATGACGTCCATCACCACAGTAGTAAGAGGTGAACGCGTAGGGTGCCTGCTCAGATGTCCGTACACTCATCGCGTGTGCTGGACGATGGATAGGTACCAAGGGCACCTACTCCCGGTGGAAAACACCAAGCCACGGGAGAGAATGAGGCCAATAGGTACTGTCACTCTCGGAGGTCACGGCGTCCGGGTCAGCAAACGTGACCAGACTAGATGAGCTGCACTACTACAGCACTCCCGGAGACTAGAGTCTGACTAACTGCGGTCACTGATATTGCTGCTACTAATAGAGCAAAATCTGCTCCAAGACGAGAAGGGGTGGCGGCTGTAGGTGTGGCTGCTGGTCCAAGCGATAGACAACCTTGCCCTCAGAGATCGAAAGATTCGAATCTCCCGTCCATCCAACGGAGTGAAGTGTGCGCACCAATCCACGGGCCCCAGGGAGACGTCGGTCCAGGACACGACTCGAAGTAGAGATCGCCGCCAACGACAATCTGCCGTCAGCTGGGAAGAACAAAGTGTAAACGTAGCTACAACTACCCCTCACTATGTGGTCGTTGTAGCTCAATCTGTCACTGTAATTACTGCCACGAAAGCTGCTATTGCTGCGGCGGTAGTGGTTGTACGATTTGTTTTCTGTTTTCCCCTCTGCTCGCCTTTTGCCCTTGCCTTTTTTTCTTTTTCCTTTTCCACTCGCTTTCAGGCGTACCCCTTTTTGTATTTTTTGTTACTTGCCCCACCCCCCTTTTTCTTGATTGCCCCTAAGGTGGGTGAATGGAGAAAAAAAGGAGGGGGGGTGTTCGGCCTGTCTGGCCCTCCCACCCGTGCACGCTTGCTTGCTCGCTCACTAAGCGAGCGAGCGAGCGAATGAGCGAGTGTGGGGGGGAGGAAGGGGGGGGATTTCCTGTCTGCCACTCAGACCCGACCCCTCCGTCGGTCGGCCGACGGGGCCGACGGGGCCGAGGGGGGCCACGGGGCCAACGGGCCCCCTCCAAAGGGCCCCTCGGAGGGGCTCGGCGGGGTCCTCCAAGGAGGGGGGGGGTGCAAACGGGGCCGACAGGCCCCCCTCAGAGGGTCCCCCATCAAAGGAGGGCTGCGAGGCCCTCTTCGCAACGGCAGCAGCAGCTGCAGCGGCAGGTGTAGCTGCTGCGGTTACTGCTGCTGTTGCTTCTGCTATTACTGCTGCTCTACACAGTAGCAGCAGCTGCTGCTTGCTGCTACCGCCGCTATTTTTGTTGCTGCTTACTGTTGCCGCCGCTGCTACTTGCTACTGTCGCCGCTGCTACTGCTGCTTCACGCTGCTACTGCTGTCGTCACTACTGCACGCTGTTGCTGCTGCCGCTGCTACTGGAGTAGCTGCTGCTATATGCTACTGCTGCTGACGCTATTGCTGCAATGCCTGATGCGCTGCTGTAGCTGCTTTCACTGCTGCTACTACTACTTTTGCCGCTGCTGTTGTTGCTTTTGCCGCTGTTGTTGCTGCTTTCACCGCTGTTGCTGCCGCCGCTGCTACAGTGGCTGCTGCTGTTGTTACTTTTGCAAATGCCGCCGCAGTCGCTAGTGCTACTGTGCGCGGCTCACCGCCCTTGTGGCGTTCACGTGCAGTCCCTTCGCGCTCCCTCATGCTGCTGACGGCGTGGCGCCACGTGGTGCGTTCTCCTTGCATTCCGCCCACTACTACTGCTTCTGCTGCTCACACGCCCCCCTGTGCTTTGATACCGAATTGGAAATACTTTAGGGTATGTAGACCCATGCAGAAATGAACATGAGCTTTGTGTGTGAGTCCGATGCAAGACGGCAAGAATTTGACTAAGTTTGGAACGCTGAACATAAAAGAACAAGGAGAGTTTACAAATGAGCCCCTAACCGGCTTATATAGGGGCGCCGGCAGCTAGCCGCACCGGGCCCCGTCACCCCTGCTGAACCCAAATGAGTCAACAGGGAGAACACACTGCATACACCATGATAGCAGCAAAGGTGGTCTCCTCGAGGCACCGGAACAGCTCTCCGAGTGCCCGCGCTTCGACCACCAAGAAAATATGAGCAGTGCCAAAAAATCTCGGAATCAACGTCCAGATATCACAGACGGCTTTCCGAACATCGGAAGCCCCACAACAGCCATCGGGTTTCCTCTTGGGACCGGTACAGTCCACCGGGTGCGCGGGTCTCAACCCACCGAGAAAACTCTCCTACCTCCTGACAAGCCCACATGGCTACCGGAACACATCGACCGCGTCTCGCCGGCGTTGTCGTAGGTGCTGGAGAAGTCTCGGTGCAGTCCGGAGGCCCGTCGTGTCGTCACACCCTCTTCTACCATATACCCCGGATGTGGGTATATTGGTATACCAACGGTGTCGGTGGTGATGGTTGGAAGCCACACAAACCAACACAAACATTTTTAGAGGCATAAGTACCAAGAAAGGACAGGGTTGACCCTATTTAAACACAACTATAAAGTACCTGCACACAATTGCACATAAGCATGAAAACATGCCCCAAAAGTATTATACCTTTTTTTTCATGTGGCAGGTGTTGGAGCATGGTGAGAACCGCGAGGGACCATTGTGGATGAGTACGTAAACACCATGCAAGTTACAACCATCAACTTCAATCAAAGGCAAAACTGTTGCTATGGAAACTGAACAAACACAACATGAGAGAGAATGAGTTTTTTTGAATGACCTTTCAACTTGACGCCGCTCACCAGCAGGCAGAGACTTTGCTGTAAAGTAACGACCATTGTGATGTTGTCCACTATTGTTTTTCGCGCATCTCTCATTGTGCTCTATTGTGTCCTCCCCAATATTGTACATACAGATTACGGTGATTTCTCGGCTCACGTCCATTGCCTTGCACACTCCCGATAAGGCAGAGGGCACGAAAGACTAGGGAGCAGACACGAGCCCGGCAGCTGCTGAGCTCCTGTAAATAGCCACCGGGTACACTTCCTCACTCACTACACGTGGTGGTTAAACTAGAAATACTCATATCGTGTCTGAAGACAGTCCGGATTATGTTTCCTTGTGTGTGAACGATAGTGGCTTGGTGGCCTAGATTAGTCTTGCATGTGAGCTAGGTGATAGTTTAGACAGATATAGTTTAGGTCAAAACTCGGTCAGTGGACAAGTGGGACGCGATGTGGGTATGGTCGAGGTTTTTTGAGCGAGTGCCGGCGAGCTCCTTCTTGCCGGCCAATGGGTGGACTCGAGTAGCGAGTTCCAACCCGTAGGAACTACTCCCTCTCACTGTTCTGACTCTAACTATACCCACATGCTGTCATTCGCCCTCCCGCTTGTCCCTATCCATTCACTGTGTCATGTGCAACACAGAGGCATGAGGGAAGGGGCGTCGTGTGTGACTGTTTTGGTATTGGAGCCGACGAGCCAAAGCTCGTCGCGCTGCACAAGAGGAGTGCAGCACCGTCGTGGGAGGACCTGTTGATCAGCAGCCGCAGCAACTGGTGAGCCAAGCAGCAGCTGTGTGGAGCAGCAGCGGCAGGGGCAGCCAAGCAGAAGCAGCAGTCGCAGAGGCGGCTGCACAGAGAAGCGGTAGCAGTAGCAAAGTAGCACAGCAGTGGGCGACAGCGGATGCCAGCACCTGCGGAAGCGGGCAGCAGCCGCAATGATAGCTACGTTGCCATAGCACACGTGACAACTGCGCGGAGCAGCAGCCGCAACGATGACAGCGTGCAGAAACGAGCGGCAACCGCAACTAGCGGCTCTAGCATTGGGCAGCAGCCGCAGTGACTACTGCACAGCCATCGTGACAGCTGCACAGCCGCAGCATCGGCTCCAGTTGCGTGGAGCAGCTGTTGCAGCGCTGGTGGCATGAAGCAGCGAGCAGCAGCGGCAGCCATAGGCTGCGTGAGTGGGCAGCGGTCGCAGGTGTGGTGACATCTGCTGCACAAAGCAACATCTACAGCGGTGGTAATGTACAACAATAGCATCAATAGCAAGAGCCGGAGCAGTAGAAGCAGCAGCAGCGACGGCAGCAACAAGGGCACCCTGCCATCAGATCTGCTCTCTTGTATTCCCCTCCTCCTGCTGGCTGGGTTCCCCTCTAATCCTGGGCTATGTGGGGTGGTTCAGGTACACACGGTGGTCCCAAACAGCCTCTCCCAACTTTCCCACGCCCACTGGGGCAGGGGAAACGCTGCTGATTTTTTTGGGCAGCGTGGGAGGGTCTATTGGCGGGTTCCAGGCTGAAAAAGGCCTCGACATTGGTCCCACGCCCACTTGGGCAGGGTAAACGCTACCGAAATTTCTTTCGACAGTGGCTGTCACCCAACAGCAGTACAAGCGGTAGCAAAACGCACTTGCAGCACTCCACTAGGCTCCATGCCGAAGGACGCGCCTGCCGGAGTCAGTAGTACCAGCTCCACTGCAGATGCTGGTGCTGCCGCCTCCGGCGTGTCTGGTAGCATACCCGTCATGACGAGGGACGAACCCCCGTCTAGTCCAAGCTCACTGGCACGTGGCCTGCACAAGCTGCGTGAGCAGCAGGCATAGCAGGCTGAACAGACGGCCAAGCAAATGGCTGATCTGTTCAAGATGTTGCGGGATGCGATCCAGCCACAGCAGTTACAATAGCAGCAGTAGTAGCAACAGCAGTAGCAGCAGCAACAGCAACAGCAGCAGCAACAGCAACAACAACAGCCGCCGCAACAGCAGCAGCAGCAGTAACAGTATCAGATGCACTAGCAACAGCAGTAAGAGGAGCAGAAACAGCTACTCCGTGACGTTGTGCGCAAGGGCAAGATGACGGTCGAGAGTGCAGTTGCAACTAATGTGGATGCGGCTCTAGGTGCATTCGATGCTGAACCGTCCGACAACCTCCTCAAGTCGGACTCCGACGCTAGTGACAAGGAAGGCATGCAACGCCTTCGTCTTGCACAGCTAGAAAAAACGCTGTCGGACCCGCTCGACTCCCCGATCAGCACCGAGCGGCTGTGTAGGCCCAAGTGACACACTCAGGGTCATCATAGACCCAACCTAGTTAGAGGACCAGCTAATCCGCCTGAGTCTCGGACTGCGGGAAGATCCCATGTCTCTGTCTCTCGAACAAGCCGCCCCTGTAGCCCTGTCGACGGCGAAGCCTCCCAAGTGGTTCGAGACCGACCCTCCCGCCTACCGGCAAGAGGAAAGTTACACCACTTAGGGGCTACGGTTCCGCATGTGGACAGTCAACGAGGGGGTGTATCCATACTACACTAGTTCGAATCAGACTGTGGACCCCCAACAGCGGACAACCACTGCTCGAGCTGCCTACGGTCTCCTTAAGGCTGTCCCGGAGGAGTACACCCTCGAATTCGAACCCTTCCTTGGTGATCCCGACACTGGCAGTGGGGCGGATCCCCGTAGTTCCTGGAAGCTGGCAACCACCCTCTTCGAAGGCGTGACCATGGCCACCTCCTCACAGCGCCTCTCGGACTTCAACTCTCTGTGCCAGGGTGCACATGAGACACCGTTGGACTACTGGCGGCGGGCGATGCGGCTGTAAAGGGCTCTTGGAAAGGATGGGCCGGGGCAACTCATGTTGTTCAACACCATCCGGATCGGCGTTGGGCGCGAGTACGCAAAAGCCTTCGATAAATTCAGCCTGAGAAGTCTTCAGGAGATGGCTGACAGAGGCTTTCTGCTGTCCTGGACCACTGAGAACGTTTTGCACATAGAAGGAGTTGGAGCAGCGAATGACGCTCGTCATGGTGCGTCATCCGCAGCCATCACAGTAGGCCAGGTAGCACGCATTATACCCCCCTCCTCCCGCCAGTCATCGTAGCCGACAGCGACATCTACAGTAGCAACTGGTGCATCTATCGCAGTCCAGGGGAAGAAGGGAAGAAGCAACATGCAGGGAGGCAAGGATGGCAAGGGATAGGAGACTCCGAAGCTGACTCAGACCCTCCTGCTTCCCCGGTGCCTAAGTCACCCGCTGAGTCCCTAGCACCGCCCACGTTGTCCACACCTACGTCAGGTGCAAAGGCCCCTGTGTCGTTGGTGGCGTCTTCACTTGCGTCGCCAACATGGCCAGTCCAATCGCTTGTGTCGTCACCCCCCTCCATGTCCCCAGTCGACGTCCTGGCACCTGACATGTCGCCAATCATGTCGGTGCCTGATGCATGTCCACCTCGTATCCTAGTTGCATCGTCCCCAGAGGCGTACAAACGAAGTGAGGGTGGGCGCCTTTGCCCACGTCCTACTCGCAGCGTGCGTAGTGGGGACCCCGGCACGAGAGTCCTAGGTCTCAGCACGCAGGTGCTCACTGAAGTTCACCCTGGCTGCAATACATGCCTCGCATTCATTGCTCACGAGCAACGACTTGCAGTCGACTCCGCAGAGTCCACCGTCACTGTTGGCACTCTGTCTGTGGCCTATGCCTTCGCCACATGCAATAGAGCTGCTGCCGCCCCAGATCCCAGTGTGTTGCGAGTGACACCAGACCCTAGCACGCTGCGTTAGGCTCTCGGTTGGCCTGATGTGGCACTCTACCGCGGTAGAGTGCCACATCGGGCCAACCGAGATCCTATACTTATATAGGATGTGAGGCTGAGATGGCGACCATTGATGAACATGGGGTGTACGAGCTTGTAGACCTGCCATGTGGACGCAAGGCCATTCAGGCCAAGAGGGTCTTACAGAAAAAGCTGAAGTCGGAAAACTCGGTCAACCGCTACAAATCGTGACTAACTGTGAAGGGATTCTCTCAGGTGGAAGGGATCGACTTTACTGAGACCTTCGCACCAGTTGGATGCACGACCACGACCTTGGGTCTATTGTCCCAGGTGGCCCAGCACGACTAGGAAATCCACCAGATGGACGTCTACAATCCATTTATGCATGGGAAGTTGGACGAAGAGATCTACATGGCTCACTCCTAAGGGTTTGAGGATGGAAGTGGTCGTGTGTGGCGGCTGCGGAAGGCTCTGTACCGGCTTAAGCAGTCGTTCCGGTACTCGAACAAGGGGATCATTGGCATGCTCCTACAAGCCGGCTATGCCCAGAGCGCGAGGGACCTGTTGCTCTTTGTCTCCCAGGCTCCTGTGCCACTCACGGCCATCCTAGTCTACATTGATGACCTTCTGATGGCCTCGCCCGATCTAAAGGCTGTCGAAGCAGCCAAGGGAGTGCTACAGTTGACATACAAAATGAAGTACCTTGGAGAGGTTGTAGGATCGTGCTTGTCGGATGCTCTTGGTCCATCATGAGTGTTACGCTCTTACTCTAGGGGAGCGCTTCACTGAGCTACTTAGCGGCGTACGCATGGCATTGACCCCAATCACCCCTGTCGGTCAGGACGCTCTGAAGGTCACTGATCCACCAGAGCTGGGGGAGCTAGTCAACGTGATCCTATACTTATGAGTCATTGGGTCGCTCATGTACCTGGCCACGACGAACGTCCGGACATAGCCTTCACTGTCAACCTGCTCGCGCAGTTCTCACAGGCACCACTCACGCGGGTTTTGGAGGTCGCCCCCCGGTGCGTTCGGTACATCGTGTCCATCGCTTGGATCAGACTTCACTACTGTGGGAAAGACTCTACTTCTCGACAGGTACACAGACAGTGACTGGGCATGGAGCCCAGACGGCAAGAGTTGCACTGACTACATCTTCCTCATTGGAGGAACTACTGTTTCGTGGTGCAGCGGCAAGCAAGGCTGCATCGCTTGCAGCACCGCCAAAGCAAAGTATGTGGCTTTGGATACCGGCAGAACTGAGAGTATGTGGTTAGTTTGTCCGTTGCGTGAACTGTGTCAGTCCATGCCCCACGTTGTGCTTCGGTGTGACAACAAAAGCGCAAAGGCCATTATAGAGAACTCCGGTGTGTTTCATGCACGCACAAATAACATCAACGTCAAGTACCATTACATCTGAGATCTGGTGGATCAAGGTGAGGTTCAGGTTGTGTGGGTCGGCACCGACTCGCATCGGGCTGATTTTCTGACGAAGGCCATCAGTCGTATGAAGTTTCTTGCGGCTGTACATTCTGTGGGATTTCACTCTGCCTATTCTGTGGATTGACCTCTGCTCTTGAGCTATGTCTATTTTCATTCACCATCATTGTGTTTTTCCCATTGATTGCATCAATTCTATTACGTCGTTGGTCTTGTTTTCCGTGTGGTCATGGGGGAGTGATATTGTACATAGAGCTTATTGTAACCTCTCAGCTCAAGTCCATTGCCTTGCAGAATCCTGATGAGGTAGAGGGCACGGAAGACTGTGGGAGCAGACACGAGCCCGGCAGCTACTGAGCTCTTGTAAATAGCCACCGGGTACACTTCCTCACTCAGTACACGTGGTGGTTGCCCTCCCAGAAGTATTCATGTTGTGTCTCAAGACAGTCCGGATTGTATTTCCTTGTGTGTGAACTACAGTGGCTTGGTGACCTAGATTAGTCTTGCACGTGAGCTAGGTGATAGTTTAGAAAGATATAGTTTAGGTCTAAACTTTGTCAGTGGACAAGTGGGAAGCGATGTGGGTATGCTGGAGGTCTTTTTGAGCGAGTGCCGGCGAGCTCCATCTTGCCGGCCTCGAGTAGCGAGTTCCACCCCGTAGGAAGTACTCCCTCTCACTGTTGTGACTCTAACTACATACACATGTTGTCATTCGCCCCCCTATTTGTCCCTATCCATCCACTGTGTCGTGTGGAACACAGAGGCATGAGGGAAGGGGCGTCGTATGTGGCTTGTGTACATCGACATATAGATGACTGACAAGGAGAGGTGATGTTGCTGGAGTGTCGTCCGATGGAGCCGATTCACATTGAGGTTTGCAAGCAATTTGCTGGAGCCTCTTCCCTCAGACGCATGACGTGCTCAGCTCCATCGGCAGGCCTCCTCAGCATTTACGCCGTTGGCGATCACTACCATCGCAGATGCTGCCTGCACGCATCCTACGCGAGATCTGACTACACGGTTGCACTTGCAGCTTCATGTCCTGCCTAGGGTCCGAGTTCCAGGTTATTCAGGCACTGTTGTGATCGGGGTCATTTTAGCCTAGACGCTGGCTGGGTTTAGGCAGCTATAACTCCTCTCTGCTTTTTTTTTATCATTCTGACAGTTCAACTATGTTTGCAATGTGGGTATTTGGGTATGGTTTAGTTTTCATGAAACACACAAGACGCCCAGTTTGGGGTCGTCGGTTGCCTTGCAAGGCTTACCGAAAAAACTCAGCCTGCTAGGAAAATACGGAAAAATTCCCTTTTGCCCACATTATGAGCCTCGAGCTTCCCAAATATCCACTATGTACATGAAACAACCAGACTACCCACTCATTTTAAGTGGTGACCGCATTGTCCACAAAGTGCGAGTAGAAAGTAACCTTGTATGCGCTACCCACTATTGAGGAAACATGACTACACTACCAGTATTCTGTGCATGTTCTGTCATGTGTGGATATTCTGGTCACAATATTTTCCGATTCTGTTCCTTTGATCCTTTTCTTTCCTAGTGATACTTGAGTCCAAAGATGAGGTGAACACGTACAAAGAACTGAAGCATCATAAAAAATCTTTACATCTTGTTAACGTAATGTCATGCGTTCAAAACAAAATTGCTGCATTAGTGTCACTGAGTGCTCGTGCGAAAAATGGGGAGCATTTTTTTTGTCGGCAGAATTCGTCATCTTTGTAAAACGACGACATGCTGTCGTCACCACCGCCAGTAGTACGAATCAGGATTGTGCATGGTAGTGACATACCGTCTTCTAGATTTCAAAGGGGGTCTCAATCTTACGCCGGTCGACAATAACGAATTCCACACGCGTGCCACGACAGCAAACATTGGTTGTAGACCGTGACATCCAGAGTTTCGGTGCCATGCATCTCTCAACGACGGTGCCTTAAGCCACACAGAAGCGACATCGGCGCATAGTGGGTGTGTGCTCCCACAACCTGTGAACAGGCCCAAATTTTGATGCTCCCTACAACGGTGACCATTAGTATCAGCATGGGACATGATGGGTTGTGGTCCACCATGCTACATGCCATGCACTACATTGATTTTCCCCTTTGTCCACTGTTCGTGCCGCTTGCACGCCATGGCAAACATGTCGTTTCTTTTTGGAGCTCTCCTCTTCTCAGGTGATCCTGCTCACCATGGCACTTGCACTCGTTCTCAACTCTGGTATGTGGGTATGATGGTTACAAATATGAACGTTGCGTGGGTATAATGCATGTTACCGTGCATGTTGTTGCATGCTGTACCCACAGGGGGTGTTATGGATCCACTTTTGTTGTTCCTCTTTTGCGTTCCCCCGAAAGCGACCGTCGGTAGGTTTGACAAGGAGGAGGAATGTCGTGTGTCCCAAGGGTACACGGACGGGTTTTTCCTTGACGACTTCGAAGAGGCTTGCTGGGTCAAGCACCTCCAGGTGGAAGAGTGCATTACTCCAAGCTCTGTAAAGCGTGGAGAACATTGTCCGATGAGGTTGAAAGGTGGCTCCCACATCTGGCCGTTCCGTCCCGTGGCTGCGGGTTGGTTACACTCGTCAAAATTGCCATGGCGCCGGTCTTGACTGGCTTGGATTTGCTACTCCGTCCAAGTACGGCGCAACTGTGTGAACATTATTGCTATCAACATCATACGCAGATACTTCTACGCACTTCTTAACTCTTGTGCAATGCTTCTCGATGCAGGATCGTCTGATGATGAGCATACGCCATCCGCGACGGAATCTCGGGGCGTCGGCGTGAAGAATAAGGGCACCAAACCAAGAAAGTGTCCTCGACAGGACTCCCTCGTGAACTTCTCGGGAAGGAATGCCTTCCACAACATGGAAGTCTGCCGCGAGGCGGTGCACGACTACGCGGTGTCTGCACACATGGAGGTCACCTTTGTGAGAAGCGAACCGTCGCAGCTAGAGGCCCGGTGTGTGCATTGGAGGCAGGAGGGCTGCGCATGGTAGCTCAAGGCACAGTGGCAGAGGAAGACCAACAACATGACCGTTATCGTTTTCAATGAGGGCCACACGTGCAGTAGGACTGGCAGTAAAGGAGACCCATCAAGGAAGGCCGCATGGGTGCTACACAAGATCAAGACCACAATGTCCAAAGAGCCATGTACCTTGTCCAAGGCTTTGCGGCAGATTGTGGAGGCGCGCACGGGCGAGCGGTCGGCGTACCATGCCATACACTGCGCAAAGAAGAAGGCTCTTACCAACCTCATGGGCAAGAAGAGCCACTCGTGGGGACACTTCCCAGCATACGTTGCTGCCGCAAGTACTGTGTAGTACTTTGCCATGTGTCCATGCTGTGATAACTTCTTGTGTGTATGAAGTCGTGCCTTGTTCTGTTTCTATGACTCCTGCAGTTGAAGAGGGTTGACCCATCCACTGTGGCTGCTGCAGAGCAGGACAAGCAGCATCTCTTTCAACGCACGTTTGTGGCCCCCTGTGCATGTCGGAACGGGTGGCAGCGTGTGCGGCGGTTTCTTTGCATGGACGACACTTCCTTAAAAAATGGCTTCACGCAAGTGCTGTTGCTTGCACAATATTGGGACGCCAACAACCATGCCGTGCCCATGGCGTGGGCTATATGCCCACAAGAGGACAAGGAAAACTGGGATTGGTTTTACCTACGTCTTGTAGAGGCATACCCAACTGCTAGGCACAACGGAACCACGGTCATCAGCGACAGAGACGTAAGACTCATCGCCGCCATGAAGTGTCAGACGCATGGTACTGTTCCCACCTACTGCGGGCAGCACTTGCTAGAGAACATCAAGTCGGAGGCAAGAACAACATCAGCCAACATCATGTGGAGGCTGGCTTGCACCTTCACGCAAAAAAAGTTTGACCGCGCACGTGATGGGCTCGGTCGGACGTCAGACAAGGGCTACAAGTCCCTAATTGGTGGAGACGGGGATCCCGGGCTGCTTTTGGAGCAGTGGACCCGCCTCAAGTGTCCTGTACTACGTGGCGTTCACATGACGTCAAACGCAATGGAGTCCCTCAACGCCTGCCTCATGGACATCTGCCACTTGGACCTGTTCCACTATTTGCACAGATATAGCGGTTTGTGCAAAGACTCTTTGTGGAGCGCCGACATGCCACCCATGACTGTGACAACCACTATGCTCCTGTGGTGGATGCCAAGCTGCGCCACTACACCTAACACGCCAAGGAGTACCGGGTGCTAAGGCATGACGACCTCATGGGCACCGTCACGGGCCCCAAGAGCCTCGCGGGTCGGGAAGTCGATGTCAATGCGAAAAAGTGCTCATGCGGGTAATGGACAGAGTACGGGTACCCATGCCAGCACGCGGTGGCGCTCATGCTGGAAAAAGGTGTCAACCCTGAGCTGTACACTGACATGCACCTCACGCAAATGGCTTGGCATTGGACGTACAAGACACCCATCCCGGGAGTCAACCTGCGCGAGCTTCAATACGCCATGCGTTGGTGGGGCAAGCTGGGTGTGAAACGCTCTTGTGGTCGACCATGCTATAAGCGCATGGACAAGGAGACTCGGCACAAGCAGGAGCGCATCTGATCCATGTGCGGCCGAAAGGTACACTCCCCCCGTTTTTGCAAGAACTCGCCTGCACTATCACCGGCAGTAGTTGCGGCCGGTCGTGCAAGAGAGCAGGCTGTGAGTGCATGTGGTTGTGAGATAGCAAGAGTTGAGTTTGTTGTCGGTGCCCTGGCAACAGCGCCAGACGGTGCAGCTAAGGGCACGGGCAATGGCCCAGAAGGCGTGTAGGGTGGTGTTGGTGGGAATGCAGCTCAAGATGTGCACGGTGGTGCTGGAGGTGAATGAGAAGGCGTGCAAGGTGGTGCTGGCAGTGGACGAGAAGGCGTGCAAGGTGGTGTTGGCGGTGGACCAGAAGGCGTGCAAGGTGGTGCTAGTGGTGAAGCAGAAGGCGTGCAAGGTGGTGCTGGCGGCGAAGCAAAAGACGTGGAAGGTTGTGATGGCAGTGGACCAGAGGGCGTGCAATGTGCTGCTGGCGGTGGGACTAGGGGTGGTGCAGGTGGAGGTGCAGAGGACATGTGCGGTGCTGCTGGCGGTGGGACGTTGGGTGCTGCTGGCAGTGCGGCTGGAGTTTTGATAGTTGTGCTGGCATGCGGCAATGGAGGAAGAGACAGTGCTGCACGTTATCTAAGAAGGGCCAGGGGGACTGATGGAAGCCCCCTTGGAAGGAGGTGCCGGCAGCGCCCCCCAGGAGATGCAGGCAGGGCAGGCAGTGTTGCTGGCCGTGGTGTAGGTGGAGGTACAGGAGGTGCAGATAGTGGTGCAGGCAACGCTGCTGGAAGTGGGGAAGGAGATGGTGCCAAAGGCATGGTCATCATGACTTTGCAGGTTGACAATCCTGACGATGCGGATGACTCAACCAAGTCATCATGGTGTGAGAGTTCAGAGTCTGGGGACTGCACTGACACGGACTTAGAAGAGGAGGATTGGCAGTCTTGGGGTAGTGGGGAGGAGGAGTGGGAGTCTTCCTCTGGCATGTCCAACGAGGACAATGCACACCCCAATCGTCGTTGTCATGGTTAAACCTCCTTTGCTTGTGTGTCATGGTAAGCTCTGTGTGCATTTTCATAGCCTTGCATGTTATCAATTTACCAGCCTCTTCTACAAGCTTTTCAACTAATTCTATTTGTTTGCCGTTGCACGTTCTACCAGGGTCCATGAGGAGCAGAACGAAGTGCAAGATGGTGTGGAGGAAACATGGAAAACTACCGGTGGAGGGACATGCTGCCAGTGACATCACAGACATTGAGACTACACTGCACCTTAGCATACTTAGTGTGCACGATGGCAATGAGACAGTGGCAAAATCACACGTGGCCATTCCCTGTAGTGGTCAATGTACATCACCCTTTGGGGAGGAATACTTTAATGCTGTGTGTGAATTCTCTGGTGAATTAGAGTGTGTGGCATGCGAAGTCATTTCCTACGTGCACGGCCTACCTGTGCACGTACAGATCTGGATTAGCCATGGCTACTTAACTCCCCTGTTCTTTTTATTGAAATGTTTAACTTTCCTGAAAGTCTTCCAAATTGCTATTGCGTTGCTATATTAATGAGTAATGCAAGAATGGTGTTCATTGGGATAGGCTGAGCTTAGCAAAAAGCCCATACTACCTACATTGCACAAGCCGAGGAACATAACAGGTGACTAGATTCATGAAGAACGGTCTCAAACATGCCTGTTTTAACCACCATGGCACATGAGAGAATTGTAACACCAACATCTGATCTATGCCTACACTACAATTAACATTGTTGTGAATTCTTGCTGGCTGACCTTCGGGACCATTACGTTCTCTGTTCAACATGTAGAACAATGCAACATTGGGCACATTGATGTACATCTGCATTAAAGATGACCAAACTATCCACCATCATACATGGTGCATGAATGCCAGCAATGGTCTAACCAAAATGTGATGTATGCCAACATTGCTGTTGATGCTATTATCAATGGACAAAGTAACATAACATTGTTGTCAATTCTTGCTGGCTGACCTCAGGAATCATAGCATTCTCTGTTCAACATGCAGAATCATGTAACATTGGGCATATTGATGTAGAACTGGCTAAAACATGACCGTACTATCCACCATCATACATGGTGCATTGATGGCAGCAATGGTCATAAGGGCTTGAAACTCTCGTGACCGAGGGTTTTAAGCCAAAGGCATCCACTGCCCAGGGGTGTTTGGTGGACGCGGAGTTGGCATGCGAACGTCAAGTATCTAAGACATCTTCTCTGGTTCGCATGGGTCGTTCACCCAAGTGGCTGGGTCCTTGGTTGCAACGAACAAGTCCCTGCGAGCCTTCATCGTAGCCCTAGCCTCCTTTTCTTGCTGGGGATTGAGATCTGTTGTGCTTGTTCTAGAACATTTGCCTCCCCAAACCTCAACTTCATCCCATCGGAAGATCCTCCAAACAGTAGCCCATGTAAAGGCGTCTATGTTCGTACGCGAGTCAGGAACCTCATTAGGGTCAGCCTTGTCATGTCCATACATCAGTCGACCCATGTTTTTTACAATGTACAAAACAGTGGATGGCAATGGATAGTGTCATTCGCCAGCTCCGTATTGTACGTGCACTAGGAACGGTTACATCCGCATGGACAGTTTAGGTCGGATGAGATCCATGGCTCCCATACGTCTTGGCAGTTTAATGGTCTCGGACTGGGCAATGGCCAGTCCAACATCCGTGCCATCGCTTCAGGTGTCACTGGCCATGTGGCCTCTGGCGGACGGCGGCCAGCAACACTCCTCGTCTGAGCCTCATTGCGATCTCATGCTTCCTTAATTGCGACCCATGCCCAGTGGGCAACGAAGGGCTCTCTGAAATGTGGAGGCCCCACTCATGACCTTCAACGTCGTTGTTCTGTCCCTCGGATGACATGTCATTCGAGCCAAGGAGGCCGGGTCTACCCCACATGACAGGTTGGCGCTGCTTGAACAAAGACAAATTAGGCGGTGTGTTTTAATGCACTGTTCAGTATGCCAGACGACATTACGAACCGGTACATTAAAGCGGTTTGCAAGGTGAGTCTAACATAAACTTAAACTGAGTTATCATGTGCATTGCTCATGGCTGACGGTGGCTAAGAGACTTGTTCCGCGAAATGTGATTGGCCCTAAAACAGTGGATCCAGAAATCCTATGGCAGGGCATTGAAGGCATCCGTTTGTCAAGTCAGCAAATGCTTGGTAGCAATTGCATGGAGAATGGAGTATGTCGTCGACGCCTATGAGTGGTCCTCTGGTGCACCCTCAAGGCCTGACACCGTGGCATGCCACGTGGCCGGCGTGAAGCTCCACTTTACAGATGAGGATAATTCTCGTACTAGGGTCCCGTTATGCTATTGTCACAATCTGGAGACCTGCCTCCGCCCAGCATGAACAGTGGGTATCGGAGTCAGCTCGTACAAAGTGTGTAAATTATGCTTCTTTTTTTAACTTTGGACATAGTGCGCACCGATCAAAATCAGTGGGGAGAACGGAAGCCCCCTGGCAAAGATTGGGCATGCTAGTCTTATTCTCCCATAACAGGCTGATATGTAAATGATGTTTTCAACTGTGGGTAACCTGCGGATAACCTTGACAAATGGCCGGTGAAATGGCATTCCCCCCCAGGAAATGAAGAATTTCTTGATTGGTTGGTGACCTGAGTAACAAACTCTACAGAGCTGAGCTAGGTCAGGTTCTGTGAGGGGTCTCTCAGTTGCTTTCATTCTCACTGGCTAATCATTCATTCTCAGTTCTGTCAGCATTTCTGGCGCTAACTCCTCAGCGCACAGTTTTCCTCTCACAAGTCTCAAAGTAGCTAGAGGGGGCATTAGTGCAAAGCAACAAGCGTGGAGCCATGCCTACTCCAACAGTGCTGCAGCCCCAACCAGCCGCTCTAGACTAGTTTCTAGCTTGGTATCAAAGCCAGAGCGGTGCAGAAGTAATAGATCAGACCAGCAGCGAGGCGTACAGGTTCCAGTCTACACCAGAGGTCCCAGTCTATGCCGGCGGTCCCACAAACGCGCCCGTGCAGGGGAAACTCTGGTAGAGTTGACCTGCTGGGTGGCGTCATCAAAACGCTCCCAACGCAGGGGAAATGCTACCAAAATTTTCTTTGGCAGTGCTGACCCTGCGATGGCGGTAGCGTTGGCAGACCCGTGGTGACGAACTGATGTGCGACACCATGACGGCACCAACGCACACGATGACAGTGCCACGGACAAGGGAAATCCCTTGTCCTCCACTCCCCTCTCTCTTCTCTGCTTCTACTACCATGGTAGCAGCAGCACTAGCACCACTACAGTGACATCAGCAGCAACGCAGTCATAGCAGCCGCAAGAGCAGCTGCTACAACTTCTACAGCAGGAGCCATAGCGTGGATACAACTATCAAAACAGCTGTAGCAGAGCCACAGCTGGGACAGTAGTAGCAGCACAGCCGTGGCCGCTGTGGCATCAACCATAGTAGCCACTGTAGCACAGTCGTAGCAGCAGTAGCAACACCAAAACAGTTGCGTGCAACCACAAAAGCCGCAGCCACAGCAGCAGGAGTAGTAGTGACGGCCGTGGTAGAAACCGCAGCAGCTACAACAACTGCAACCACAGTAACAGCGCAACAGTCGCTTGCATCCAGAGCAGCAGCAGCCGCAACATCAGCCGCGGTAGTAGTTGCAGCATCGTCGACCAAAGCAGTAATTGTGGTGTGGCAGTGGCTACATCGACGGCAACACAGCAGCAACAACACTAGCAGTAGCAACGTAGCGGTTGCAGTGTTTGCAGCGACTCACTACTGATGTCAGCACCTGCGAGCCATTGCTGACATAAGCCATCATTTGCTGACATCATTGCTGACATCACTGCTAACATCATCACTCAATGAGCAAAAGAAGGATGAAGGAAGACGAAGAAGAAACAAAAGAGAAAAAAATAAAACTCCATCATAGTTGGAAGCCCTAGCGGGCAGGGGTCCTCCTCTGTTGGAGGACCCATTGGTCCTCCTTTTTTGCAACAGTTATTATAGTTGTACCAGCAGCAGCGACAAATGTAGCAGCCACTACAGCAGTAGCAGCCACCAGTAGTGCCGAAGCAGCAGCCACAACAGCAGCACCTGCAACTATAGCAGCAGTTGCTGCTATAGCAACAATAGCCCATGCTACTGCCGTAGTAGCAGTAACAACACCAATAGCAGCATGAACAACAACATCACCCACAATAGCTGTAGTAGCAGCCGTAGCAGCAACAGCAACCGCAGCAGCCGTAGCAGCAACAGTAGCTGCATTAGTAGCAATAGGAGTAACAACATCCACAACAACAATAGTAGCAGTTGTAGTAGCAACAACAGCAGCAACAACCAAGAGGCTTCCTCGCTAGCTCGCCTGATGCCCTAATTACTGTTCGCCAAGAGCTTGCTACACTGATGTAACAACTTGTATCACTCCAACCACCGATGCCACTGATCCACACAAGCCCCTTTCCTTCCTCCCTCCCTCCCTACCTCCCTTCCTTCCTGTTGGGCACGCTAGTCCCACTTTTTCTGTGGCCAAAAGTTACTTGGGGCAGTAGCAGACCCAGCACCAATGGCAGACGGTGATATCAGCCCTTGGCCCCACTCTGGGTGCCGGCCGCAGGTTAAAGGACTTTGAGACCCCGTCCCCGCTGCTCTAGGCCGGCGAGCAGATTCTGAGCTCGAAGCTCAGCTTCCGCATCTGGGCAGAGGGCAAAGGCCTGTGGCCCTACTACATCCTCCCGTACAATTTGTGTCAAGCCAACCAGCTGCAAGATGCTGGTCGCATTGTACGTGCCCTTGTCCTGGTCACCCCTATGGCTGCACGCCTTGCCATCGAACCCTTCCTCGATGACTTCACCACTGGCGGCCTTCCCGATTCCATAGTGGCGTGGCGCATCCTTACGCACCCCCATTGCTTGTTTAGTGAAGCCGAGGCAAGCCGTTTGCTCAGGGAGTGCAACTCCTTGCACATGGTGGAGACTTAGATGGTCCCCTCCTACTGGCAGCGGGGAGAAGACATCCTCCACCGCCTAGGAGATACTGCTCCATCCCCAGTAGCCATGATCCCGACCATCAAGCGTGACGCCACCAACGTGTGTACCGACGTCTTTTTCCAGTACACCCTGGACGTCCTCACCACGATGGCGGCCCAGGGCACCCTTTTTCCCTGCGTATATGAGATATTCTTCTGGATTGAGGAGACCCGATAGAAGTCCTGCATCAAACGCACTAAGGCCCTTGCCTCTCCTGCCGTCGCCTCCATGGCCCTGGCCGCCCCAACATCAACTACGCCCTCCGACTTCTCGTTGTCAGGGAAGAAGAAGCGCAAGGGCACTAAGGGCAAGGGCCAATATCAGCAATCAAACGGGTCCGGTGGTGGCGGCTCGGTCTGTCACAATTGTGGCCAGCCAGGACACAGGTGGTACACGTGTCTGCTCCCGACGGACGAAGCGTGCGTCATCGCCACCATACGTCGCCAGCGCAAGCGCCGTCTTGCAGCTGTTGTCGTGGCTATCACCGCCCCTGATGCGTCTACCTTGCCTAGCATCTCCACCCCTCTGATAGTTGCACCTGCCCTACCATCACCAGCCCTCCAGGCGCACCATCCGCTACCGTTGACGCCCGTTCTTCTGTCATCGGCGCATCCCTCCTCCCTCCTTGGCTCAGGCGCCATCATGCCGCAGTCAGCCTATTCTCTCAGACCCTCCACCCGTGAGTGCCATTTGGAGCAGTTCATCGTGCTCCAGCTTGGAGTTCCTTGCCTCACTCCCTAGGGAAGTACGAGTTGCGTCACCGCATGTTCCCCTACCCTGCCCTGCATGAAACAGTCACAGTTGCGGTTGTGTCCTATATCCTTGTCCATCCCTTCAACTCCTGTGCTGTTATGCGAGCCGCCGGTCGAGGCGGTGATTACGTCATCATGCTGAGGTCAGGTGCATGGTTTGATGCTTCCATTGTACTCTACGTGAAAAAACGTACAAAATTGACCCAAGAACCGGGTCATTCGGTGCAGGGACGAGAAAGATACGGCTGTGCAAAGGTGGGAGGCGCACGTCCAGAAAACAGGAGACGTACCGGTTCGACCCCGAGCACGGCGGAGCGACTTTCTCGCCCACTGCAGCCAAAGCGCCCCTGGATGGACGCTTAGCCCATGAGGCAAGGTTCATTGGAGTCCATGGGAACTTTGGGATGGCGGTTGGAGCTGCATTTGCAAGCAAGGGCGCTTCGGGCAGCCGTGACCCCCGCTGGCGGTGCTGCCAGCGGCCGTCACGAGTGGAGCACTCAAACGGCCATAACTTAGCCGTTTCTTCACAAATTGAGGCGTTCTTTGGTGCGTTAGAAAGCTTGCGGTGCGTACTACATGATGCATATGTTATTAGCATGATTGGGCCTCAATAGAGGGCTTCGGGGAGCTGAGTAGCTTTCGGCTCGCTCATAGGGGCTGATACATAAGGAAGCCTAGGGGTTGTTCTAGGCATGCCAATCTTACCCAGAGACTATGTACATTGCCTTGTACTGATCTATCAAGTCTAAAGGACTCATTCCTTGCCCAAATATCGTTGTGCTCCAAGCATTGCCTTGCACACATCCATTCGGCCCTACAAGTCTTCCGCAGTGCACCTTGGTGCAAACGCCACCGGGAGAGTCGCACGGCGGGAACCTCGGTCACTAACAGCGGCCTTGCTGCTAGGAGAGGGTCGTGCGACATCTCAAGGGTTGGCCCACACACCAAGAGGTTGAGGATGGGAGGTTCATCCCAAGGGCTTGGCGTGTGACCGTCACGGTGGGTGCCCCTCGGTTCACATTTGGTATCAGAGCCCGTGGACGTTCGCTCGATCTTGCGCGGGCCCAAGGGAGGCAACAGATCTGCCACAACTGCGGTTGGCCAGTTTTTTTTTTGTCACAACCGGAACCATGGCGGCAGCGGCATTTTACCAGGCTTTCCTCATAGAGGAGATCCGGCCTGATCTTGACGAGTTGCATCAAGAGAACCAGTAGCTGCTTGCGGAGGTTGAGACGAGGTACGTCGGCCAAGGGAGCAGTGCGTTAGGGGGTGTTGCATTGGCATCTGCACTTGCCTTTCGGCGGCCCAAGCTGAAGGAGCTGAAGTTCTACACGTGCAAGGGCAGTGCGCGCAAGTGGCTCTTCACGGTGAACTAGTACTTCACGGCGTTGGACATTCCCGTAGGAGAAGATGCCACAAGACTGGAGTATGCACCTACGCTACTCCGTGGAATGGCACTGCAGTGGTGGTCGACATTGTGCCGGCGGAACGCTGCTGGGTTGCTGGATGGGCTAGGGGCCAGAGCACGGCTCCAACCATTGCTGAGTCTACCGCTTGGACGTGAAGTGCAGCTCGGTGTGCGGGAGTTGACGGAGAAACCAGAGACGTGGGAGTAATTCGAGACGATGCTCCAGGCGCGTTTCGACCTCCTCAACGGCAGCCGGGTCGCACGTGACAAGATCAAGCACGACAAGCAAGGCGGATCGGTCCTGGATTACACTACACGCTTCATGGCTTTTGCGGCGCAGATCAATGACCTCTCAGACGCGGAGGTGTACGAGCGCTACAATGACGGCCTGAAGCCGCACGTCCAACATGAGCTCGCAGTGCTCGGGTTGCGGACCTTTGCAGAGTTGGTCTCGGCGGCGGAGCGCATCGACGCGGTAAGCTACAATGCACACCGGACCAGCTATGCAACACAACCACGGGTGGAGCAGCCGGGTTAGGCTGTGCCCATGGAGGTGGATGCAATCCAAGCAGGACAGCGGGGCGCGGGCGGGCAGCAGGGACCGAGAGGCAAGTGCTAGGTTTGTGGTGAGGAGGGTCATCGCAAGCGGGATTGCCCCAAGCGCAAGGCACAGAAGGGAAATGGGCAGCATTAGTGAGGGGATGACCTACTGCTACAAGTCTTTCATCCGCAAGGGACAGCACCAGTCCCGAAAGGCTTTTACCAATTAAGGAGCCGCCTCAAGTGCTGTTGCGGAATGAAAGTGAGACCCGACAGTTTCCAGGGATCATCTTGGAGCTGGTTCTTGAGATTCCGGAGGGGAGTTTCAAGGGTCAGAGGAAGCTACGTGGGCTCCTAGACGGTAGCGTGAGCCATAGCTTCTTCAACGAAAGGTTGGCGATGGGGTTGGGGTTCGCACGGCAGCCGGGGACGTCGGCCAAGGCACGGCAGGTGTCCGGAGTGGTGGAGTGTGGTATGCCTTTCGTCAAGCACAAAGTCCATATGGGTGAGTTGGTGTGTGACATGGAGTTCACACTTGCCCTATGGACGATTGCGATTTTTTTATCGGCCGGGATTGGTTGCACGCCTGGAATGCGGAGGTGGATTGGAGGTGCAACCGGGTGGTCGTGAAGGCGGGCGGGAAAAATATCACTTTGCCTTTGTGGCGGGGTGAGGGGAAGGAGTCGGAAGTGGCGGAAGCGGGGAAGCAGCTGCACATCATCAACTTGCAGCAGCTGAAGCGGTGCGAGCGCACGGGTGGCCAGGTTTACTTGGCATGGGTGCATCCACAACAAGCAGCAGAGCAGCAGATTGTAGCGGTTGAAGCAGTGGAGGGGCAGCCGGTGGAAGGCGCGGGAGCTACAAAGTTGCCTCTGGGTGTTGGGGAGGTGTGCTCAAGGAGTTCGGGGACATTTTCCCGGAGGAGTTGCCGAAGGGGCTGCCACCGCGGTGCGACATCGACCACAAGATCGATGTGGTACTAGGGTCGTCACTAACGGTGCGGTCTTACAACCGCATGAGCGACGCGGAGCTTGCGGAGCTCAAGAAGCAGTTGGGGGAGTTGGTGGACCAGGGCTTCATTCGGCCGTCGTTGTCTCCATACGTGGCGCCGGTGCTATTTGTCAAGAAAAAATCAGGAGAGTTGCGAATGTGCATGGACTACCGGGTGCTCAACAACATCACGGTGAAGAACCGCTACCCGTTGCCGCGGGCCGAGTAGTTGTTCGACCAGCTACGAGGCGCACGCGTCTTCAGCAAACTTGACCTGAGGTCGGGGTATCACCAAATCCGCATGGCGGAGGAGAATGTGGAAAAAACCGCGTTTCGGACGCGCTATGGACACTTTGAGTATCTTGTGATGCCTTTTGGGCTAACCAATGCTCCAGCTACGTTCATGGCGCTGATGAACCGGGTATTCCATCCCTACTTGGACCAGTTCGTGGTCGTTTTCCTTGACGACATCCTTGTCTACTCGCGGACGATGGAGGAGCACCGAGAACACCTACGGATGGTGATGGAAGTGCTGAGAAAGGAGCGGCTGTTTGCCAAGCTGAGTAAGTGTGAATTTGCCAAGCAGGAGGTGGAGTTCCTTAGGCACACTGTCAGCGGGAGGGGAATCCGCATGGACCCAAAAAAGGTGGAAGCAGTGAAGGAGTGGCCAGAGCCGGTGTGCGTGAGTGACATCCAGGTTTTTCTGGGTTTTACAAACTACTACCGAAGGTTTATCCGGGGGCAAGCGGCAATGGGAGCACCCTTGACAGACTTGCTCAAGAAGGGGCGCCAATGGGAGTGGGGTGCGAAGGAGGGGCAAGCCTTTGGTGCAATGAAGGCTGCCATGTGTCAGGCCCCGGTGGTGGTGCACCCGGACACGAACAAGGAGTACGTGTTGGCGATGGACGCAAGCGACTATGCGATCGGCGGGGTGCTGATGCAGGACCAAGGGAGGGGGTTGCAGCCCATTGCGTACTACTCCAAGAAGCTGAAAGGGGCTGAGCTCAACTACCGGATCCACGAGAAGGAGATGCTCGCGGTGGTCCAGGCCTTCAAGCAATGGAGGTGCTACCTTGAGGCGCGGTGGTGTGTGGTGCACACGGACCACTACGCGCTCAAGTACCTCAAGTTGCAGCCAAACCTGAGTCGTCATCAAGCACGATGGATGGAGCTGCTGGAGGGCAGCTTCGACTATGAGATCCAGTACAAACCAGGGAGGATCAACCCAGCGGACCCGCTTTTGCGTCGCCCAGACTTGGGCGTGCACATGATCACGGTGCTGGCGGGATCTCCAATCATCCGCAGCCTGTTTGAACATGGGTATGCGGAGGATGAGGACTTTGCCGGAAGTACGGTGAAGGGGTGCAAGCGGGACAATCAGTATTGGCGGCGTGAGAAGGGGAACCAGATCGTGGTGCCGCAGAGTGCGTCGTTGCTGCAAGCGCTATTGGAAGAGGCGCACGACTTGCACTACAATGGTCATTTTGGCCAAGACAAGACCTTCAACATGCTTGCGTGCCAATATTGGTGGGTGACGAGGGGAGAAGATTGCAAGGAGTACGTGAGCAAGTGTAACACGTGCCAAAGAATCAAGTCACGAAGGGCGCAGGCGCCAGGGGAGCTGCAGCCGCTATCGGTGCCAGAACGTCCGTGTCGAGACATCTCACGTGATTTTGTTGGGGGTCTTCCACGGAGTGTAACGGGCAACACCTTGGTTCTGGTGGTGGTGGACCGGTTGAGAAAAATGGTGCAGTTTATTCCATGTGCAGAGAAGGTCACGGCAGCAGAGACGGCTCAACTCCTCTTGCAGCACGTCATCAAACTGCACGGGGTGCCGAAGTGCATGGTCTCAGACCGCGACCCGCGCTTCACCTCCCGGTTTTGGGAGGAACTCTTCAAGAGGCTGGGCACCCGTGTGGCTCTTTCATCGGCTTACCATCCCCAAACCGATGGCCAAACTGAGCGCACCAATCAGACCATGGAGCAGCTGCTGTGGGGGATCTTGGAGCCGGATGGCGATGGATGGGAATGCAAACTCCCGGTGGCTGAGTTTGCCCACAACTCAGCTGTGCATGCCTCTACGGAGCGGTCTCCCTTTGAGGTAGTGTATGGGGTGCAGCCTGCATGTCCCTCAGACATGGCAACGGGATCGGACTTCCCCGCGGTGCATCGATTTACAAGTGACTTCACAGAGGTGTGGCACGGCGTATGCGAGGCGCTACACAAGGCGCAACAGCAGATGAAGCGGCAAGCGGACAAGCACCGGACAGCCGAGGATTTCTTGGCGGGACAACAGATGCTATTGAGCTCAAGAAACCTGCAGTTGGCGGGGGTGGGCAGCGACAAGCTCAAACCTCGGTGGGTGGGCCCTTTTCCGGTCAAGGAGAAGCGGTCCGCGGTGAGCTACGAGTTGGGGCTGCCGGACTACTATGGGATCCATCCCGTGTTCCACGCTTCTCTTCTCAAGGCCTACAAGGAGCCGGATGCACAATTCGCGGCGCGAAGACAGGCTCCTCCTCCACCGGTCTTGGTGGAGGGTGAAGAGGAGTATGTGGTGGAGAAGATTCACGGGCACCGTCGGCACGGTAACGGGTGGCAGTACCTGGTGCAATGCCTCGGCTATGGGCCTGAGCACAACTGCTGGATCCTGGAAGCCGATTTTCACAGGGGCGGTGCTGTCAACACGGTCCCCCGAGCGTACCAGGAACGCACCGGGACGTTGCGGCCTCGGAGGGGGGGGTGATGTTATGGGAGCCACCGGTCTAGGCGGTGATCACGTCATCATGCTGAGGTATGGTGCATGGTTTGATGCTCTCATTGTATTATGCATGAAAAACCGTGCAAAATCGACCCAAGAACCGGGTCATTCGGTGCAGGGACGAGAAAGATACAGCCGTGCAAAGGTGGGAGGCGCACCTCCAGAAAACAGGAGACGTACCGGTTCGACCACGAGCACAGCGGAGCGACTTTCTTGCCCACTGCAGCCGAAGTGCCCCTGGATGGGCACTTAGCCAATGAGGCAAGGTTCATTGGAGTCCATGGGTGCTTCGGGATGGCGGTTGAAGCTGCATTCACAAGCAAGGGCACTTCGGGCGGCCGTGACCCCCGCTGTCGGTGCTGCCAACGACCGTCACGCGTGGAGCACTCAAATGGCCATAACTTAGCCGTTCATTCACGGATTGAAGCATTCTTTCATGCGTTGGAAATCTCGCAACGCGTACTACATGATTCATGTGTTATTCGCATGATTTCTCCTTGATAGAGGACTTCGAGGTGCTGAGTAGCTTTCGGCTGGCTCATAGGGACTGGTACATAAGGAAGCCTAGGGGTTGTTCTAGGCATGCCAATCTTACCCAGAGTATGTACATTGCCTTGGACTGATCCATCAAGTCTAAAGGACTCAATCCTTGCCCAACTCTCCTTGTGCTCTAAGCATTGCCTTGCAAACATCCATTCGGTCCTACAAGTCTTCCGCAGCGCACGTTGGTGTAAACGCCGTCGGGAGAGTCGCACGGCGGGGACCTCGGTCACTAACAGCGGCCTTGCTGCTAGGAGAGGGTCGTGCGACATCTCAAGGGTTGGCCCGCACACCAAGGGGTCAAGGGTGGGAGGTTTATCCCAAGGGCTCGGTGTGTGACCGTCACGCCGGGTGCCCCTCGGTTCACACGTGTCCTCCCCTCGTGCTTCTCTTTGTGATGACGTTACCTGGCTTGATGATTGGCAACCTTGGTTCGCGCCCTCCTCCACCACATCCGTGTTACTCATCCACTACCTTGTGTCGGTTAGTGACGTGGTCACACCATTCCATGATCAGGCCAAGACCTAGATCATTGAATCTGGGGCCACGCATCACATGACGGCCTCGCATGAGGCCTTCAATGTCCTTGGTCTCATTTTCGATGTATGTTTGGTGTTTGGACAGGTTCTGGCCAGGTGTTACCTGTCTACGACGTTGGCGTTGTTTGTTTCCGTGGTCCCACTGGGGACGTCTTCGTGACCAATGTCCTCTTTGTCCCTGGACTTGAGCTCAGCCTCTTGTCCGTCACAGCCCTCGACCGCATGAGCATGGACTTCTTGCACTCGCAAGGTGCTGACACTGTGTCATTGCATCCGTATGGTCATTTTTTCATGCACGCAACCGCTTGTGGCAACCTGTGACACGTCCCTCGTCTATCTTTCTTGTCAGCCAACACCGGCCACGTGTTTTTCACTAGCGCGCTCTCTCCGCAACACACCCGCCTCCTCCACTGCTGCCTCTGCCACATCCACTTGGCCGCCATCGACAGTGCGCATCACACCAAGTCGGCCATGGGCCTTGATCCCGCCTGCTTCCTCTTGTCATGTCTCACTGAGTGCATTGATTGCGCACAGGGAAAGATGCACCGCTCGACTTACCCCCTGTCTGCCCCCTGTGCGTCCGCCCCTCTAGACTTGGTCCAGTCCGATTTCATGGACCATCGTCCCACAATGTCTGTCGGAGATCACGGACACTATGTCCTCACCCTCACCGACGTCTTCTCTTGCTACTACTGGGTCTTCTGCCTTTGGCAGAAGAGCGATGTCACTCATATTATTTGGGACTGGCTCATCGTTGCGGAACGCAAGTGCGGCCACCCCATTCACTGCTTTTGCTATGATCGCTATGGTGAGTACATGGGCAAGACCACGACCTTTCTTGCCTACAGTATACATCATCAGACATCGGCATCTTACACACCGACCCAGGACGACGTCTCCAAGCGGTGGAACTGCACCATGGCTGACGCCGTGCGTACCATGCGGGTCAAATCTGGTCTCTCCGATGATTTCTACTTCAAAGCCATGGCTGACATGACGTGGGTCTGGAACCGGATTCCCCATGGACCCCTTCCCCGCCATTCCACGCCGTACCGGCACTGGTGTGGCCAGCAAGCCTAACTCTGCCCGTCTCTCATCTAGGGCTACGTGGCCATCGTGTAGTTGCCCGCACCGCAGCAAGGCAACAAGCTTGCCCCATGCGGACGTCCTAGCACCTTCCTTGGCATCGCGTGTCAGTCTAAAGCCTGGCGCTTCTGGGATCCCTCCTGGCACTGTATCGTCAAGTCCTGGGATACTCTCTTTCTTGAGGAGTTTTTTTTTCTCTGATCTCATTCGCACTGGCGTGTTGATGTCCCTCCCATCGCAAGGGGGAGTGGTGAGTCCGTCCTTCGTCCTACCGCTTGTACCCGCTGGTCCCTCAGGGCCGGCATCTTGGTCTGCGTCCGCTGGCCTCTCCGGGCCGGCCGTCCCGTCCGTGTCTCCTAGCCCATCCGGGCCAGCTGCCCCGTCTGCGTCCACTGGCCCCTTCGGCAAGCCGCCTCATGTGTGTTTGCTAGATCCTCCAGGCTAGCCACCCCGTCTACGTCCGCTGGCCCTTGTGGGCTAGCCGTCCCGTCAATGTCTGCTAGCCCCTCCGCGCCAGCCATCCTGTCTACGTTCGCTGGCCCCTCTGGGCCGGCGGCCCCGTCCGTTTCTGCTAGCCCCTCCAGATGAGCCACCCCATCTGCGTCCGTTGGCTCCTTTGGGCTGGCCGCCCCATTTGTGTCTGCTAGCCCCTCCGGACCAGCTACCCCGTCTGCGTTTGTTGGCCCCTCCGGTTCGCTAGTCCTGTTCGTGTTAGCTGTCTCCTCCGAGGTAGGGCCGATTGCCCCGTCTGTATCGGTTGGACCGTTTGCAGAGTTACTACTCTAGGACGCACCTAAGACACTCATCGACTCACTCCCAGCCACTCCCTCTCCTCCGCTTCCCGCCTAGCCACGCTACACACGTGGCCGGGATGGGAGCCTCTGACCTAGGCCATTAGTAAGCACACAGGGTGCCACCTCGCTCCCTCTCATACCATGATCCCTTGTCACCACGAGGCTCCTTGCCTCCGGCAGACCTACTCCCACAGTCATGAGTGGGGACCCTGGCACCGAGGCCCTTTTCTCGGCCACATTGGTTGACATTGCAAATCTCCACCCGGCCTCGGTACTGGGCTACGCCATGCTTCATGAGGAGCATCAACATGCTGTCACGGCCACGCTCACGCGCATGCCACTTGGGGCTTGGGACGCGCACGCCCTTGCTGTCCGCCCCATGGTACGCTCACAGGACCTAGCCACCTTGCGTGAGGCTAGGGCCTTTCTTGAGGTAGCACACTGGGAGGCTGCATGTGCGGACAAGCTTGCCGCCATCCGGCAACATCAGGTGTACGAGCTTGTCCGCCTTCCCCCCAGCCAAAAGGCCATCGGCCCCTGGGGTCGACTACGACTAAGTCTTTCCTCCGGTTGGCCGGTTCTCCACAAGCCAGGTGATGTTGGGTCTGGTTGCCCAGCACGGGTAGGAGCTGCATCAGATGGACGTGAGTAACACCTTTTCCATGGCTCACTGGAAGGTGAGGAACTCTGCATGGTACAGCCCCCACACTTTGACGACGGCACTTGTAGGGTCTAGGGATTACGGAAGGCCCTCTATGGCCTGAAGCAACCGCCTCGCTGCTGGAACCAGGAGACCAGTCACATGGATCTCATTAGCGGCCTACTTTGCAACATCACAAACCCCGCACTATTCCTCAACCGGAGAGGCCAGCCCTTTGTTCCCATTCTAGTCCATGTCGACGTCCTCCTCATTGGATCGTCAGACACAGCTACCATCCAGCGCGTCAAGGACCTGTTGCACGCCACCTACTAGATGGACCTCAGACCTGTCCAAGTGTTCATGGACATGGAGTTGGAGCATGACCGCTCCCAGGGTATCGTGCACATCCACCAGGCTGCCTATGTCCAAACCCTGTCCGCTTGCTTTGCCAAGGACCTGCCCCTTGTGCCAAGTGCGTCCTCACCCATGTTGCCCGATGACCAGGCAAAGTTGAAGAGCCTCGACCCAACCGTTGTGGGGGAGCCAGTTGATTTGAGCACGTTTCTCATAGTCATCGGGCCACTGATGTTCAGGGAAACGACGACGTGACCAGACATCGCGTTCACCAACAACCTCCTAGCGCCCAGGAGCCGCATTACCTCCATTTCGAGGCCGCGATCCACGAACTGCGCTATGTCGTCTGAACTCCATGAGGAGGCCTCATGTACCATCAGCAGCTTTCCGTTGTCGTAGTGGACTATACTGACAGTGACTGGGTTGGCAACCTGAACGGCAAGAGCCGCACTGGCTGGATATTTCTCGTTGGCAGCACGGCTGTGTTGTGGCGTACTGGCATGCAAGGCTGCATTACAGGGGCCACTTCTAAGGTTGAGTATGTGGCTCTTGGTTTTGGCGCGTCTGAGAGTGCGTGGTTGTACCGTCTGTTGTTTGAGTTGCGTCACCTTGTTGCATCCTTCAAAGTGCACTGTGATAATGAGTGCCATGGCCATCGCTGACAATGACAGCGTGCATCACACATACACAAAGCACATCAATGTTAAGTATCACTACGTACGTTCATTTTTGCAGGACGAATAGCGTGAGCATTGTGTGGGTTGAGACAACACAGAAATTGGCTGACTTCTTGACCAAGGTATTGAAGTGTGACTCGTTGAAGAAGGCTGTGAGTATGGTCGATGAGCGTCCATGAGTTGCTCTATCTACCCCTGCCTGTATACTGCTTGTCCTGAGGGAGTCTTGCCTGCTTGGTCGATGTGCTCGCTGTCTGGCCATGTGTACTGTGCCTATGAGTCATAGGGGAGTGTTTTTCTTGCATCTCTCATTGTGCTCTATTGTGTCCTCCCGACTTGTGCACATCGGCATGTAGATGAATGACGGTAAGACGTGACACTGTTGGAGTGTCGTCCGGTGGAGCCGGCGCATGCTGAGGCCTGTACGCATTTTACTGGATCCTCTTCCCTCAGACGCATGACGTGCTCAGCTCCATCGGCAGGCCTCCTCAACACTCACGGCGTTGGCGGTCACTGCCAGGTGCTGCCTGCACGCTTCCTATGCTACATCTGAATGCACGGTTGCATTTTTAGGGTCATGTCCTGCTTAGGGTTCGAGTTTTAGGTTATCCGGGCACTGTTGTCGCTAGGGTCATTTTAGCCTGGACGCCGCCTCGGTCTAGGCAGCCATAACTCCTTGGTGCTATTTTTTTGGATGATCATGACCGCACGATTGTGTTCGCAGTGTGGGTGTTTAGGTATGGTCCAGTTTTCAGGGAAAATGGACGACGTCCTGGTTTGGGGTCGTCGGCTACCTGCCAGGGCTCACGGAGAAACTCAGCCTGGTAGAAAATCAAGAATTTCTTGATTGGTTCGTGAGACGGGATGCTGCTGTTGCGTCATCCGGTAGAGCCAACACACTCTGAGATCTGCACGCGTCTTGCTAGAGCCTCTTTCCTCAGGCGTGTGACGTGTCCAGCTCCATCGGCGGACCTCCACAACAGTCACGCCGTTGGCGATCACTGCCTTCGCAGATGATGGCTGCTTACGTTCTGTGCCAGATCTGACCACGCAGTTGCACTCGCAGCATCATGTCTAGTCTAGGGTCCGGGTTTCAGATTTTTCGGACATAGTTGCAATTGGGGTGATTATGGCCTAGGCGCTGCCTGGGTTTGGGTTGTTATAACTCCTTGCTGCTATTTTTTCTGATAATTCTGACCGTATGAATTTGTTTGAAGAGTGGTGTTTTGGTGTGGTCTAGTTTTTTAGGAAAAACGGACGACGCCTGGGTTTGGGGCTGTCGGCTGCTTGGCACAGCTCACGAAGAAAACTCAACCTGCTTGAAAACATAGAATTTCCTGTTTGGTTGGTAGCTTGAGTAACAAGCTCTACAGAGCTGAGCTAGGCCTAGTTCTGTGAGGGGACTCTAAGTTCCATTCATTCTCCGTTGCTAATCACTCATTCTCAGTTTATGTGTGCCTTTCTGGCGTTAACTCCTCAGCGCACGCTTTTCCTCTCACAAGTCTCAGAGTAGCTAGAGGGGGCAGCAATGCAAAGCAATGAGCGTAGGGCCATGCCTACTCCAGACTTGCTGCAGTCCCAACCAGCCGCTCTAGACTAGTTTCCAACTTGGTATCAGAGCCAGAGCATAGCAGAAGTAGCAGATCAGAGCAGGAGCGAGGCGTACAGGTCCTAGTCTACACCGATGGTCCCAAAAACATGCCTGTGTAGGGGAAACTCTACGGATGTTTTTCTGGCAGAGTTAACCCACCGTGTGGCATCGTTAGAACACTCCCGACACGGAGGAAATGCTACCAAAATGTTTTCGAAAGCACTGACCCCGCAACGGCAGCGGACCCGCAGCCGGCAAACTGACGGGCGACGCCGTGACGACACCAACGCAGTCGGTGACGACGCCAGACAAGGGAATTCCCTTGCCTCCCTACCTCCCTTCCTTCCCTTGCTACTGCTGGCACAACCGTAGTGGCAACTAGCACTATAGTAGCTGTGGCAGTAGCAGCACCGCAGCCGCGGTTATCGCAGCAACCATTGTAGTGGCCACAGAAGTCGCTACAATCGCAGTACAGCCGTAGTAGCCGAGGCAGTAGCTGCGATTGCAGCAGTTCCACATCCGCAATTGTAGGAGCACTGCATCAGCAGCTACTGCAGTAATTGCAATAGAAGCCGGAGCCATACTAGCTGCAGTAGACACAGCAGCGGCGGCTGCCGCAGCAATGACAAGAGCCACGGCAGCCACGGCAGCCGTAGTATCCGCAGCAGTTGTAGCAGCCGCAAAAGCTGCCCAGCCGCAGCAGCCGCATCAGCCAAACCAAGCCGTAGTAACCATAGAAGCCACAACAGCCACGACAGCCGCAACAACCGCAGCACTCGCAACAGCCACAGCAGCCATAGCAGCCGCAGCAGCCGTAACAATCGCAGCCATCGTTGCTCTAGTCACTGCAGCATCAGTGGCCGCATCAGCCGTAACACTAGTAGTAGCAGCAGGAAAGCGACCGCAAGAACAACATGACCATGTTGCTGATATCAACAACAGCAAACCACTGCTGATGTCAGTAGGTGCGAACCAACATCACTGCTGATGTCACTACTACCGTCAGTAACAAGAGGAAAAAGGGAAAACAGGGCCATGACTGAAAGCCCCGCTGGGGAGGGGAGTGCGTCCTCCTCTGTTGGAGGACCCGCTGGACCCCCCCTGTGTGCAACAACTGCAGAAGCTGCTATAGCAGTAGTAGCAATAGCAACAGTTGCTGCTGTAGTAGCAGCCACTATAGCAATAGCAGCGGCAGCCGCAGCAACAGTAGCAGCCTCCGTTGCAGCAACATGAATAGCAGCAGGTGCACTAGCTTATACAACACCAGCAGCAACATCTGACACCGGCGCTACAACAGCACTAGCAATGCTACCGACCAGTTGCATGATGCAACTGGTCGGTACTGTTCTCGCCGTGCCTTTCCTCGTCCCCATCGTTCCTCCAATCGTATGCATCGCTATCGAGCCCTTCCTTGGTGACTTCACCATCGGTGGGACTCCAGACCTCGCAATTCCTTGGCACGTCCTTACGCGCCAGCATCGCCTCTCCAGCAAAGCCGGGACCAGCCGCCTCCTTAGGGAGTTCAACTTCCTCCACATGGGGGAGTCAGAGTCAGTCACCTCCTACTGGCAGCGGGCGGAAGACACCCTCCGCCGCCTGGGTGACGCTGTCCCACTCCCTCTCACCGCGCTCCTGACCATCAAGCACGGGGCCGCATTCATCGTCGCCAACGTCTTCGTGCACTACTCCCAAGACGTCCTCACGACGATGGCGGCCCAGGGTACTCTCATGCCCTTGACATACAAGCTGTTCCTCAAGATTGAGGAGGATCGTTTGCAGTCGCGCATCCAACGCACAGAGGTCCTCGCTTTCTTTGCCGTCGCCTCCATGGCTGTCACCGCTCCCGTTGCAGCAACGTCCACTGGCTCCTTGTCATCAGGAAAGAAGAAACGCATAGGAAACAAGGGCGAGGGACAGTAGCAGCAGCCGACCGGGTCCAGTGGTGGCGGCTCCGTTTGCCTCAACTATGGCAAGCCTAGGCTTGCCATAGTTGGAGGCATCGGGGGCGGCTATCCCTTGGGAGCTACACGTGTAGCTCCCAAGGGATAAGGCACGCGTCATCGCCACCATGTGTCGCCAGCCTGAGCACAGTATTGTTATTGCTGCCGTGGCCGTCGCCGCCCCCGATGCCTCCATCCCGTCAGGCAGCTCCACTCCTCTGCCACCTGCACCGGTCCCGCCGTCTCCGGCCCTACAGTAGCACTATCGGTAGCTGTTAGCGCCTCCTCTTCCATCTCTCGCGCAACCCTCTTTTGTTCTGGGTTCTAGCACTTTCAAATTGTATTCAGTCTACGCCGTCAGGCCCTCCACGAGTGACCGCCAGTTGGATCATTTCATTGCGCTCCAGCTTGACTAATGATGTTCCTTGCCCTCCCCCCAGGGAATTGTGAGTTACGTCACCTCATGTTTACCTGTCCTGCCATGCATGACTGAGTGTGAGCTACGGTCGTGTCCTCCTTCCTTGCCGATCCTGTCCTCTCTCATGCCCTCCTCTTCTGTCCCTCTTTGTGATGACGTTGCATGGCTTGATGACTGGCAGTCTCGGTTTGCGCCCCCGTCCACCGCGTCCACATCTCTTACCTGCTGCCTTGTGACTATTAGTGACCTGGCGACACTGGTCCAGGACCCTGTCGAAACCTCGATCATTGACTTCGGGGCCACGTATTACATGTTGGCCTCTCATGAGGCCCTTAGTGTGCTTGATCCAGTTGGCGATGTGTCCCGTGTCTGGATGGGCTTTTGACAGGTGTTACCTGTCTGCGGCGTTGGCGTCATTTGTCTCCGTGGTCCCGCTGGGATGTCTTTGTGGTTGATGTTCTCTTCATCCCGGTCTTGAGCTCAGCCTCCTGTCTGTCACTGCCCTTGACTGCATGAGCGTGGACGTATTGCACTTGCGTGGTGTTGGTAGTGTGTCGTTGCATCCGCTTGGTCGTGTTGTCCTGCATGCCATCGCCCGTGGCAAACAGTGGCACATACCTTGTTTATCCTCCCTTCCCCTCATCCTCTCCTCATCGGCCAACACAGGCCATGTGTTTGTAACCAGCATGCTCTCTCTGCAGCACACACACCTTCTTCACCGCCGCCTCTCCAACGTCCACTCTATTGCCATCGATAGCATGCTCCACACCCAATCACGGGATTTGACCCAACCTCCTTTCCCCTGCCGTGTCCCATTGAGTGTATTGAATGCGCTCAAGGGAAGATGCACCAGTCGACTTACCCCTAGTCCTCCTCTCGTGCCTGCGCCCTTCTGGACTTGGTCCACTCTAATTTCATGGGTCTCCTCCCCATGGAGTCCGTCGGGGAGCACGGACGCTACGTCCTCACCCTCACCAAGTACTGTCAGTACCACTGTGTCTTGTGCCTTTGGCAGAAGATCAATGTCGCTCCCATTATTTGGGACTGGCTTTTTCCTTACAAATCACGAGTGTGGTTGTCCTCTTTGCCGCTTCTGTTCTGATCGCCGTGGCGAGTTCATAGGGGAGACTAGAACCTTCCTTGCCCCCCATGGTATCCATCATGAAATGTCGGCGCCTTACACGCTAGCCGAGAACGACATCTCCAAGTAGTGGAACCGTACCATGGCTGACACCGTCCGCACCATGCTAGTTAATTCTAGTCTCTTAGATGGGTTCTACTTTGTACTTTGAGGTAATGGCCTACATGACATGGGTTTAGAACCAAATTCCCCACAGACCCCTTACCCGACAGTCCACGTTGTGCCAGCAGCGGTGCGGTGAGTGGGCTGACCTCCGCCCGGCTCGCGTCTGGGGTTGCATGGCCATTGTGTGGATTCCCATCCTGTGGTAGGGCAGTAAGCTCACCCCCCGTGGGCATCTCTACACCTTGGTGTCTCCCGTTAGTCCTAAGTCTGGCGCTTTTGGATCCCTCCAGACACTACATTATCGAGTCACACGACGCTCTCTTCTTTGAGGAGCTCTTTTCTCGCAAACTTGTTCACTCAAGCTCGACGATGTTCCTCCCGTCGCATGGGGAAGTGGTAAGTCCGTCCTCCATCGTGCTACTTCCGGACGACACATCGCCTACACTCGCCGGTCCCTCCAAGCTGACAGCCCCGTCTGCGTCCGCTTGTCTCTCCGGGCCAACAGCCCCATCCGTGTCTGCTAGTCCCTCCCGTTCGACATCCGCGTTCGCTAGTCTGCTAATCCCTCCGGGCAGGCAGCCCCTTCCACGTCTGCTGCTCCCTCTGGACCGACAGCCCCGTCTGTGTCCGCTGGTCCCTTCGGGCGAGTAGCCCTGTCCGCGTCAGTTGGTCCCTCCGGGGCGGCAGCCCCGTCTGCGTCCGCCAGTCCCTTCGGACGAGCAGCCCCGTCTGCGTCCGCTGTTCCTTGTGGGTTGGCAGCCCCGTCTGCATCTACTGGTCCCTCAAGATCAGCAGCCCCGTCCGTGTCCGATGGTCCCTCTGGGCGGACGGCCCCGTCCGCGTTCACTGGTCCTTCAGGAACACCAGCCGCGTTTGCCTCTACTAGTCCCTTTGACTCGCTCCCGGCAGCCCCCTCTGTGTCATCTCCCACCCCGCCATGCTACACGCGTGGCCCGGGCGGCAGCCTCCGGCCCAGGCCGCTAGGGAGCGCACAGACCGGAGCACCGCGCCCTTTGGCGCCTCGACTCTCTGTCGCCCCACGTGTCTTGTCGCCTCTTGACAAACTTGCTACCAAGGCCGTGAGTGGGAACCCTGGCACCAAGGCCCTCGGTCTAACCACATCGTATGTCATTGCACACCTCCACCTGGGCTTTGTACTGGGCTATGTCATGCTCCATCAAGAGTACTGTTAGGCTGTCACAACAATACTTATACGCATCCCACCTGGGGTTCGAGATGCGCAGTCCCTTACAGTTCGCTCCACGGCATGCCTGGATGACCCAGCCACCCTTAGCGAGGCTCGTGCTTCCCCTGAGGCAGTGCACTAGGATGTTGCGTGCGCCGATGAGCTCGCCGCAATCCGGCAGCATCACGTCTACGACCTTGTATACCTCCCCCCCGTCCGGAAAGCCATCGATGCCAAGTGGATCATCCTGCGAAAGTGGAAGGCCGACGGGTCCTTGGAAAAGTACAAGGCCCACATCATAGCCAAGGTGTTTGCTCAGGTCCCTGGGTTGACTACGACTAGATCTTTGCCCCAGTTGGTTGTTTCTCCACTAGCCGGGTGCACTTCGGCTTGGTTGCCCAGCACGGATGGGAGCTGCATCGGATGGACGTGAGCAACATATTTCTCCATAGCTCGTTGAAAGGCGAGGAGCTCTACATGTAGTCCCCAGGTTTCGACGATGGCGTTGGTAAGGTGTGGCAGCAGCGCAAGGCCCTCTATGGCCTAAAGAAGTCGTCTCGCTGCTGGAACCAGGAGATCAGTTGCATGCTTCTCAGCGGCAGCCTCCTTCACAGCAAAGCATGCCTCACACTCTTCATCAGCCCACAAGGTTAGGCCTTCGCCCTTGTCCTGGTGTATATCGATAACCTCCTCATTGCGTCGACAAACGCAGCTGCCATTGAGCGCGTCAAGGACAAACGCAGCTGCCATTGAGCGCGTCAAGGACCAGCTGCACACTGCCTACTAGATGAAGGACCTCGGGTCTGCCCGAGTTTTCCATGGCATGGAGTTCGAGCATGATTGCTCCCACGGTGTCCAACAAGTCCACCAGGCCACCTACTTCTAGACCCTATCTTCTTGCTTTGCCGAGGACCTTCCCCTCTTGTCGAGCGCATCCTCACCCATGTCACTTGAAGGCCATGAAAAACTGAAGAGCCATGATTTAGCCGTGGTCGGGGAGCCTGTTGACGTGACCACGTATCTACGCCTCGTAGGGTCACCGGTGTTCTTGGCAACGACGACGCACCCAGACATCGTGTTTGCCGTCAACCTCTTGGCAGAGTTCTCCAAGAGCCTTGTTACCTCCACTTTGAGGCCAAGATCTTAGTACTATGCTGTGTCATTTCGACTCCACGACGAGGCCTCATGTTCCTTCGACAGACATCTGTGGTTGTAGTGGGCTACACCGATAGTGATTGGGCAGGCAGTCCGTACGGTAAGAGCTGCACTAGCTGGATCTTTCTAGTTGGCGGCACATCTGTATCCTGGCGCAGTGGCAAGTAAGGTTGCATTGCACGTAGCACTGTTGAAGCCGAGTATGTGGCCCTTGACTCTGGCGTGTGTGAGAGCGTGTGGTTGTGTCGCCTATTGTCCGAGTTGAGTCAGTCTGTCGCATCCATCACGTTGACGAGGTGCATTGCACACGCACAAAGCACATCAATGTTGAGTATCACTATGTGCTTTCATTGTTCCATGACGGCAGCGTCAGCATCATGTGGCTTGAGACATCAGGCAGTTGGCTGAGTTCTGGACCAAGGCACTGAAGCATGCCTCATTCAAAAAGATTGTGAGTGCGGTTGGTGTGCGTCCGTGAGCTGACCTCTCTGCCCCTGCCTACCAGAAAATAGGTCTATTCTCTGATTGGCTTAGAAACTGAGTAACAAGCTCTACAGAGCTGGGGAGGAGCTAGAATTTGGAGGGGTCTTCTATTGTTGCTCATTCTCAGTTCTTAATCAGTCATTTCTAGTTTTCAGCTATTGTCTGGCGCTAACTTTGGCGCACGCAGTTCTATGTCACAAACACGAGAGCTCTCAGACTTGGGCTCTGGTGCAGCAGACTCAGGGGGCAAATTAAGCAATGAGCGTGGGTTCTCGCAAGCTGCATCAATAACGCTGCTGCCCCAACCTGCTGCTATAGGAGTTTTCAAGCTCCTTCCCCTACGAGGCAGGCGTGTATGCCTACGATGCCCAAACCCAGCGTCTACTAGGCCCACGCCTAAGCCTACGAGGCTTGCGCCTGCGCCTGTAAGGCCCGCAATTGCGCCTACGAGGCCAAAACTCGTGCCTACGAGGCCTGCGCTTGTGCCTAAAAGACCCGCGCCTGTGCCTACGAGGCCCGCGCCTGTGCCTACAACGTCTACGCCAGCGCTTGTGAGTGAATGACAACTTCCTAGCACTGTTATCGCTGGCGTGGTAGCACAGACCGGCCAGCTAACTCACTAGCACACACAGGTGGAGGTGAGAATAGCAAGGGGTTGGCTAGGGACACAAACGAATCGTCATAAGCTGCAAAAACTGAATTGTGCAAAGAGAAATTGAGAAAGTGCGTAGAAGCTTCCTAGCCACACAGCCGCTGACCGGGCGTCAGTGCCTAGTCAAACGGTGACGACAGTCACAGGTCGTACACACAACGGCAAGGGTTTGGCTAGGAGACACAAGTCAAAGTGTCAGAATGCTTCAATATAGCATATGCAGAGAGAAATGACAACTGACAGGTCCAGGGCATAAATACCTGCCACGGCGCACGGCGGGTGTCGCACGCGGCAGTCCAAGAGCTGTCCTAAAACCGGCCCAAAACCACTGTTTTGGCCGTAACTCTGCGCACACATGTCAGAATCCTACGACGTCTAAACCTAGACGTGCTGAATCAAAAGACGCACGCAACGACTGGTCACATGCATGCATTCATCGACTGACAGCGAGTATACAACTCAAAAACATGCAAATGGGCCTCATGCCCAGTCCGCCAAAAGGCGCCTGCAAGACGTAGAAAGCACAGCAAGGAGTCCCGGTGACATCTGGGGCTCTGGAACAGTGGTCGGTCAGCTCCAGACGGGTAGTCCGCTGCCTATCATCGCGCCGGTGTCACCAGGTCCGCCTGCCTCAGGGATCTGCACGAGTATGGACACCGCCGAGTGGTCACAGTAAACCGTACAGGAATAGCACAAAGCACAACACTCCCCCATGACCCGATGGTACGCATGTCCATACGCGTGCAGCACTGGTACAACCACAAAGTGAGTGACACAGACAGATGAGACGGTAACGTACATCCCACACTCAACCACTGTCACGCACGGGACGAAGCCCAACAGAACGAATGGCCACCAGGAACTTTCCGCGGGCAAGTGCCTTCATCAAGAAATCAGCTCGCTGCAAGTCAGTACCAACCCACATGATGGAGATCACGCGTCGCTCCACCAGATCACGAACGAAGTGATGCTCAACCGCAATGTGCTTTGTGCGAGCATGAAAAACACCAGAGTTCTCCGCAATGGCGAGAGCACTCTGGTTGTCGCAACGCAGCACAATGGCGGGTACTGACTGCCCAAGCTCAAGAAACAAGCGCTGCAGCCAAACTGCCTCAGCAGCCCCTGCCNTACTCTGCCTCCGACGAGCTACGTGCGATGCAGCCCTGCTTCCCGCTTCGCCAAGACAAAGCGGTACCACCGAGCAGAAACACGTAGCGAGTGCGACTGCGCCCGTCAGGACTCCAAGCCCAGTCGCTGTCAGTGTAGCCGTCAAGGACCACCGAACACTGCCGACGAAAGCAGAGTCCGAGATACGGCGTGGAGACCACGTACCGTACCACTCGCACAGCCGCGTGAAGAGCTCTCGCACGTGGAGCCTGCGAGAACTGAGCGAGGAGGTTGACGGCGAACGCGATGTCGGGACGCGTGGTAGTGTCCAGGTACATCAGAGATCCGATAAGACGGAGGTACAAGGTCACGTCCACTGTCTCCCCCAGCTGTGTAGGGTCATCCACCTTCAGGGCATCCTGCCCATCAGGTGTGAGTGGTGTGGAAGCTGTGGGCACTACACCAAGGAGATCACTAAAGCGCTCCCCCACGACTCGTGCGTATCGGGCCTGATGCAACAACAGTGTCCGATGTCTGCGATCTCGCACAATCTCCATGCCAAGAAACACCGATGATGGACCGAGGTCCTTCATCCTGTAGGCGGTCTGCAGGACAGCCTTGGCCTCCTTCACGGCCTCCAGCGATGGAGACGCGATCAGAAGGTCATCAACATAGACCAGGATGGCGGTAAACTGCTCGGGTGTCGGTAGGATGAAGAGTGAGGGGTCTGCCTCGCTGTGTATGTATCCTGCGCGAGTCAAGGTGCCAGTGATCTCCCGGTTCCAACACCGTGGAGACTGCTTGAGGCCGTACAAGGACTTGCGCAAGCGCCAGACCTTGTCACCGTCCTCAAA
>SZWC01000738.1:325614-345697 GCA_023375785.1 Penium margaritaceum
GCGGCAGCTGCTGCCAGGAACACCGCGGCAGCTGCTGCCGCCTGCACCCTGGGGCCTGCTGCAGCCGAGACGTGGCTCCAGGCGGACCCTACTTCCTTCACAGGCAGGCCTGCTGCGGCGGCGGCGTCAGACCACCTGGTGGTGGCAGACCTAGCCAAATCCACCGCCCTCTGCACGTCGCTTCTGTACGCTCTGTCTTTGGGACTCATGCGCAGCATCTGCTGCTGCACCCGGTGCTGCACGTCCTGCTGTGCCGCAGCGACCGCCGTGGCAGCAACCGCTAGCACTCCTGTCATATCCCTCGACAGATTGTACCTCGACCTCTCGCCCTGTTGCCATCGCCATAGCCCACCAGAGACTAATCGTCGCCACTGTTGCTGCTGCTGATGCTGCAGCTGCTTCACTGCCGTAGCCAGCTCTGCACAGGGCCGTAGCAAAGGGCTCAGCCGCTGCAGAAGAAGGCCTGGTAAAGCCTCCCGCAGAGACGGAACCACCACCAGCTCCATGCTACCCTCGCTGCTGCTGCGCGTCGCGCCCCTCTCCTTTCCCCTACACTTTCCCTCCCCCTTCAGCCTACCAACGAGCGTTGCTACTCCACCTGTTGCCACTGCTGTCACCAAACTCAATGCAGGCAGCAGCAGCTGCGGCCGTTGCTGCTGCTGCCGCTGCGGTAACAGCAGCCCGACCCGTTTCGCGGCTGTGGGCGCCGAGGCTGGCACGCTGATCACCAGGTGAGCCGCGGCAGCCTGCGCCGAAGAGGAGGACGAGGACAATGTGGAAGAGGGGAACGATGACGAGGGGAAGAAAGAGAGCGAGGATGCCGGCGTTGCTCGCGGCGGTCCAAACTCACTCAGAATGGGCTCGCCGTCCGCAGCGGCCTGCGGCGGCTGGTGTTGGCCCACCGCGACGCCTTGGGGTGGGACCCGCGTCACCACTTGCACCGGCGGTGGCTCCCTCTGCCGCCTGTGCCGCCAACCCGCGAGAGCATTTCTGCCGCCAGGCCTGACCGCTGACCCTTGGAGCAAAGAGAGTGGGTCCCAATAGCTGGCGCTGCTGGCCGCTGCCGCTGCTGCTGAGGCGACTGCTGCGCCTGCGCTGGCTACCGCCGCAACGACGGGCGAGGCAGCTGACTCTGCAAGAGCACGGACTCCAGTCGGTCCCCCGACTCGCCCCCGCTCTGCCGCTGTGCTCTCGGGCTGCCTCCGCTGCCTCGGTGCCTGTGGCTGCTGCTGCAATGGCTGCTGCGATTGTCTTTGCTGCTGTTGCGGCCGTCGCGGCAGGTTCGACTGCTGCAGCGGGAAGAGCAGCGCCCGCGGCGGCTGCTGCTGCTGCAACAGGACGGCGGCCGTGCCCGCCCACACGGCCTGCACTACGGTCTCGGGCCACATGCCGCCCACCGCGCTCTTCGCAGTCAGCGACGCCGACGCCAGCGGCAGCCGGGTGGCGGCTGCTGCCGCTGCAAAAGCAGACACTGCGGGTGCAGGAGGGCGCTGGAGAGCGGCCGGAGGGGCGGAATGAAGCAGCGGCGATGGCGGCGACGGCGGCGACGCTGAGGGGCTGGACGCGGCGCCGTGGTCGTGGTTGAGGCGAGAGAAAGGAGGAGGTGCGTAGTGTGAGGGAGCTCGACCCACAGTTTGTTGCGCAGGACTGGCGCCTGGGGCTGTTGGCGGAGTGCAGTCGGGACTTGGGCCGCCGCCGCTGCGGTCGCCACTCGGAACAGAAGCAAGCTGGGTGGCCGAAGGACCCACCATTGCGATTGGCCACCAGTGGCAGGCGCCGATACACAACCCAAACAAGCTTTCAGAAAGCCAAGAGGTGGTCACCTACAGAACGAGGCCGTGTGATCAGATCAGATCTTCGCTCTGAAGTGGTAGGTCTATTATTCCTGAATTGTGCCAGGAAGTAGCGAAGTTTTGTGGAACCTAGCGAACAGTGACCTGATCGGGTGGAGAGCGGTGCACCAGACAAGGATTGATTATTGACTGCGATGGCGCGGACACTGGCGCAGCAGAGAGCATGGAAACGGCCCACACCCCTGCCGCCTATGCGCGTGCGCGTCCGTGACAGCTTGTGCTCGCAGACTGACGGCGACTACGCCATGCCGAATTGAATGAGAAGCATCATGGCCCAAATGGAAAGTTATGGAGGCCCACACGTAGGACGTCACTCGTCGTCAAATAGGCCATCCGCCATGGCGGTGAAAAGGTACCTGCGCATGGATGGCCCACAGATGGCTTATTCGCCTGGCCATCCACCGGCCATCCGTCGCCAAAACATGCCATGCGTGTCAATGGAGCGGCATCGTCCGCAATGGCCATCGTGCGCTGGTCCGCGTCACGTCAAGCCAACGGGGGGTCGGAGCGGAGCGCAGCGGGTCACGGGCCGGCCTTGGACTTGTCGGGGGGGCACCAAGCCTGAAATCTCAGCCTGACACAACGGCTCTTCCGGAAGAAGCGTTTCGTTCTACACATCTGACGGTGGTTGGGAGCTGGGATGGCTCAGGTGCATTAGATTTCACCACCGTCAGAGAGGGCATTCAATCGCACGAATTCGGCCGAGGGTGGAACGTCTTTGAAGCTCAAACTCGGTGTCTGGACGTCGACCGACGGGGTCAACCAGCTGAGCCGACTGAAGTCGACGGATTTTCCAACAGGTAGCCTGCCTTCCCGTTCAACGGACGCAAGAATGCGCAGCGCCTCTCACCTGCCATCCGAAATCGGCATGAGTGGACAAAGGGACTTGCCATGGACCCCATTCGGACTTCAGTTGGTTTCGTCTTCAAAAGCAAAATGGCTGTGCTAACTGTCTTGGAACCTTAGGTCCGGGAGGAGGTTTCCAGTGGTCGACTAAGCAAAAATGTTCTTCGCCGGTTGTTCTCTTGCTGCTTCGTCGATTCCAACGATACCGAACTTGATAAAAAGGTTCTCGCGACGATCCTGCCAACGCCAAAAGGCAAGGTCAAGATATAAAGCATTACACAAAAAGCTTCTGAAGGAAAAGGATGGACGTAGTTCAAATAATAAAAAATCTCTCCAAAAGCACACAAAGAGATGTTCCATGCCATGTTTGAATCGTTCAAACTGGAGCTAAAACAGTGGACGTTGCACCTTTGAAAACAGTCTCATCGACGACCGAGCAGCATGTGAGGTAGGCACGAAATTCTGCGATGGGACAATACGTTATCGAAACAATGGAACAGGCAGGCCCTCATCGCGCATGTCGGAGATCATGCGGGGTTGTCGATGATGCGAGGGAGGCGGATTTGACACGGGGCAGCAGCTACATGAACAGCAAAAATGGTACAGATAAGGGGGCGCAGACACATCAGCACGGCATTAAACGCTTAAAAGTAGACTGCCAATGGCGACAGCCCCGAGGCCCAGTTCACCTGAAGGATCGAAATCGAAAGATGAGCGAACAGTTCAAGCTATATGTGCTTTGTCCCTGGTCGTGACTGTCCGAAGCTGGGGGGCACCTAAAGACACCGGAAGAATTCACCCGGCCTCCACGGGTGTGAGAGTTTCTGCAAGACAATTAAAAGAGATAAGAAATTTATGTTGAATGAATTCAAGCCACTAAAATGAATAAATGAAAGACATTTTTGCGGAATAAAAATTTGTTTCCATAACTTGAGAGATATTTTAGCTAGAATCATTTAATACGTTACACATAACGACAAAATCGTCCACATGGGGCGTTATAGAAAAAACTAAGAATGCATTAAATGGCTCTATAATCCTTTAAGTGGTGTTACGCCCTTTGATTTGACTTGTTAATCGAATTCAAACACATGGTTCATGCTTAACTGCGTTCACATGTAAGTAACAAGGAACATTTGTGTTCAATAAAAGGGAAATTTTAGGATCAGGTTCAATAAACGCTGAGCCCCTCGATTTGAGATGTAAAGAAGCAAAGCCCCGTCGTTGGGACTAAAAAAACAAAGCCCTGTTGTAGAAACCTAAACATGCGGAGCACTGTCCGTGAAATTCAATCACAAAATAGTCCTTCTTACCTGCAATCGCTTCAATTTCAGAATAAAATCTTGATTTATCTCGTTTTCCTTCATGACGATGTGCCGCCGCCCTTTCATTAAGAGTGTCTTACTTGATGGAAGGGCACGAGGTCACGTTGTGGTTCTTACATTCCTTTGTCTTGAAAACAAAACTAAGTGACAGTTAGATTCGACTATGATCTCTAGTTGTATGATTTGAACCCGTTATGTCTGTGGCCACGTGTTTTAGTTTGGTGCTTTGTTTTGGTTTAACTGCCCCTTAAGCTCCTTTGTCTACTTCGTCAACTTCGATTATATCTTCAAAGTTCAAATGAGAGAATGACCAGATAGTCCTGATTTTTTATCTTTCCTAATGAGAGGTGTTGAATCCATGCAGGTTTCGAGGTTTCTGACCTGCTTGATTCATGGCCCATTGGATGCTTGAATGTGGTGGTGGTGGTGGTCAGAGAAGTAGGCTGACCTGAACACGTGGATTGCTGTCTTAACGCCCAGGAAATTCTAGCCGTCATTTACTCGTAAGGCATGGCCATGCTTGTTTGGGCTATACTGATGGAGTAGCCTTGACACATTTACGACGGTTTGAACACTGGTCCTGAGTTAGTCATGGTTTCAAAGATGGCCACTCTAGTCACTCGCCGAACATGTGGCATTCTTAAGATTCTCTAGGTGTTCTCCTAGGATTCTCCTAGGGTTTTCTAGGATTCTCCATGGATTCATCAGTGCCATGTCATCATGGCTGTGACCGCAACGGCCAGACATACTTGATAGAAACCATTGCCCGGACTTATCCCTCGTCGTCATATTTCTATTTATATCCGGCATGAATTGTTTTCATGAGTGAATTTTGTGCAATCTCCATACTTCAACACCTTCGTTCACTACGACTTGACTGTCACATGCCATGCGACTCAAAGCACGGTTACTCTTCACTTGAATACCCTCTTCATATGCGCTAAGAAAATTGCCGACATGTACTAGGCGCACAGCCTCAAGCTGTTACGCGGATAGGAGATGCAGCACACGGCCAGATCCCTGTTGTGCTAACCATGATCAAGATCTGATTCTTGAGGTCTTGACCTTCTACGTGAGGTCAAAGCCAATGAGCTTGTTTATCTGGCCTCCCAACCCGTTCCTACGAAATCTCCTCCCGGGGTGGACGATGTGTGGAACTTCATCGCAGAGAGCCTGGACACATGGTGGAGCTGCGTGTAGAACAAGCGTCTCCATCGGTCTTTGGTTCTTGGCATTGAATCCATCACCGGCTCCATGTCAATGTCTTTGTCTCCAGTCGTATCATCTTCCTCTTGTAAACCCCTCACAGTTGCTCATGCGTCACAGGCAAAACGGACGTGGTTGGGGCAAAATGAAGGGAAAGGGCAAAAGGAAGGGAGGTGTCCCTATTCCTTATGTCTAGGGGTTGTCTGATAAACCTACGCCTCAAACAAGCTCATTGCATTTAAGGACCTAGCCCCACCAGATGAGACACGTCTTGCCCTAGCTATGGGCGTCCATAGGGTTTGCATTGCCGGTTCCTTCACCTCCAAAGTCTCTACGAGCTCCTCCACTTGCTCTTCCTCCACATCCACCTTGACACACACTCATCCCACTCTAAGGAGGCCCTCTCTTGGACTGCCCCCGGCTGACCCTTGGGGTGGCCGTTGCCAATTGGAGCTCTCGTCTAAACTGGACATTTGTCCATGCCTTAGCACAAAGAGGCTCTCCCGAGGGCATTTTGTGTACTTTGATGAGACCTTCATACCACCGCTCGTGCACTCTTTAGCCTTGTCGGTCATTGTGATTGGGAGATGAAAAAAATAGAAGTTAACAGTGCATTTTTACACGATCAGCTCAATGACGAGACCAACATGTTGGATTTTCTAGGATTCACCAAAGAAACTGAAGAGGTTTGCGGGAAAGATTCTCATTCCTCCTTGAGTCCGAGCCACTGCGTTAACACCAATGACCCCTGCTCTCCAGAGGCTGTTGAAGACGCTTGATGCATCAAAGATTTGGGAATTGGTGGGAGAGTCGCAAGGTAGGAACCTTGGTGACTAGCAGCGGTCTTGCTTCTAGGAGAGGGCCTTGCGGCACCTCAAGGATTCACCGGACATACCAAGGAGTCGAGGGTTGGGAGGTTTATGCTAAGGGCTCGGGCGTGTGATCGTCACGCTAAGCGCTTGCACCAAGGTGCACTGCGTAAGAGTTGGAGGATTGAATGGAACTGTGTGAGGCAATAATTGGAGTACAAGGAGAATTTGACAAGGAATGAATCTTCTGACTTGATAGATGAGTACAAGGAAATACATAGAGTCTCTAGGCAAGATTGGCATGCCTACAACAACCCTTAGGCTTCTTAATGTAACAATCCTTATAAGCCAGTTGAGAGCCCCTCGGCGCCCCAAAGCCCTCTGCCGAGGTACAATCACGCAAAAAACAAATGCATCATGTACTTAGCATCACAAGATTTCCAACACACCAAAGAACACCTCAATTTGTGGTAGACTGGCTAAGTTGTGGCCGTTTGAGTGCTCCACACGTAACTTTCGCTGGCAGCACTGCTAGCGAGGGTCATAGTCGCCCAAAGCACCCTTGCCCACGAATTCACCTCCAGCTGCCATACCGAAGCATCCATGGACCCCAATGAACCTTGCCTCATTGGCTAAGCATCCATCCTGGGGTGCTTTGGCTGTAGTGGACGAGAAAGGCGTTCCGTCGTGTTCGGGGTCGGACCGGTACGTGTCCGGCAAAACAGAGGTGTGTCTACCACCTTTGCATGGCTGTATCTTTCTTGTCCCTGCATTGAATGAACTGGTTCTTAGATCGATTTCACATGGCTTCTCATGTAGAATATAATGGGAGCATCAAAACATAGATACAAAGTCAGTATGATGATGTAATCACTGCCTCGACCGGCGGCTCCCATATCATCACCCCCCCTCTGAGGACGCGCCGTCCGTGGTACGCTTGGATGACCGTGTTGATGGCATCGCTCCTGTGGAAATCGGCTTCAGGGATCCAGCAGTTGTACTCAGGCCCCTAGCCCAACCATTGCACCAGATACTGCCATGTGTTTCCTCACCGACGGTACACAAGAATCTTCTTCACCACATGCTCCTCCTCACCCTCCACCAAATTTGGCGGATTAGGGAACTATCCTCGTATCACAAACTGTGCATCTAGCTCTTTCTAAGCCTTGAGGAGAGAAGAGTGGAACATGGGATGGATCTCGTAGTGCACCGCCAGCTCCAAATCGTAGCTCACTGAGGACCACTTCTCCTTGACCAGGAAAGGGCCCGCCCACCGAGGCTTGAGGTTGTCATTACACATCCCCACCTATTGCATGTTCTGCAAGCTCGGCACCACATTCTGGCCTATAGAGAACTCCTCGACTGTTCGGTTCTTGTCCGTACCCTGCTTCATCTGCTATTGCGCCTTATCAAGCGTGTCACGTACATCGCGCCACACCTGCATGAAGTCACTTGCAAGTTACTGCACCGTGAATAGGTCCAATACCGTCGCCATGTCCAAGGGACATGCAGGGTGCACCCCATACACCACCTCAAGGGAAATCCTCTCCATGAAGGTATGCACTATTGAGTTGTAGGCAAACTCAACCAACGGGAGCTTGCATTTCCATCCCTTACCATCCGGCTCTAAGATCCCCCACAACACGTGCTCCATGGTCTGATTGGTATGTGCATTTTTGCCATTCTTTTGGGGATGGTAGGCTGACGAAAGAGCCACACGTATGCCCAGCTTCTTGAAGAGTTCCTCCCAAAACCAAGAGGTGAAGTGTGGATGGCGGTCCGAGACCGTGTACTTCGACACCCCATGAAGGTTGATGACATGTTGCAAGAAGAGTTGAGCAGTGTCGGCTACCGTGATTTCTCTACACAGGGAACAAAGTGCCCTATGTTGCTGAACCGGTTCATCCAACCAGCATCATGGTGTTGCCCGTTGCGCTTCGTGGAAGACCCTCCACAAAGTCTAGTGAGATTTTTGTCCACTGGTGCTCCAACACCGGTAGCAACTCCAGCTCTCCTCGCGCTCATGCTCTCCGTGACTTGATTCTTTGGCACGTGTCATAACTGCTCACGTACTCCTTACAATTTTCTCCCATCATCGCTCACCAATATTGCCCCGCAAGCATCTTGAAGGTCTTGTCGTGGCCAAAATAACCACTATAGTGTGACTTGTGCTCCTCCTCCAACAATGCCTGTTGCAATGACGCACTCCGTGGTACCACAATATGGTTCTCCTTATCACGACGCCAGTATTGGCCATCCCACCTGGACCCCTTCATTGTAATCCCGACAAAGTCTTGGTTCTCTGCATACCAGTGGGCTATTAGGGTGCGGATTATTGGAGATCCTACCAGCTTTATGATCGCATGCACATCCAAGTCCGGGCAACCCGAAAGCGGGTCCATTGGTTTGATCCTTTCTGGGTTGTACTGGATCTCGTAGTGAAAGCCGCCCTCTAGTAGCTCCATTGACCACGCTTGACGACGACTCAGGTTCGGCTGTGATTTGAGGTACTTGAGCGCATAGTGATTAGTGTGCACCACACGTTACTGTGCCTCAAGGTAGCATCCCAACTGCTTGAAGTCCGGGACTAGAGCGAGCGTCTCCTTCTCACGGATTGGGTAGTTGAGCTCAACCCCTTTTAACTTCTTAGAGTAGTACGCGATGGGCTGCAAGCCCTTCCCTTGGTCCTCGATCCGCACCCCACCGATCTCCTAGTTGCTTGCGTTCGTCGCCAGCACGTACTCCTTGATCGTGTCCGGGTGCACCAATAACGGTGCCTCACACACGACAGCCTTCATTGCTCCAAAGTCCTTTCCTTCCCTTGTACCCTACTCCCATTGGTGTCCTTTCTTGAGTAAGTTTGTCAAGGGTGCTCCCATTGCCGCGTGCCCTTGGATAAACCTCCGGTAGTAGTTTGTAGAACTCAGCAAACGTGGATCTCTCTCTCTCTCTCTCTCTCACACACACACACACACACACACACACACACACACACATACACACACACGCACGCAGGCTCCGGCCAGTCCTTCACTGCTTCCATCTTTGTTGGATCCATGCAAATCCTCCTCCCGCTTAGATGGTGTCTGAGGAACTCAACCTCTTGCTTGGAAAATTCACAGTTCCTGAGTTTGACAAACAGTTGCTCCTTTCTCAGCATTTCTTTCACCGCTCGCAGGTACTCTTGGTGCTCCTCCATGGTCTGCGAGTAGACAAGGATGCCATGAAGGAAGATGATCACAAACTTGTCCAAGTAGGGGTGGAACACCCGGTTCATCATTGCCATGAACGTTGCCAGGGCATTCGTTTGCCCAAAGGCATCACGAGATACGTGAAGTGTCCATAACGTGTCAGAAACACGGTCTTTTCCACATCCTCCTCCACAATGCGGATTTGGTGATACTCTTTCCTCAATCCCAGTTTGCTGAAGACGTATGCGGCTGGTCAAACTCCTCGGCCCGTGGCAATGGGAAGCGGCTCTTCATAGTGATATTGTTGAGCGCCATGTAGTCCACGCACATCCGTAGCTCTTCGGACTTCTTCTTCAAAAACGACACCGGTATCACGCATGAAGACACCAACGGCCGAATGAAGCCTTGGTCCACCAAATTCCCTAACTGCTTCTTGAGCTCCGCAAGCTCTGCGTCACTCATGCGGTTAAAAAATCTCACCATTGGTAATGACTCTGGCACCATCTTGATCTTGTGGTGCGCCGTTGCGGTAGCCCCTTTGGCTCCTACTCTGGAGCTCCACCACCTTCCACCGGCTGCCCCATCACTACTTCAACCGCTGCAATCTGCTACTCTATTTGTTCTTGTTGATGCACCAAAACCAAGAGATTCTGGCCACCCTTGTGCTCATACTGCTTCAACTACTACAAGATGATGACATTCAGCTGCTTCCCCACTTTTGCCACGTTCGACTCCTTCCCTTCACCATGCCACAACGTAAAAGTGAGATTTTTTCCGTCCGCCTTCACGACCACACAGTTGCACCTTCAATCCACTTCCAAAGTCCAGGTTTGTAACCAATTATGGCCGATCAAGCAGCCGTAATCACCCATAGGACAAGTGTGGAACTCCATGTCACACACCAATCCACTCATGTGGACCTTGTGCTTGATGAGAGGCTTGCCTCACTCCACCACTCCGAAAACCTGTCGTGCCTTGGTTGATGTCCCTGGTTTCTGTGCAAGCTCTAACCTCGTGACCAACGTGTCATTGAAGAAGTTATGGATCACGCCGCTGTCTAGCAGACCTTGTAGCTTCTTCCGAACCTTGAAACTCCCCTTCGAAATCTCAAGAACCAGCTCTATGATGATCCCTCAAAACTGTCTGTTCTCATCTTCATTTTGCAATAGCACGTGAGGTAGCTCCTTAACTGACAAAAGCCTTTCCAGGCTGGCGTTGTCCCTTATAGATGAAATACTTGTACCAGTAGGTCGTCCCCTCGTCGTTGCTCCTGCCCGTTTCCTTGCTTTGTCTTGTGCTTGGGGTAGTCCCGCTTGCAATTGCCCCCTTCACCAGAAGCCCAACACTTGTCTCTTGGTCCTTGCTGCCCGTTCGCGCCCCGCTGCCTGGCTTGGATTGTATTCACACCCTTGGGCACAGCCTGACCCGGCTGCTCTACTTGTGTTTGTGTTGCGTAGTTGTTCCGGCATGCATCATACCACGTCGATGCGCTCTGCCGCTGAAACCGCAAAGGTCCGCAATCCGAGCACGTGAATTCACTTCAGACGTATAGCTTCAGGCCATCATGGTAGCAGTCATACGCCTCCACGTGCGAGAGGTCATCAAACTGAGGCGCCAAAGCCATGAAGTGTGTGGTGCAGTCCTGGACCGATCCACCTTGCTTGACGTGTTTGATTCAATCTCGTGCAACTCGGTTGTCATTGAGGAGGTGGAAACGCTCCCGGAGCGTCGTCTCGAACTTCTCCCACGTTCCTGGCTTCTCTGTTATCACCCGTGCTCCAAGTTGCACTTCCCGCCCCAGTAATACACTCGACAGTGGCAAGTGTTTCCTGGCCCCCAGCCTGTCCGGCGGCATTCCGCCGACACAGTGCCGACCACCATTCAAGTGGCATTTCTTGGAGCAGCATAGGTGCATAGTCTTGTCTTGCGACATCTTCACCCACGGGAATGCCCAATGCCGTGAAGTACTGGTTCATCAAGAAGAGCCACTCTCGGCACTACCCTTGCCGGCGTAGAACTCGGACTCCTTTGGCTCGGGCCGTCGAAAGCCAGGTGCGGATGCCAATGCATCACCCCCCAACACATTGCTCCCTTGGCCGATACACCTCACCTCAGCCTCAGCGTGCAGCTGCTGGTTCTCTTGAAAAAACTCGTCAAGAGCATGCCAGATCTCATCTAGGAGGAAATCCTGGTTAAATGCTGCTGCCACCATGGTTCTGGCTGTGACAAAAATGCTTTGGCCAAATGCAGTTGTGGCAGATCTGCTGCCTCCCTTGGGTCCATGCAAAGTCGAGTGAACACCCATGCGCTCTGATACCAAATGTGAACCAAGGAGTACCTGGCATGACAGTCACCTGACGAGTCCTTAGGATTAACCTCCCAACCCTCGACCCGTGCGTGTGTCTGATCAGCCCTTGAGATGCCGCACGACCCTCTCCTAGCAGTAAGACCGCTACTAGTGACCTAGTTTTCCAACGTGCGACTCTCCCAGTGGTGTTTGCAGTGTGGAAGACTTGTAGGATCAAATGGACGTGTGTGAGGTAATGCTTGGAGTACAAGGAGAGATGTACAAGGAATAAATCCTCACACTTGATAGATCATTAAGGCGACGTACAGAGTCTCCGGGTAAGATTAGCATGCGTAGAACAACCCCTAGGTTTCCTTATGTACTTGCCCCTATGAGCAAGCTAAGAGCCCCTTGGTGCCCTGAAGCCCTCTGCTGTGGTACAATCACACAAATAGCACATGCATCATGTCGTACATGTTGCATGCTTTCCAACACACCAAAGAACACCAAGAGAAATGACTGAGTTATGACCATTGGAGTGCTCCATGCGTCACTGTCACCGGTAGTGCAACCAGTGGGGGTCACGGTAGTCCGAAGTACCCTTGCTTGCGAATGTACCTCCAACTGCCCTTCCAAAGTGCCCATGGACCCAAATGAACCTTACCTCCAGGGGCGTGTCCATAGAGGGGCACTTTGGCTGCAGTGGGCGAGAAAGTCGCTCTGTCGAGCTCGGGATCAAACCAGTACGTCCCCTGGCTTCTGGAGGTGCGCCTCCCACCTTTCCATGGCCGTATCTTTCTCGTCCTTGTAAGAAATGACCTGGTTCTTAGGTCAATTTCACACGGTTTTTCACGTAGAATACAATGGAAGAATCAAAACAGGCATATGAAGTACCGTAATCCCACATAAATTCTTAACAATTTATGTAGATGAGTTTATTTTTTGCTTTTTTCAACCAACTGGGACCACATTTTGGGCCTGTCTCGAATTGCCTTCGTGAGGAACTGCACTCATCAATTCAAAATGCCATGATCAACCCCTTGCTGGCACAGAGCCAGGTTTGGCTGCTCGAGTTCGAACAGACAAATCAATGGCGCCCGCCATTTGCTGGTCTCAGTTGCGCCCGCGATTCTCGCCGTCATGACTGCTGGCCCGCCGTTGCGCTATCGGTCCCCGATCGCGCTACAGCAGGCAGTCGTCTCTGCATTTTCCGCCTGTCTAAAGTCAACGGGATTCGACCAGGACTTTTTCCGGATTTAATCGAAGGGAGGCAAAGAAGTCATGGGCCACTGCCAAACAGACCAGAACAGAATTTCAGACCGGACCCGCATTAATAACAATCATTTAATTTATGAATTTAGGCGGGAGTAGGGTAAGCATGATGACGTAATCACCACCTGGACCGGCGGCTCCCATAACAGTCCATGTGCACATCCGTTGGAGACTACAATTCGGGCTGTTCACTATGCCTCCTCTACAACACAGGTCAGACTTTCCTACTATTTGCAACTATCTATTCTCATTGATGGAAAAAAAGAGAGTGACTGGGAGCATGATGCTGATAGGCGTGGTTGCACTGGCTGTATCTTCCTTGTGGGGAGAACAACTGTCTTTTGGAAGAGCAACAAGCAGGATTGCGTGGTGCAGAGCCCACGTAAAGCAGAGAAAATGACACTCAATGCAAGCACGTGTGAGAATGTGTGGTTGTGTGTCGTTTTGCAACTGATGCGCATGCGCATTTGCTACAACACCCATCGTTGTGAAAACCAAAGCATGAAGGCCATTGCAGAGCACAACGGTATGCGTCACATATGCACAAAACATAGAATTGTCGAGCACCATTTTGTGCATGAGTGCATTATGCCAAGGGATGTCCAAGTTGTTTGAGTCGACACATGATAGGAAAGAGCTGACTTCCCCACAAAGGCACTCAACAATGATGTTTTCAAGGCTGTCGTGCATGCTGTTGGTCTGTGGTGCTCTCCCTCATTGTACTAGACCCGGATGAAGCTTTTACCATCAGTGTCTTCCCTTGTTGCATAGTTGGATGTGTTATTGCTAATGTTCTAGTTCCTCTGAGTAATGTGCATTCTCATGCGTTGCTTGTGGGTCTTGGGGGAGAGTTGTTCATGTTGTAAACATATAGTGACCTCTGAGCTTGTGTCACACACAACATCAATGCAGGTAACTGACACAATGGGTGACGGGACACTCCACGTTGCTACAACAATGACTGCTAGAGGGACCAGAGAGAGCGCCACAACAGGTTGCAGGTGAGTGAGCAACCCACAAGTAGCTCGGTGGCCGGTTGAGAAACCTGTCGGAAAGAGAATAATCAGAACTATGCCTTAAGCTTCTCGAGTGCACAGACTATGAGTATGTGCATTTTGCATGCTAGGGCATGATAGCGCTGATTTTAGTTAGACCAGGTGCTTGTCCTTAAAATGCTGCCAGAAGTTTCTGGCAGCAAGTGCATTGTGGCAAAACTCATGAGGGCTAGGTTGAGTCCCACTGTGGTAATGGTCCCACAGTTGCAATCTAGCTTGTAGCTTAGTCCACCACGAGGGTTGCTTTTGCCATCGTCTCCTTGTGTCCACCACTCACCTTTCTGTGCAACACACTCACCTTGCCCAAAAATCCATGGCATTCTCTAGAGTGAAATTGAGCCCAATCATTTACATGTCCTCACTCTTCCCTCACACTCCTTGCATCTCCTTGGGGCTATGTTCACATCTCACTCTTTCTGTTTTTAGTTGCCGAACGGAACTACTTCCTAAAGACAAGAACAATCATCCCTACTAGATATTGATGCAAAGCATGTTTATTTTGACAAGATGTTTAATTGATTTAGGAGGGGAGCATGCAAGGCCGCCCCTGACTGGCACAAATTCGGGGTATGAAAGAAGAAGCCAAGCCATCCATGACCGGCACAACTTCGGGGTATAGAGATACATGCAAGTGCCGCCGCCCCTGGCACAATGAGGTGTACTACAAAGAATGGGAGTTAGGCTTCCCTGAATGTTGGCTTCACCCCACAGAGGGCAGAGAGTGTGAGGAGGGAGCGCACGCGTCCCTGACACACAATGGGGACTACCTCACCAGTGAAGGGGGCCAAGGCCCCGACGTGAGTGGAGACGTAGAGCCGGATGGTCACACACTAGCCTTGGATCCCCGCAATGGAGACGCGTTGAGTAATGAGCCGCCTGTTGTCCCCAGTGTGCAAAGGCCTCTATCGAGCACTGTCGAGTTCCATGTGAGAGATGGATCTTGGCCAGGCTGGCCAGGAACACCAAAACGTGTCTCCCATTCCTCCCAAGGTCTCCCATACCAGGGGCCATAGGTGGTATCCTCGTCGTGGAGCTGTCCTGTATCGCGTCACCTTCTCCTCCTCGGCGGCCGGGTGAGCCTGTCTAGGCCCCATGGCCCGGTGTCCTTATGCATCCATCGTCGTTACATCCAGCATCCAAGTGATGCTGAGGTCATGGTCCACCAAGGTGAGGTCTGGTTGTAGGTACCCCTGCCCTCCCATAGAGGCAGAAAGTCCGTCGGCTGCACGTGGACGGTGAGATGGTGCTCCTGCCATACATCAGTGAGCTCATCTCGAATGGCGTTGTGAACACGCCAGATCGCGCCCCCCTCCTTCTCTTGCCAGGTTGCTGCAACAGGCTCAAGAGGGTGAAACCCTACTTGATCCAGGTGTGCGAGGGGGAGGCCTAGCCAAAGCTATTCATGTGGACGAAAGTTTGCTGCAAGGAGGAAGGTCTGGTCATCCTCCCCCGACGGCGTGGCCTCGAGCCATAGTGCGCTGCCTCGCATCGCCGTGGTCCTACATCTGTTATGCACTTGCGACACCCCGTGCTCGGCCCGCAACGTGTCGGACCTACACAGGCACAGTGCCGTAATGCCACTGGCCCCGCGTCCTCCACCCACCGCTCCTGTTGGTTTGCATACTACACCTTACTCAGCTGCTAGTAGAGGCATGGCACTGGTCCCTGTTGTACACCATATAGAGAGGGGAAGGCGCAAAACACCTACATTGGGAGCTCCTCCTCCACCCGCTGCGACAGGGAGGTGAGGAACTTGAGGGTCTGAGAGGAAGGCAGGAAGGAGCCAAATTCAAAAACAGTGTGGAGGAGTGATCCCATGGCACATGAAAAGGTAAGCGGCACATGGTCTCGGGTGGTGAGGATCGCAGAACCGCGGAATTGGAAGGGCAACTACACCTACCACCGGGCGAGCTGCTACAAGTCCTAGTCCTATGGGTGGAGGACGCGGTCGAGGCGGAGGTCCTTTCACTTTTACAGGTGACCGCGGCTCCAGACCGAGGGTGGAGGACGCGGGGCCAGTGGCATTGCGTCTTCCACCCATAGGACTAGGACTTGTAGCAGCTTCCTTACCAATCTTGTTCACACCTCGTCCAGCGCGATCGGACGCACCCCTTCCTCCTCCGAGGCCCCCTTCAGCACCAGGATGAGATCGCTGCGGCTGATTCAGGAAGCCACCTCGACTAGTAGACAACCCTCCAGCATGCCGCGGAGGACCCCCCTAAGAGCCTCTAGAACTTGTGGTGAGTCAAAGACGAGGCCGCGAAGCAGGTCCATAGTGAGGCCCAGCGGCCCCGTGCTTGAGCCCAGTGCTGCCTCCCTGAGCACCTCATCCACCATGGCGTCTGTGATCCTGTCCGACCCCCCTTTGTCCGGTTGGCTAAAGTCCGATCCCTTGTGAGGTAGGAGGAGGCCTGTTGGGTGTCGCTCGCGTAGGGTTGCGACAGTCTCACCCATGCGCGTCGCGGAGGGGCATTCCTCAAACAGCTACACGGCATGGGAAAATATGCCTGCACGGGCGAGACTTGTTGCCCACTACCGTGTCTTAGCTGTTTCCATCCATCGTGCTGCCATTGCCTGACGAGTGAGGGGGCGGGAGACGACTCGGGTACGGGCGGCTAGAAGAACCTGCTCAAGTGTCTCCTCCAACTGCCTCACCCTGTCATCGGCCTCAAAACAACTGCTATACTTGAGAACAATATCATGTCTGTCTCAGTGTGCGGGCCGGCTCCCACCGCCTTCCCCCCCCTCACCCTCCTAGAAGGCGCCATTGGCAGTCTGAGACAAAGGACGGGTTGTCGATACACTCTTTGGGGGAGGGGATGTGGCAGAGAGGCAGATGGAGGTGAAGCAGTAGCATCAAGCAAGAGAGGAGGCTCTATGGGGGAAGGGAAGCGTCGGTGACCCAGGTGCAATAGCAGCCGAAGATGGCACTCACTTGTTGTTTTGGCTCCCCGTACAGGCACGCGTACGCCAGGACTAGCTGTCCACCCTTGCTGTACTCGCCTAGGGAGAGGCCATATAGGCACTCCCATGCGAAGTCGTCCAACGCCTCCCAGGCATGTGTGACTCTCAGGTCTCGGGTTTAGAGGAGTCCGGGGCGGAGCGGAGAAAGCACGCCTACTCCCTGAAGGACCACTTGCTGTGCGTAGAGGAGGACCTCTCGGCCCAGGGACCAAAGGGCGTGGAGGAAACTTGTACAGTCCCCTCAACCGGGGACGAAGAGGCCGAGACCCAGTCGAGACATTCCTTCCGCTAGTGAGTTGTGCTCCCGTCCAATCCAGTGGTAGACACTCTGGATGCTTGGGTCAAGGATCCTCTCGGCTCAGTCTCGCCGCCGGCGGAGACACTTCACTGTCACCTTGGCAACCCCCTACATGTGGTTCACCACCAAGCGGGAGCCGCCCACGACGACCAAGGCTGCGACTTGGGTTTGCTACACGAGAGAGAGGCCAAGGTAGAGGGTGGCGTATTCTCTGACGTTGTTGGTCGCAGCCCCGAGGCACTCCCAGGAGGAGAAGACCGACACCCTCTCGGGGTCGAAGAGGATAGCCCCTGCGCCACCAAGGCGTGGTCCAGTGAGTTCTGCTGCACCGTCAAAGAATAACCACTATGGGCGCATGGAGAAGCGTGATGAGGTGGGAGGGGAAGCAGGGGTAGGGGGCGATGGGGTGGAGCTGGGTCGTCGAGGGCCGTCGGAAAGGGGAGGTCAAAGATGGAGAGGTTTGGTAGGGAGTGGGTGGGAGGGGGAGGAGAGCGGGGTCTCGGAGAGAGTGTGGGAGGAGTTAGAGGGAGTGGGAACTCACCGGGAGGGGTGGCTGAGCCACGGAGGAGAGGGGTAGGAGGGCGTCTGTGGGAGGAAGGGGATGGGGATGGGGTGGAGGGAGGGATTGGATGTGATGGATTGGAGGGGGGGAGGAGGGTGGTCGAAGAGGAAAGCATGAGGAGGGTTTCGGCCAGGGGGGAGGGGGAAGAGAGGGGGAGGGGGTGATCTCAGGGGGAGAGTGCCTGAGGGGGAGGGGAAGAAGGGGGTGTGGAGAGGGGGGGGGAGAGGAGGTTGGCGTGGTAGGTGGAGGGGTGGGGCCGGGGGGACTCGGGGATACTATGTGCCCGAGGACGACAGGGCATGGAGGCTTGGGCAAGGCCCCCCTCCCCCCTACCCGCACCTGGAGAGAGGGAAGGAGCGGGATAAAGCCGACCGATGTAGTCCATGTACTGGTCACTGCCAAAGTCCCCTGTCTCTCAACGGTGGTGTGAGGAGCGGGCAGCTGTGGCGGTGGGAGAAGTCGGGGATGTGGTTTCAGTGGCTACGGCTACGCGCAACCCAAGGATTCAGCATGATGGGGGTCCGTCTGGCATGGCTGTAGGGACCAGAGGGGAGGGGCCGCAATGTGCTGGCTCAAGGAGGGGGGTATGGGCTCGGTGGTCTCACCGACTGCCGCGGACCCGGCAAGGGGATGGGCTATGGTAAGTGCAGCGGCAGGGGTTGTAGAGGGACCCGTGGCAAGGTCTGTAGCGAGGGCTGCAGTAGGGAGAGAAAGTGTGGGTTCATGAAGAAGCGGCTGAGGTAGCACCTGTTGAGGCTGCTGTAGTGCCGACTGTGGCTAAAATGGCATCTGTTGTAGTTGCTGCAAGGCCAACTGCTAGTGTGGTTATAGTAGCAGCATCAACTGCTATTCTTGCTCTTGTTACGGCTACTACTACTACTGCGGCCGCCGTTGCTACCGCTGCTGCTATTGCGACTGCTGTTGTTGCTGTTGCTACTGTGGTTGATGGTGTTACTACTAATACTACTACTCATTTTGGTGCCATTGCTGTTGCTACTGGTGCCGCTACTACTGCTGTAGTTGTGATGGGGCTTTTGTTACTACTATGATGTCACTGCTACTGGTGGGACTGCTGCTAATGCTGTGGCTGTGAAGATTGCTGGCTCTATTGTCGTGACGACCTCGAGCTTGGCAGGGGACCAGCGGGGATGGAGTCGGTGTGGGGCAGGGGGGTACCTAACCCCTACAAGAGGATATCGAGGCTAGAGCTGAGGCAGAGGGCTAGGCGCTGCTCCTTGGGCTACACGTGCAATCGGCCTAGAAGCTGCTGAAGCTTCTGTCGCTACTGGGTTGCGGGGCAAAGTTCCCAGTGGGGGCGGTTGGTGGGCCCGCTCTGGGCGCCCCCCAAGGACGAAGAATGCGATGGCATGACATCGGTCGTACTCCTCGAGGCAGGAGCGGTAGAGAGTGTGGATAGAAATGGCGGTGGCGGCTCATGAGGCTGCTGGTGTTGTCGAGGTTGCTGGGGTTGTCGGGGCTCCTTGTGGGGAGGCTGCGACTTGCCGTAGGCCTCTGCCCCTATCGCCCGACCTGTGGAGGTGTCGGACGGTAGGGGACAGGCTGTTTGTGGGAGAAGAATGGTGAATACGGAGGCCTTAATGCGTCTGAGACGCTCTCCAAGGTCCGCCATTCAGGTCGTGGAGTCCACCTGACGCTACTTGACCCGTCGGAGAGCGGCTAACATTTCCCGCAGAATGGAAGATGTGGGGCCGTCTCCGACTACCCCCTCCTCCTCCCCGCAACGTCTGGCTCGGATCAGCCTGGGCAGCCCCTTTACGAGCGTGGAGTAGAGCGTGATTGGGAGGCCGGAAGATGTGGTCTGGATCTGCTCCACTTGCTGTATGGATGCCTCTAAGCACTCTTTGCTCTTGCTCACCACTTGCTGAAGGAATTCCATTCCCAAGGCCTATGTGTCGTCAACTGCTTCTACTGGAGCCGCGACTTCTGTGAAATGGCTCTGTAACCAGGAGTGAAGTTCCATGGCGAACCGTCTAAGGAAGGATGCGGTCTGGTGGAAGATGTCCTAGACGTCCTCTACCCGGTTGACAACAACGAGCAGCTGAGTGTGGGCTTGTTGCCTGGCTGCCGAGAGTGGCTTGGAAGTCTCGTGGGGTGTGCGGGAAGTCCCTTGAGGCCGGGGTCCGCTGTGCCGACGGCGCCATCCGGGTGGGGCACGACTCCCCCTTTGGTGCGTTTTTGCTCTGTCCGAGAAAACGCGTGGTGCAAAGGGGTGAGGGCGAGGGCGGAGGGGGATGGGCTGTATTTGGTGTCTTCTGTCATTTCGACCTCCATTGTGAGCGGGGTCGGTGGTGGTGGAGGGGAGGGGAGGTGTGGGATGAGGGTGGGGAGGCCGTGGACGAGGAGGAGTGGACGAGGGGAGGTGGTGGAGGTGGGCGTGCGGGAGGGGCCAGCGCC
>SZWC01000738.1:346452-357062 GCA_023375785.1 Penium margaritaceum
GCTTAAGGGTAGGAGGAGGCTAGGAGGGAGGGGAGGGCGTCCTGCGGTGGGGGGCCGTCCTTGTAGAGCAGGTGGAGGCAATTGAGGGGGGGGGGAGGGGGAAAGTGGTTGAGGAGGGGGGTGGTGGGAGGGGGGTGAGGAGGCAGCGGAGAGGGAAATGGGGAAGAGGAGGGTATTGTGCTTTGTGCCATTCCTGTACAGTTCACTGTGACCACTCGGCCGTGTCCATACTCGTGCAGATCCTTGAGGCGGGCGGCCCTGGTGACACCGGCGCGACGACAGGCGGCGGACTACCAGCTTGGAGCTGGCCGACCACTGCACCAGAGCCCCAGATGCCACAGGGACTCTCTGTTGTGTCTTCTACATCTTGCAGGCGTCTTTCGGCAGACTGGCCATGAGGCCTATTTGCATGTTTTTGCATTGTACGCTCACTGTCTGTCGATGGATGCATGCATGTGACCAGTCGTAGCGTCTGTCTTTTGATTCTGCACGTCTAGGTTCAGACGGCGTAGCATTCTAACATGTGTGCGCAGAGTTACGGCCAAAACAGTGGTTTTGGGCCGGTTTTAGGACAGCTCTTGGACTGCCGCGTGCGACACCCGCCGTGCGCCGCGGCAGGTATTTCTGCCTTGGACCTGTCATTTGTCATTTCTCTCTGCATATGCTATATTGAAGCATTCTGACTCTGTGCCTTTGTGTCTCCTAACCAAACCCTTGCTGTTGTGTGTACGACCTGTGACTGCCGTCACTGTCTGATCAGGCACTGACGCCCGGTCAGCGGCTGTGTTGCTAGGAAGCTTCTAGGCACTTTCTCATGGTATCAGAGCAGTGAGACAGTTCACACTGAGCTGCGCAGCAGAGACGGAGCAGAGCAGCAGCAGTGAGAGTCATCGCTGCAGCAGAGTTCCTGGTGTCTGTTGGAGACGGCCGGTCGGCGTCAACGCACTCCACCCACCACGTAAGATCGCAGCTGCAGAGGCAGCAGCAGTGATATGTACCGCCACACAGAGGTGCATGGCGGCTGCAGTGCGTGCAGCCGCCCTCCCACAGCCGCAGCAGTAGAGCAACAACAGTAGAGGCGACGGCAGCAGCAGCGCAGCAGCAGCGGCCGCAGCAGCAGCGGCCGCAGCAGCAGCGTGGCAGGAGCGACAGCAGCAGCAGCACAGTAGCAGCGTCGGCAGCAGCAGCGCAGCAGCGGCAGCAGCGGTAGCAGCACAGCAGCAGCTGCGGCAGTCGCGGCGGCCACAGTAGAGCAGCAGCGGTAGTAGCAGTAGCAACAACGCAGCAGTGGCAACAGCAACAGCGCGCGGCGGCGGCAGCCAGCAGCAGCTGCAGCGCGCAGCAGTAGCTGTAGCGCGCAGCAGCAGCAGCAACAGCGTAGCCGCTGCTGCCACCGCTGCACATGCAACTACGTAGCTGCTGCTGCAGCTGACAGCACAGCTACAGCAGCAGCTGGGCGGAAGCTGCTGCGCAGTTTTCGCGGAGCTGCCGCGTGCCACCGCGAAGCGGCTCCACACTCGCACAGAATCGTGACACAAAAAAAAAGAGGAGGGGACGTGCTGACGTCATCAGGTCGTGCTGACATCAGCAACTACTTGCTGACGTCAGCATTACACTTAGCCAAATCTTCACCCGGAAAGTCAAAAGTTGCCAGCGTTCCAACTCGTCGAGAAACGCAGACGGTTTTGAAATCCAACAAACTTGACCTGTTGTCCCATAGTGAGCGGCGACATGAGTTTGCCCGACGACAAGGACAAGGGGCCAGGTGATCCCTCCCCCTCTTCTTCAGGGGTATTGAGCCCTTGCTTGCAGGCCATTGCGAACCTGCGCAGCCAGCAGGATGAGCTACGTCATCTGCAGCGAGAGCAGATTGACGCGATCCGCACGCTGACTGAGCTTCTGCGTGCTCAGTCCACGGCTCCTTCCCGGATTTCTGAGGGAGCTGCCGGCGTTGCGACCTCTACCCAGCACTCGGCCCAGGTGCCCATGACAGGTGCTCCGCCTGCTTCACCTACTGCTGTGGTTTCTCCACCACCTGCTGACCTCCTTGATGACGAGGCATTCATGCCATGCTTCGAGGATGACTCCCAGGAGCAGGACATTCGTCTTTTGCAGGAGCGCCTCCGTCAGCTGCAGACGGGTACCCGACCTCCACCCATGTCCCCGATACGACCGTCACCTGACTTCCTCGGTGATCACGCTCTCCCAGGAGTTTTTCTCGTCTCTCGTCCTCCTCAGCCTGCGGTTGCTCTCCCCACGGAGCGGCAGCCAAAGGACTTTGAGGCACCACCTCCACGGTACATCAGCGAGGATGGCTTCGAGTGCTGGGAGATCCTGTTTCTGGTGTGGGCCACTTCCGAGGGAGTGTGGCCTTACTACTACAGCCCATACCAGTCTACAGATCCAGCTCAGGCACTCACAGCAGCCCGGGCCATGCGCAGACTTCTCTATGCCATGCCACGCGAGACTGTCGTCGACTTCCGCCCCTTCCTCGGCGAGGCTCGCACAGGCACCGGAGCTGATCCTCGTGGAGGCTGGGATCTGGTGTTGTCCCTACTTGCCGCAGAGAAGCACGCCACGCGTGCGTCACACATTCGTGCTTTCCACTTGCTACGTCAGGGGCCAGCGGAGCCTGTGACACATTACTGGCGACGCGCCATGCGTATCTACACGCGTCTAGGGACCTCAAGGGGCACACAGCTGTGGGCGCTTTGGACGATCATGCTCGGAGTTTGCCTGGAGTACACCGACATCTTCACACGGTATAGGGACGCTGCCCTCGAGCCTTTTGCAGCCACTCTGCAGCTGCTCCCTTGGGCGCATCAGGTTTTCGTCCAGGTGACATTGGCCCGTGAGGCAGCAGTAGCGCATCAGGAGACTTCCCTCGCTGCAGCAGTCATCGCATCACCACCATCTTCTCTCCTGCAGTCACCCTCATCTACCTCCATCACTACCTCATCATCCTCCTCCTCTTTGACCCCGTCTACACCCACGCAGACGCAGGGCGTTGCAGCAGCTGCCCAGGGGAAGAAGAAGAATAGGAGGCGCGGATCAGGTCAACAGCAGCCATCATCCAATGGTAGCAGTGACCGTTCCGTGCACTACTAAAACTGTGGAGGCGCCCATCGCTACACCGAGTGCCAGCAGTTGCTCGACTGGGCGCGCATCACTCGTGGGCTTCAGGCTGCCCATGCTTCTTGCACTACGTCCCGCACATCGCCCGCACATTCCTCTGGACGCGCGGCGACCACGACTACAGCTGTTCCCGTGTCCTCACCAGCGAGCAGCAGTGATCCAAACCCACGCGACCGCACCATCGCTGAGCTTCGTCATCTTCTGGCGCTTCGCTTTCAGGGAGGTGCGAGTGTGTTGTCATCGTCGAGTGGATCACAGACTGCTTGTTTGTCCGTCCTCGTGACTCGTGATGACACGTGTGGGGGAGCACTGGGTCTGACTGCACTGACTGGATTCATGAGTCTCACCTTCGTGATGTACGTCGTTCCTTCCCACCGACGGCTCAGCGTCCCTCTGATGCCGAGTGTTTCATTGCTCGTTGTACAATGACGTCCACCAGTCGTGACTCCGGTGGCACTTGGATCATCGATTCCAGTGCCACCCATCACATGACGTGTCGTCGTAGTCACTTTGTGGTACTTGGTCCTGTCACGACTGTCCATTCTGTTCGTACAGTCTCTGGTCAGTCCTTGCCGGTCCACGGAGTTGGGGTTGTATGCTTTGATGGTCCGTCTGCCCCCCTGTATCTTTCTGACGTACTATTTGTGCCTGATCTTGAGCTCAGTCTGCTGTCTGTACGTGCCTACACTCTAATGGGTCTCTCCGTTGAGCATACCGCTGATTCAGCGACTGTGACTGCTCTTGACACCCGTAGCATTGTCACGCGTGCTTCAATTATAGATGATTTGTATCGCATTGCTCGGCCCTCCTCCCCTTGCTCTCCCTACTCCTCTGGTCGCGTTTTTGTCACTGGAACACCAGCGGTTGCTTCACCGTCATCTGTGTCACGTGGGCTCCGACACTGTGTCGAAGCTCATTCGGACACAGCCTGCTCTCGATCTTGACGTGGCTTCTTTTGAGAAGCCTCCCAAGACCGACTGTCTTTTTTGCGCTCAGGGGAAGATGCACTAGTCCACTTACCCTGATTCGCATTCCCGAGCATTGAGGCCTCTCGAGTTGGTCCACTCGGACCTGCTCGGTCCTCTTCCGGTCGAGTCCCTGTCCGAGAGGGGCCGGTATGTTCTGACGCTGACTGATGACTTCACCCGGATGCGGTGGGTCTACAGTCTGCGTCGGAAGAGCGACGCCGCCCTTGCGGTTCGGCTCTGGCTCGTGATGGCCGAGCGTCAGTCTCGCCACACGCTACATACCTTTCCCTTGGATCGCGGCGGCGAGTTCCTCGGTGAGATGGACTCCTTCTTTGTTGAGCACGACATTTTTCACCAGGTCTCCGCTCCTGCTACCCCACAGCAGAACGGTGTATCTGAGCGCTGGAACCGCACCATGGAGGATGCGGTTTGCGCCATGCGGTCTGAGTGCGGTCTCCCGGAGTCCTTCGCCTTCGAGGGCTTCGCCTACATGACTTGGGTCTGGAACCGGCTCCTGTATGGTCCGCTTCCGGATCATGTTACACCGTACAAGCTCTGGTTTGGCCACAGTGCTGATCTTCGTCTGGCTCACGTCTGGGGTTCCATGGCCTTCGTGTGGTACACCGAGGATCAGCAGGGGTCCAAGGTCTCCCGTCGGGGTCGCTTGTGTGCCTTCATCGGCATCTCCCCGCGGTCGAAGGCCTGGCGCTTTTGGGACCCCACTCGCTGTCGTGTGATTGAGTCCCGTGACGCGCTGTTTTTTGAGTCACTCACATACCGTGATCTGACTTCGATCACAGCCGTCTCTGTCGCTCATGTCCCTTCTTGTGAGGGTCCTCGGCGGATGGGGGAGACTTCTCCGCCAGCGACCATTCCTCGTCAGGCTGATGTGTCTGCTCGAGTCCCCTTTTGGTCTCCAGCACTTGATGATCTGGCTATCATTGCCGTCGGTACAGAGATCCCGCCTGTTCAGCCTATTTCACACCCCACAGGTACCGCTTCTTTCACGCCTCATCCTACACCATCACCTATGTCTACTGGCACCCCTGTTCCGGCGTCTGACCCAGTCCAGCCCACTCCCGTCCCTACGTCGGCTGACACTCCCGTCTCAGTGTCCGGGCCAGCCTTGCCTGCTGTCACACCCAGCTCTGTGTCCTCCACACACGCATCTCCTCGCACGGCATCTCTGGCTGCCTCGTCTCAGCCCTCACCAGCTGTGGTCGTACCTGTCCCTGTGGTCGTACCTGTTCCTGAGCCTGAGGTGCGCCCCTCGACCTCCGGTTACTCCCGTGAGCCCGGTGGCCGCCTTCGACCACTGGATTCCGGAGCTCAGCGAGCGTCGGGTCCCGGACCCAGGCGTTCCTCTCGTAGCATCGCAAGCGGTGATCGAGGCACAAAGGCCTTAGGCCTGAGTGTCCGCACTGAGCTTTCAGAGGTACACCCAGCGTGCCCCATAGGGCACGACCTGGTCACTTGCAAGTTCCATATCGCCTGTGACGGAGCAGCTGATCTCGTGGCCGTCAGGCCTGACAATGAGGCGTGTGCACTTGCCACACAGAGTTCTCCCTCTATGGCGCCTGACCTGGGCACATTGAGGGAGGATTTCTCATCGCAGGATGCTGATGCCTGGCGAGCTGCTTGCGAGGATGAGCTTCGTGCTATCCGAGAGCACAGAGTCTACGAGCTGGTCGACCATCCCCTAGGGAGGAAGGCGATTCAGGTCAAGTGGGTCTTTCGCAAGAAAGTGAAGCCGGATGGCTCACTGGAACGCTACAAGGCCCGCTTGGTTCTCAAGGGGTACTCTTAGATTGAGGGAGTTGATTACACTGACATCTTTGCCCCTGTCGGCCGCATGACCTCAGCTCGAGCTCTGTTCGGTGTAGTGGCTCAGCATGACTGGGAACTGCACCAGATGGATGTGAACAATGCGTTCCTCCATGGCTCTCTGGATGAGGAGATCTACGTGGCTCAGCCACCAGGCTTTGAGGACGGTGACAAGGTCTGGCGCTTGCGGAAGTCCTTGTACGGCCTCAAGCAGTCTCCACGGTGTTGGAACCGGGAGATCACAGGCACCTTGACTCGCGCAGGATACGTACAGAGCGAGGCGGACCCCTCGCTCTTCATCCTACCGACACCTGAGCGGTTCACCGCCATCCTGGTCTATGTTGATGACCTTCTGATTGCGTCTCCATCCCTGGAGGCTGTGAAGGAGGCCAAGCTTGTCCTGCAGACTGCCTACAGGATGAAGGACCTCGGTCCTGCATCGGTGTTTCTTGGTATGGAGATCGTGCGAGATCGCAGACATCGGACACTGTTGCTGCATCAGGCCCGATACGCACGAGTCGTGGGGGAGCGCTTCAGCGATCTCCTTGGTGCAGTGCCATCCGCTTCCACACCTCTTACACCCGATGGGCAGGATGCCTTGAAGGTGGATGATCCTACACGGCTGGGGGAGACAGTGGACGTGACCTTGTACCTCCGTCTCATCGGATCTCCGATGTACCTGGCCACCACCACGCGTCCTGACATCGCGTTCGCCGTCAACCTCCTCGCTCAGTTCTCGCAGGCTCCACGTGCAAGAGCCCTTCACACGACTGTGCGAGTGGTACGGTACGTGGTCTCCACGCCGTACCTCGGACTCTGCTTTCGCCGGCAGTGTTCGGTGGTCCTTGACGGCTACATTGACAGTGACTGGGCTTGGAGCCCAGATGGGCGCAGTCGTACTGGCTACGTGTTTCTGCTCGGTGGAACCGCTTTGTCTTGGCAAAGCGGGAAGCAGGGATGCATTGCACGTAGCTCATCAGAGGTAGAGTATGTTGCTTTGGGCGCAGGGGCTGCTGAGGCACTATGGCTGCAGCGCTTGTTTCTTGAGCTTGGGCAGTCAGTACCCGCCATTGTGCTGCGTTGCGACAACCAGAGTGCTCTCGCCATTGCGGAGAACTCTGGTGTTTTTCATGCTCGCACAAAGCACATTGCGGTTGAGCATCACTTCGTTCGTGATCTGGTGGAGCGACGCGTGATCTCCATCATGTGGGTTGGTACTGACACACAGCGTGCTGACTTCTTGACGAAGGCACTTGCTCGCGGAAAGTTCCTGGTGGCCATTCGTTCTGTTGGGCTTCGCCCCGTGCGTGAGAGTGCTTGAGTGTAGGATGTTCGTCTGCGTCTCATTTGTTTGTGTCACTCACTATTGTGTTCGTACCAGTGTTGCACGCGTATGGACATGCGTACCCTCGGGTCATGGGGGAGTACTGTGCTTTGTGCCGTTCCTGTACAGTTTACTATGACCACTCGGCGGTGTCCATAGTCGTGCAGATCCCTGAGGCGGGCGGCCCTGATGACACCGGCGCGACGACAGGCGGCAGACTACCAGCTTGGAGCTGGCCGACCACTCCACCAGAGCCCCTGATGCCACCGGGACTCTCTGTTGTGTCTTGTACATCTTGCAGGCGTCTTTCGGCAGACTGGCGATGAGGCCTATTTGCATGTTTTTGCATTGTACACTCACTGTCTGTCGATGGATGCATGCATGTGACCAGTCGTAGCGTCCGTCTTTTGATTCTGCACGTCTAGGTTCAGACGGCGTGGCATTCTGACATGTGTGCGCACAGTTACGGCCAAAACAGTGGTTTTGGGCCGGTTTTAGGACAGCTCTTGGACTGCGGCGTGCGACACCCGCCGTTCGCCGCGGCAGGTATTTATGCCTTGGACCTGTCATTTTTCATTTCTCTCTGCATATGCTATATTGAAGCATTATGACACTGTGCCTTTGTGTCTCCTAGCCAAACCCTTGCCGCTGTGTGTACGACCTGTGACTGTCGTCACCGTCTGATCAGGCACTGACGCCCGGTCAGCGGCTGTGTTGCTAGGAAGCTTCTAAGCACTTTCTCAGAGGGAGGGGGTGTAATGGCGCGTCTGGCCCCTTAGTGCTGCTGGCGCGTGTGGCACGTGTGACGTGTTCCGCGCTCGTGGCACGTCCGACGCACTTGATGCGTCTTGCGCGTCAGGCACGCCTCACGCGTTGATCGTGTTTGGCGCATCGGGAGCGTCTGGCGCCGTGGGCTCTCCTGGCGCTTCTGGCCTGATGGTTGCGCCAGGCGCAAACTGCGCGTCCTGCGCGTCCTACGCGTCCTGTGCGCCCTGCGCGGCGGGCATCTGGCGCGGTGCGCGGCAGCCGCAACGTGTGCGGCGCCGAGCGGAGGTCACTGACGTCGAACGGAGGTCACAGGCGCTGAGCGGAGGTCACGGATGTTGAACGGAGGTTACAGGCGCCGAGCGAAGGTCACGGACGTCAAACGGAGGTCACAGGCGCCGAGCGGAGGTCACGGACGTTGAACGGAGGTCATAGGCGCCAAGCGGAGGTCACGGACGTCGAACGGAGGTCATAGGCACCAAGTGGAGGTAACGGACGTCGAACGGAGGTCACAGGCGCCGAGCGGAGGTCACGGACGTCGAACGGAGGTCACAGGCGCCGAGATGAGGTCAAGGGCGCCGGGCCGAGGTCACAGGCACGAGGTCTTCTTCTCTCTTGTGATGCAACCACTCAACATCAGCTACTCCATGGTGATCACGTGGCAGAAAACATGCACAAACATAACCTGCTGACTTCACTCTTTCCAAATGCTTCGCAAAGCGTTTTAGAAAATTTGTAGCCTCACATGACCCACCATTTGATATTCAACTCATGTCACAATAGCCTGCTCTCTGACACTAGATTCCCAAGTAGTTGCTGTGCTAAGCAGCTGAGCTACAGCAGTAGCAACTCAAGATAGGCTTCTAGTGGTGCAAGAGTACCCAAAATGCTAAGTCCACCTTAATGAAAGAGCAACATCTTCGGTGTTGTAGCAAAAAAAGAAGTGTTTCTACGTGTCCATTCTCTGTCCAAGCTGGTTGACAACTGTCTACGCACCGCAACATTTGCCACTTGAACTTGAGTTTGGACTGGACAGCCAGTCTCACATTGGCTTGGTTTGGATTTCAAAACTGAAACGTAGAACATTGCAGCATACATGGTTGCTGCAGCAGACACCTTTTCAGGGACCAGTCATATGTTGTTTACGACCCTGAGTAGACTGCCCTGGCAGACAATGCGGGCCAGTAAGCTCAGACACATTGGCGGGCAAGATGCTTTCCAAGACACATGCATGTATAGCGTAGACGCGACACAAGGATCGCGGCGAGTAAGCAGGCGCATGTTGCGGCCACCAGTCCTGCCCCTGCACCCACCCACTGCTTCACCAGCGATCCGAACAAGCCTGCAGTGCGATGGTGGCATGGTAACATGCAGCCGTGCAGGTCATGCCACACATGCCATGCGTGCATGTCAACCGTGTGGCATGCAAGCGTGCACGTGACATGCAATGTAACGGCATGAGAAGACAATGGTTGACAGGTATGGTTGGAGAGAAGATGATTGAGGATGTTCACATGTGGGATGAAGGGAAATGGGAGGGCAGAGAGGAGGTACTTTGAAAGAGGAGAAGCGGAGGAAGACCAGATGATCAGAACAGTGGTGCCATCGATAGCGGCGGAGCGGGCCGGGGGGGGGGGAGAGGGAGAAGGGGGGGAGGGGAGAGGGGAGAAAAATGCAAACCAACACGTGGGCTACAGATAGGGGTCAACGATCGACAGCGTTGCCGACCACGAAGCAACGAGAGGAGCAAAAGACAACGAGGAGAGAAATCTGACCTTGGCTGACGACAGCGCACACCACCGTCTCCACGCTGGCTGTCACGAGCGCGAGTGCAGTGAATGGAGCCTCCACCATCAACCGCAGCACACTCTCAACTGCCCACATCAGTACGTGCACTAGTGCCAACGTGGACGTCGAACATGGAAGAATATGCGCTTCTCCTCTTACTCCTCTTCCTGCTCGCGGGCTGTTGCCGCCTGCCAGCCATTCTGCGTGCGCAACGCTGACAGAGCTGCGGGAGGAGGAATTTGGAGGGCAGGCTGATGCAGTGCCAGAAGCTTGGTTGCTGCTGCTGCTGCCACCTGCTGCATGGCTGCTCTCATTTTCTTGCACAATGAGAGGGTCTGCTTTTGTTGGTGTCTCTGCCACTACATCAGTCTCTGTGACATGGTCTGTAAGTGAAATTGTGTTGTGCCAGAGCTTTCGTTGCCTTAGCCTTTTGTGATGCTCTGATCTTGTGCTGTACGTCACGTGCTGCTGCTGCCGCCGGCTGCTGGGTTGTAAACCATGGTGCGCATGCTCACCATAACGAGGACCGGTCTGCACAGCTACCGCCGTCGCCGCCGCCGCCGCTGCTGCTGCTGCTGCCCTTGCAGCCAGGTCATGTGTTTCGGCCACAGCAGGCAACGCCAGCAGCAGCCACAACACTAGCCGCAGAACGTTGAACGGATGCAGCGGACCTAACCCCAAGCTTGTCTTCAAGAAAAATCCATTTATTTCTATGGCCAGTGTTGTCACACACAGCGCGAGCACCTGCGTGAAACACAGTGGGCATACATGGGCATGCATGGGCATGCATGGGCATACATGGGCAT
>SZWC01000739.1:17191-59145 GCA_023375785.1 Penium margaritaceum
GTTCGGGCCGCGGTCGCGGATGGACAGCTAGCTTGCATCCAGTACTCATATACCCCGCGGTTGCAGATGGACAGCTAGGGAGCTAGCTGTCCATCTGCGACTGCGGTCGCAGATGGACAGCTAGGGAGCTAGCTCTCCATCTTGTCCCTCCCTCCACTGCACGCTCCCTGACCGGCATCCCGGCTAGTAGTGATATAGATATAGATATAGATATAGATATAGATATAGATATAGATACATGTATACATATAAAAACTATTGATTTAAAAATAAATATAGATATCAAATGTTTTTTATATGGATTTGAATATGATTATGAATATTGATGACGTTTGAGAGAGATTACAATAATGAAGAAATTATAATGAAAAAAGAATAAGAAAGTTAAATTGTTCTTGAAAAAGTAATTAAAATTTAATTACATTTATATATGAATATTTAATTACGTTAAAAATTAAATTCTAATGAAGGCTGAATAATCCATTTTTATAAGTTTTCCATGTATTTAAAGGGCCCACATGATTTGTATATGTCCTAAAGTTTCACTATTCCGTGTCTCATAGTATTCAAGATCTAATTACTTTTCATTTATATTTGTTGAATGAAAATTACTTGAATTCACTTTTCTTTTGTTGAGATGCCCAGGAAAATAAGACAAGTTGTAGTTCGCAAATGGATTTACGCTGACATGTACGTTATTATGATGAAAAACCTCTTTCAAAGGTTTTAGAGCGTACCATTCAAATTTGGAATCAAGACGAATATTTTTATTGATTATTCAGGAAAAGTGCTGTATTTTGTCTTTTTCATGTTTGAACATGTGCTTCGTAGTTTCCTTGTGGCAAAATCGATTGCATGTTGGAAGTCGTATGGGGATAGATACAATCTGGAACTTAGCTCTGTGAATACACAATCCTATCGGTTAGCGCGAGTGGATTATGTATTCACTGTTGAATTATTGTGCATGGCGGAGTACCAGTTTCAGCAGCACTATCTAGTGGGACTATATTGGATGACGGCTTGGATTGAGCGTTTTGTTTATAAGGCCTTGTTGTTCTACACTTCAACAACAACCGAGTACAAAAATTGCAAAATTCTATGTCGGGCCTTCAACTTTTCTTGTCCGAACTTCTTTTCAGTGTTCAATCCACATCATGCCTTATTTGGTCCTGGAATGAAATCGGACGCTAAACTACTAAGATAAAATCAGGAGAAGCGATTAGGTACCCACCATGTCCAAACCTTAAGCTGGCGTGCCCGCACCTACTAGATTAGGAGAGGCATGCTCAGTACGGACCAAAGTAAAACAGCTATATGCACAGGTTGGAAAAAAAGAATGATGTATCCACCAAAATTTTGTGTCGTCGCTATATGAAATACGTCAGCGTCTAAATGCTGATGTCATCTTACTTCTCCAACAATGACAAACCCCTCTTTTGAGGTGCATGTGATTTTTGGAGGGAGGGGTTTGCATGGGGTTTGCATAGGGGGTCCGACCCTTCTACCACGGGGGTCAGCAGATGCCCATGTAAAAAATAAATCTCTCAACCCCGAACGTGAAGAAGGGTTGGGTTTGAAAGTATTTGTTATGAAAACCAGGGGTGGTTTGTGTGCCATGTAGAAAGAGTCAAAAATTGGAATGCGCGTTTTGGCTCAATCATGATGGAGCGATGGCCGTTTTTTTTTTTACGCGCAAACCCCCTATTATGACGTAGGGTTTTATGTTCTGTGCGGATTCCTCCTGTGCAACATATACAGAAGCGTAAATCACAATTTTGGGTTTGAGTCTAAAAAAATAAACAAACGGGTCATCGCTCGATCGCAATCTTGCGAGGGGGTAACGGTCGCCATTGAGCGAAGGTCACATGACCCTCTTTGCCATGCTCGATCAGCCTAGCATGTTGTTCATTGTGCATGAAAAGCGGGGGTCAGATACTTCGTTTGTATTTTAAAAGATGGATATGCCATTTCAAAATATGGACTCACGGGTATGCGAGCTTAGTAAGGCGTGCAATGCGGATATCCAAGCTATGAGGCCCAACATAATTCTATGACTGGAATTGAACACCCTACAGAGTCAATCCTGGCCCTTACTTGGAGATATACCAACTAGGGACGTTTGTACAGGGTCACAAATGTTTTGTTTTTCCTTCTTCATTATCCTTATTGGGGTGTTCCGAGACGTGTGCACATACGCAAATATTTGGGTCACATATTAACCTTATTAAAATCACTTTAAAGAACAAATAGCCTATATTTTCTGAAGGCTCGCTTGTTCTGTGCATAGATAAACAAGATAGATAAGGACGCCATCACATTAAGTAAGATAAACAAGGTTGTATTTAGATTTAATGAAGAGGATAAATTCATGAATCGTGTTTACAATAAAAGACTGTTAATGGAATTGGTTATGGATAGCCAATCATTAAATTATTCTGTTCATACATTTAAGAAAGTATACATAAAATGATAGCTTGTTGGAACGTAAGAATTGTTTTATGTAATAAATAGGGGAAACTCATAAAGACTCCTAAGGGATTTTCTTCATGAGTGAAAATATTACAATGGCATGAATACATGTGTATGAACTTACAAAGGGGTCCCTTCCGGAGAGTGAGTGACTTTACTCTACGTAGCTAGACACATCTGCACACCAAATAGACCACGACATATCCTGTATGCCTAGACAATGAAAGATATAAGTGACCATCGGTGCTTGAACAATGCAGTGCATCTAGTGTGGACTCAACCGACACCCATTCGAACCATGACGACAAGGTTGGTTTTTCAAAGGGGTCCCTTATGGAACCAGGGGATGGCTATGGCCAGTCTGGATTCCAAATGTACCCCAGCACCACATGCTAGGGACTCTATATAGGTCACTGGAACATGACACCATCCGTGGCTATGGATGTCAACGACAAAAGTTGTTCACAGATGGGATGCATGTGTGCATGAAGTGTGTCTCCAAAGATAGGTCTGGTCTTCAAATGTTTCAGTAGGGTCATGTAAAAAGTAGGTAATGATGTTGTCATTGTCAATAGATCACATTGTGTTGGTGTGGTTTCTAATGATGTGCAAGTGGGAGTGATTGATAAATGCGTATAAAAAACTAGAATCAGTTTATTCTATGTAGCTAGACACAACAGCACACCAAACTGACCTCGACGTATCCTGCATGCTTAGACGACGAAAGACTTCAACGACCATCGGTGCTTGAACAATGCAATGCATCTACTGAGGACTGAAATGACACCCACTGGAACCACGACGACGTGGTTGGTTCTTCAAATGGGTCCCTTCCGCAATCGCAGGGTGGCTATGGCCAGTCAGGATTCCCAATGTACACCAACACCACATGCTAAGGACTCTATACAGGGCACTGGAACATGGCGCTATCCATGGTTATGGATATCAACGACAAAAGTGGTTCACAGATGGGATGCTTGTGTGCATGAATTGTGTCACCAAAGATAGGTCGGGTCTTCAAATTTTTCAGTAGGGTCATGTCGAAAGTAGGTAATGATGTTGTCATTTTCAATAGATGAGATCTTGTTGGTGTGGTTTGTAATGATGTGCAAGTGGGAGTGATTGATAAACTTGTATCACAAACTAGACTCTCTTTACTCTACGTAGCTAGATACTATGGCACACCAAACTGACCACGAGGTATGCTGCTTTCCTAGACGACGAAAGACGTCAACGGCCATCGGTGCTTGAACAATACAATGAATATAGTGTGGACTGAACTGACACCCACTCAAAGCACAATGACGTGGTTTGTTCGTCAAAAGGGTCCCTTCCAGAACCGCAGGGTGGCTATGGCTAGTCAGGATTCCCAATGTACCCCAACACCACATGCTAGGGACTCTCTACAGGTCTGTGGAACGTAACGGCATCCATGGCTATGGATGTCAACGACAAAGGTGGTTCACAGATGGGATGCATGTGTGCATTAGTTTTGTCACGAAAGATAGGTTGGTTCTTTAATTGTTTCAATAGGGTCATGTTAAAAGTAGGTAATTTTTTTTTTTATCTATAGATGAGATTGTGTTGGTGTGGTTTGCAATGATGTGCAATTGGGAGTGATTGATAAATGTGTATCACAAACTAGACTCATGTTACTCTACGTAGCTAGACACGTCGACACACCAAACTGACCACAACGTATCCTGTATGTGTAGACGACGAAAGACATCAACAACCATCGGTGCTTGAACAATGCAGTGTATCTAATGTGGACTGAACCGAAACTCACTCGAACCATGATAACGTGGTTGGTTCTTCTAAGGGTTCCCTTCTGGAACTGCAGGTCGGGTATGGCCAGTCATGATTCCCAATGTACCCCAACACCACATGCTAGGGACTCTATACAGGTTACTAGAAGATGACGCCATCCATGGCTATGGATGTCAACGACAAAAGTGGTTCACAGATGGGATGCATGTGTGCATGACTTGTGTTGCCAGAGATAGTTTGGGTCTTCAAATTTGTGAATATGGTAATGTCAAAAGTAGTGGTCATTGTATCAAGTGCATCGTGTACTGGCTCAATGAAATGTTGTGTGGAAGCATAGTTGCCGTTTGGAGTCATTGTGGTCAATGAGTTGTAGAGCATTTGTTTCCATCACGTAGTGGTATGTTAGCCGAAGTAGAAACCACTTGAAAGCATTCACTAGGATTTGAAGATGAGTGGATGTACTTGAGATGGTTGTGTGTTCTTGAAAGTGGTCGGTTGAAGTTGAAAAGTAAGGAGTGATTGAAATCAGTCTGTTGTATAGATGTGAAATGGTTCTCAGTTTTATTTCAAGCATAGTCTTCCACTGAAGGATGTCCAATTGAAGACTTTGAAGGATATTTCATACAACCCTCAAAAGATGTTGATACGTTCTTCATTGGGGAATCTTCCTCGTTTGTGGGGCCAACCTACACACAACAAGAGACAGGATGTTAGGGATATTAGGAAACATAGATTGTTGTAATCATAAACTGTGGTAGAAAATGTATGCATCACAGTTGTACTGTTTTACTTACACTTGATGATGGTGCTGGGTTGTTGGCCTGAGGGTGAGTGTTCACCCTGGAGGGTCCCTAGCAATGGCTGGTTCACACCACCAACTGTTTTTGGAGAGACTGAAACTGTGGAGGCAACTCGTTCCAAGGATGGCAGAAAATCTGGTCAGAGAGTGTGGCAACTGTTTTTGCCTCAATTGACTGGAATTTACATTTTTTTTTTCAAGGCTCACAAGCAGTGGCATTTTATAGCCACTGATCTAAGCTTTCCAGAACACCAAAGCATGCCAGATTTGAAGCTTCCTAGCAGATTCTATGGCTTCTAGAGTGGCCCTTGGTAGGCTGTCCTTTTCCCACCTACAAAGGTATCCCTTCCCTCCTCTAGAAGCTTCTGCCCCTTCCTAGATTCCTCAGCTTGCTTCTAGTAGGAGGGAAGGTGTCCAGAAGACCAAGACACCTCTAGATGCCTTGTAGGACAAGTCACCCCTTCTAGAAGGTGAGCCACCTTCCTGGACCCTCACCTGGCCTTCTAGAAACTTAAAGAGGAACTCTAGAGGTTGAGCTAGCTTCCTGGCATCTATTTTCCACCTCCCTTGAGGCAGGGCAGAATTTCATCTTGTGGGACTTGAACCCGGGCCCCTACCTCTATAGGTGGACACCATTAACCACTAAGCCACTAAGGCTTGTCTTTTTGGTGTTCCTTTTTGGAGTCACTCCTGCCATGGTGAGGAGCATCACTCCAACATGGGTTTCCTACGTATGGTGGTGGGCTTGTGAAGCGGGATCTTGAAGGAGATGTAGTGCGTTGCCGCTAGTGTGGAACATCACCTTAGTCGTGTATCACACTGAATGTATTTCCGACGATAATCACATGATATATGTACATATCTTGTCTCCCCGCACTGGTGGATGCAAGTGAAGTAGGTCGTACGTTTGGTGTTCTCTTCCACCGTTCACTGAATCTATGGTGCACACATGAATGAACATTAGGCACTGATGCTACATATTGACATTTCTAAGGAATCGCATGTTAAGTACCATGGTTTGTAACCAAAGACCGTCAAATTCCTGTTCTCCTGCAGCAACAATTTTGTTACGGTCCTCCGCTGTTGCAGCCTTCATCATCTGAGCCGTTGTTCCTTGGAAGAGAACTGTCTGGGCCTGATGACCTGTGACTGTAGCTGTTTCAGCCTGTCTCTCTGCAAAATGCAATGTACAGTTGACAAGAACTGTTGTGGAAATCATTGTACAATGCGATGGAGCACACAGGTATCATCTTTCACCTGCAGCATGGAGGGTTACCGTTAACACTCCTTGATCTGAATCCAGTCCACCAGGAATTCATAGAAGTTGTCGCACCAGTCGAAGAAGATTTTGTGGGTACACTTGCTGCCATTCTCCATTGTACCTGGACTCTCTGTCACCTCTTTGTAACGAAGGCTTGTTATTTTCGTGCTCATGTGGAAAATCAAAGTGCTCAAGGAGCTGTGTCTAAGGAGCATCCATGTGAAATCAAGGTAACCATGGTACAAGTGTGCAAAGTTGTGTAGATTGATAGCTTCACAAGTTCATAGCACATACGTTTGACATCATGTTTACCTTGGAATCCCATGCATTGTTGGAGGCTGATCCCTTTCAACACCATCTTGCACCATGTTGCTCAGATCTTGGTTGGTGATTTCATGGATGGCAGACCTGTGAATGCAAAAAACAGATACATTTTACAGAACATACAGTGGATTATCATTCATGGGTACATATTCATTAATTACATATTCTCTTCCAGCATTCAAACTGCCATCCTTGTAGTGCATGGCGTTGATGGCCACGACCTTGTCCTTGTTTAGGTGCTGTTGTATCTCAGGCATCATTTGCCCTCAGGCTTGACCCACACGAGCTTGGTCATCAGCATAAATTATGAAGTCCTATTTGTGGCTGCACATGCCTTTGCTGCATCAACAACTCCAATGGCCAATCCAAGCTGCAAGGCATCATGACAAGGAATCATGTTAGGCAAAATCATGGAACTCCTTCCCTCAGACTGAAGTACATGCCACTTCTACATATAGGTGATCGACTTCGTGGTATGAAGTGGCGCATGGAAGGACATGTCATACTGTCGTTAAATAGAGCGTGTAGGACCTGGTCCACCTCGTCCTCCATGGGCTTGACAAGAGTGGCATATGATGTGCCCATCGTCCACACCAGAGTGCATTCCTGACCAAGTGTCGAGTACCTGTATGTAGTGTTGAAGGTTCGTACATTGACGTATTGGCCATAATTTGCATGACACATTTTGATGTATGTATTTAACGGTCTTTTGTTGTTGCTGTTACCGTGTCATAGATGTCATAGAATGACCACCTCTTCCAACTGTCAACAAAACATTCCATAAGCTGCTGTTTGGCCTTGTCAGAATGATCCCCCACATGTATATATTGTGGGGATTTGAGGTCAATAACCTTACCAGAGCGATCCGCAAGGTAAACTTTAGGATCAATCTGGGCCTTCTCTTCCAAGGGAAGGTTGAAGTTGATGAACATAGCATGCAAATGGTCCCGTCAGAATCTTTGTTTCAGGTCGATGATTGTTGCTAGTAGTGACTGCAAGAGAAAACGTCATTGGGATGGGATGACACCATGTAGATCAATGGCCTGCACACTTTGAACCGAAAGGATAATACTTCCATCTTTTCTGTTCTCCACAATTGGTGGTGGAGGAACTTTCATGTGGAAGTGTTGCATGGGAGTCAGGTCAAACATGCCAACACTCAATCACAAGTCTGCCAATATGAAACACATGGATAACATCAGTTGAACAAGATGACAAAAAATAGAGATAGAAAGAGTGGTAGAACATCCTACCTGATATGTGCTATGTGAGTGAAGATTCAGTGGATTGCAACGGAAATGTACAAGTTGTACAGTGTCATTTCTTTACAGTGATGATCACTGGAAAATGTTCTGAGAAGTATGTCTCTTGTACATCGACACGTATGGTCATGTCAATGATGTTACTCCATACATGATTGATGGTAGAACCACTTTCGTGGGTAGCTGAACCAACATGCATTTTGAAGTTGCGGTCTTTTAAAAACTGCAACCGTGAGGAAAGGTTAGTACCAATGCCAATGTTCACATCACCAATAAACATTCTCTGAGACATACTGTGTGCCAATCTGTGTGCAAACTGCGGAAAGTGCATTGGAAATGAGGTAGAAGAACGATAGAATACACACACATGTGTTGGTGTGCAAGGAGCAATGTCTTGCCACCATGTCATGGCTTCAAACCCATCCCCATTATGGATTGCTACACTGACATCAGTTGAAGTTACTACGAGAAGACCTCCCACCACACACTTGGAGCAGTGTGTTTTCTTTCCATGAAGATCTAATAGAGTGAATGGGATGTGGATGTTATGGTGGGTTTCTGATACTATAATGACATCAGTGTATTGCAGTTCGGTTCTACAAGTGATGTTTCTTACAAGTTTGTGCAAACTTTGAATGTTTTGGAAGTAAATTGTGAATGCATCTTGTGTACACAAGGAATGCATTGTTGGAAGAAAACAAACCATCTTCTGTTCATGAAAGCATTTCATGTCGGCAATAAATTTTGAGGACACCTTGATCTCATCTTTGTCATAATGACCAAGATCTAGGAATTGTGCGTTGGAGAACCGACCAAGGGCAACGTAATACATGTGATATGGTTGAAAACCAGACAGGTCAACAAAGGCTTATTCGTGGAAAGTGCACCCTTGAGCTTTATGATCTGTGATTGCATTTGCGTGTGCTAGAGGAAATTGTCTGAGTGACATTTCCATTCTGTCATTGTTTGTTACCATGAAGATTTTCTCAATCTTTTTTATTGGCGTCCATTCATGAGGAAATTTCTTATTCAGAATGTGGGTATAGTACTTTCAACGTTGCTTTTCCTCAACCAACTTGTTTGGAAATCTCACCCAGAATGTAATCACTTCAGTTTTGATAAGTGAGGCATGGCGGAGAAATCCTGTTGCACCGTTCACCAGACCATCACTAGTGTCCAGATAAAAGATGATCTGTACTCGAAATCCAACATAGAGACGGAGTGTTTTAGCGAGGTTTGCAATGTGTCGTCTGTCATCCCAGCTTCATCCAAAGCATGGTTGCTACGCTGTCCAGTTCCATGACTTATGCATGCATCCCATGCATGACATGTAAACTTAGCGGTGAATGCTGAATGGAACAAAGAAAGGTTATGTGCATCAACTTTTTTTTTCACTGTAAAGAGGTGGAGTATGTCCCTTTGTTCAATTTTTTTGTTGCGATCAACTAGCATTGATCTGGAAAAAGAACGATTTGCATCATTGCAGCTGTTTTCATGCAGTCTGTTAAGAATTCCTGCAAATGAGCCATCACGTTGGCGCATTATGGTATGTAACTCATGAAGTGTGAAAAGAGACCACGGGGAATATGATGAATCTTCAGGAAATCTAGAAACTTCGTCCGTGGCTGGAACAGGTTCAAAGGGGTAACCATCAAGGAATGGCTTCAGTTGGAAAAAAATCACCAACAAGAAGAATGTTTATACCGCCAAATGCCAAATTTTTGCCTTCCACCTCCCGCATCTTCCTGTCCAGAAATTGCATGATATGTCGTCCAACCATTGAGACTTCATCTACAATGATAAATTTCACTGACCCCAGCTGAAAGACCAATGTTTGTCTTGATTCGGAGGACAAAGACGTATACACAGTTTTCTTACATATCAGTTTCAAGGCATGATATATTGTGAACACATCAATGTTGAAAGCAGCAACACCTGCGGGTTCTAGTTTTAGTACTTTCAATTGTATGGTCACTGTTTGGGGCAGCATTGTAGAAACGTAAGAGGCGCTCATACAAAGCATATACCACAGTAGATTTACCAATGCCAACACCACCCAATAAGAAAACACACACTGGTTCTTTCCCCATGCAAATCTTGTGCGTAATGTCATAAACAAATGCACGATGTTCCATATGAAATTCATTGTGAAAAACTCTTCATCACTCTTAGCTTTGTGAGCAAACAGGTGACATCCAACATTCTCATATTTCACTCCCAGGCCTTCATCTGAATTTGCTTGCAATTTTTTTGCACCATCTGTGTTGTCTTCATCCGTTGCTTCATGTGAGACCTGCAGGGAAGACTCCTATTCCCACAAAACCTTCTCCCATTTGGATGACTTGGGTGAGTGATCTTCCATCTTCTGTCTTGTCTCATCTTGCTTTTCTATGAACATTTTAGTAACCCACTCAGGGGTGAGTTCCTCATCTTTTCGAAAGGGTACACATGGGAGAACTTTCTCTCCTTTGTAGTGGTAGCCATCCCTGTCTTCCCTGTAGTTGAAAAATCTGATGATTTTAGAAACTTTTCAAGGAATATAATTTCCAATTGAATTAAGAATATTCCCATGTTAATCAGACCTCTGACCTGTTAACGTTGGTACCATTCGCTGTGCAGGATATGTCAAATGTAGGCCATTAGTGTCATCGCAGAATTCCTCTTCTCTTTAATTTGGTTCAAAATCGTCCTTTAGAACACGCCTTGTTTTCTTGTATTTGTGTTTGGACATAAGGTTAGCAAAACTCGTTGCTTCAAGTTCCATTGGTTGCCTCTCATATTGAGTAATGGCAGCATATTGAATGAATACATATTCTGATGCAGGATCAAGTTTGTCCAGTTCTTTCTTTGGCTTGAAAACAAGCACTATTTTTTCAAGTGGACTAGAATTGACAAAAAAAAAAAGAGCGACTGGAAAACCTCAATGGCATTCCTGTCATCAAGGTCACTTCATCCTGTGCACTGACCTCCTGATCGTGGATTAGTAGTTTTCCAACCTTCCTGATGAGTGCTTGAATGCTTTCCTTGCCGTCTTGTTTTTCAATGCATCCATTACTGATCTCAAGGTCCGGCTCATTAGCCTGTTCCCTTTGTACATGTATGGTACAATGTAGCTTGCCACAACATATGGATATATACACATTTGTATGTCCATATTTGCCTTCCAAAGCTTTAATACAAGAGAGTTGAATGGACTCGCATTTTGGTGCATTGGTTTTCGCTTGTACATAAGTGCTGCCTTTTAAGGATGAAAAAATGGCCAGAATGTATTTGTCTTCCGAGATATCACACAGTTGTATGAAGTGTTTGTAGTCCATGTTGTCAGTTATGGTTCTGAGGGTTCCAATCATTTTTGAAAAAAGTCAATTTGTGATGTTTTTTTCTTTTTTAGATGTCTTCTCATAAAGTGGAAGATGAATGACAGTAGTCGACATTGGTGGATGCAGAAATTCAAATGCACAGGTATTGGAACCTTTATTTCTTTGGCAACGGAAGGTGCACTTGTGATTTTGTAGACCTCAAAGATCGTTCGGGATTTTGTCCAAGTCTGTTGTGATGTATTGGTCAACAAATTGAAAAATCTCATCTGGGGAGTTGACCTCCATATCTGGAGCGTCTTTCACCCACAGCAACACATGACAGTGAGGAATTCCACGGTGTTGAAACTCAACAACTCCAAAATAGTCCTCAACTTCGCCGACAGGGCCATCCTTTATCAGAATTACATTTTTTAAGAAAATCTTGCAACGATGATGGAAATATCGTGATTGAGTGATTGGATCATTTGCAACAATTTTCACTTTGTCTTGGTACTCGAGCGCATTGATCGCTCACTTTGAGAAATTCTTCCCATTCAGCATGGAGAGAATACCCAAAATTTATGGCCAGCAAGTTTCAGCCATACTCAAGGAGAAAAAATGCCGGGTTCTATTTTTTTTTGTCTTAGAAAGGAAAACATATCCTTTTTGTTGTCTTCCCAATATGCGATTGTCCCATGCATCTTTCTGAATTCATTGTAAATGATGTTGTTTTCCAATAATTGCGCCCTCTCTTCAGGATTCTGCAGGTTTCCTATAGTAATCCTCCTATGCGTTAGTTGCCGCACGCGAAGTGATGCGATGTCACGGATCGTTAGAATCTGGCAGATGCAAAACTTGAAAAAGATGTTTTCATGACGGAGTGCAAACCTCTGGTCTGCATTGAATAGCTCCCACTTGACTACTCTTCCATAAGGCACTCAAAAATTGGACGTTGGTTTGGAAAAGTTAAGTGGTGCATCAGCCCTTCTTTGGAGTCCACCGAACAAAGTAGGGAAACAAATTTCTTCTATTTCATTGTGGAACAGAATGTTTGTAGGTACCTTTCCTTCACATGGTGCCGTAAGAAGGTGACCATCTGAAACTTGTTGTATGATGGGATGTGTGAAGTACAATGTATGTTCAAGCTGTTCAGCTCAAAATATACAAATAGGTTATCATCATTGTTTGGAGTTTCATGGTTTTTTACCTTGGTATGTTCTTGGTTGTTGGTGTGAGAATGAAATGTTGACAGCTCAGATACAAGATTGTCGACCTGTACTGTTGACATCTCAATACCCAATCTCTGGTAGATGGGTGAATTATTGACCAGATGGTGCAATGCTTTGACGATGATGCCTGGTCTTACACTGTCAGACCAAGCAGATGTCTGGAATGAATGGAATGTAAGGGCACACTAGCCTCTCTTCCAAGAAAGAAAGGCTAGAAAGGTCATGAGGTATATCGTTCATGCTGAAAACTTGTTTATTACTGAACGGAGGAACAACTCCTCGTTTGAAGTGTGAATCACATAGAGGACATACATGCTTAATTTCATCATTCATGTGATTATAGACTGACAGTTGATTCATGAAGAATAGAATGGAACAGGAACAACAAGGAAAACATGGACCATCAGTTGAATCCATTTAAAATGCATCAACATTCATCATTTTCACGGTTGATAAAGGGAGTGGTCCTTCAACTTTCTGAATCAAGACATCAGATACCGTGTTTTGAATTTCTGTTCCTTTCTGTATCAACAGATGTTGAAAGTTTTAAGAAAAATTCTTGTAACAGAACGTGGGTCCGCAGTACGTGTACAGTACCTATTCACACAGAACTACAACAGCTACTGGACAAAAAAATCCACAATATTGTTTGGACACAACAATACAGTTTTATTTCACCAAATTGGCATTCTTAACCTCGTAAACACCAATACATTTCTTCCCCACTCCCTGACTTCATTCCTTGTACCTTTTCTGAACGTCTTGTTTAACGTTTTCATACATTTTCTCCTTTTGGCATGTTCTTTGAGGTTTAGGATATGGTTCATGATGATCATTTAGGTTTCTGTTAGTTATGGTCATAGCTGTCCCACTGCCTACATGCTTGGGTTGTATACATGTAGTTTTGATTGAATCAGTAGATAAGGAAAACACGCCGTTCTCGCTAAACACATCCAACAAAAGTTTGGTAAAACCGCAAAATCCTTCCCTTCGGTTGTTGTGCCCAATGTGAGGATGTGTGTGTGTGTGTGTGTGTGTGTGTGTGTGTGTGTGTGTGTGTGTGTGTGTGTGTGTGTGTGTGTGTGTGTGTGTGTGTGTGTGTGTGTGTGTGTGTGTGTGTGTGTGTGCGTGTGTGCGTGTGTGTGTGTGTGTGTGTGTGTGTGTGTGTATGTGTGTGTGTGTGTTTGGTCTCCGTAGATTCAGTATTTACACCCTTGGAAGATGCAAAGTGAACAGCTGACTCACGGCCAGACATGAAATTTTCATGTGCCGTACCTTGGGAAGTTTTGCTCTTTGATGCTTGATTAAGATTTACTACTCTGCACATGTCATTTGCTGTGGGGTTGAATTCTCATTGTAAAAATGTCCGAGGGATCACTCTTGATCCATACATTGGCCCCTCGGATGTTGTCGGTAAAACTTCAAAGTGTCTGTTTGTAAGATTTAGATGAAAGGGTGATGATTATGCATCCTTCAAAAAGAACACATTGTGAAAACAATCTTTGCTGTCTTGCCAGAAGAAAAATGTTTTGCTGTACAAACGTGCAGCCACCAAAATTTCAGCAAATGAACCCCATGTCCCCTCTGTACACATGTCCTGTATATACATGTCTGAAGTAATCCAACTTTGTGCATGAGCCGTACACAAAGCTACACGAAATGTACAAAATCGGGAGGCTGCAAACATGACCAGTTCTATACGAACTTGGACATGTTTAGCCTGTGTTCCATGTGAACAGTGTGATAAGGCGTGGAACAAACAGTTTCCATCTCAAACAATGGAGCATACAATAATGCGACATGGAAAATTGAATGACGAAGGAACTAAGTTTCTCATTGACAGAGGACAGGACAATGGTGATCCGTCATGCACATCACTGAACAGGTGAGTGCGACCGTATCGAAATAAAGCAGTACACTCATCATCAACACATGACGATTGTTGTTCATCAAGAAGACCAAAAAAGGCGTTTGTGCATTGTAGGACATTATCAATCCGAGCCTTTTTCAAAGAAAGTTAGGTCGAGGATGTTTTGAAGACAAACAAAGTGCTAGTTTGACTCTCAACCAGAAATTCAAAATGACAATCACTTATCCAAATGTGCATGTTTCTCGTGCATGGGATTTCCTGACCAACTACACACACTAATGGTCGACTATTGTCCCACAAAAATTTCCTACATCTCTGCATTTCACTAAACATAACCAGTTCAACAATTCCACCCCACATATTACTCCTACCCATGAAAATTTCATAAGATGCACATGTAGTGAAATTCACACCGTGAGCTAGAAAGGCAAGCTCACGAAAGGAAGCAATGTGCTTCCCACCAGATGTAGCTATCATTGTCCTTGCCTCCGCATGGCGATCTTCTGTGTTAAAACATGTACAAGGACATACTTCTGAATGGAGAGTTCCCATCAAATGCACATTGAACCTTTCTCAACACAATCATGGATGACTCATAATGTCTGATCTATGTGGAACTTTAATATGTTGCCGCTTTGTTGGCGCTCTGGATGAGGTCATTGCACCAAAACTCCACTTGTGCCACACTCTCGGCGATGAATGTTGATGATATGTTCTGCACTCAAAGGGTACAATTTTTTTTTAGAGGTGTATTGTGTCAGATATGAAAAGCATTCCTTTTGTCGTCATGAATATTACAAACGCAGAGAAGACCTTGTTACATTATGATCTGTGACAGAATGTGATACTTACCCAGATGTTGTTTCATGTTATCACGCCGATGTCCATGACTTGACAGGATCTTCAAGAATAAAGGCTCAAACTCTGGAGGTCGTCAGTGTTGACTGCACAGGATTCATTTGGTCACATTGTTAGAACCCATCAGGGAATGCGGCAAGACGTTGGAAACAATGACAGTGACCATCACTGAGTGGAATGTGTGACTTACACAGCCATTCTTCAGAAGACCGTGTATTTGTTCATAAACGCCACCAACGTGACATCAATAACAAAAACTTGTGGAATAAACAACGTTTTCCTGTCCAACGTTGAATTGAAAACTTGGTTAGAGATGTCTGAGTTGTCTCAAGCCTTACCTTCCTCCCATAGACAACACAAAAACCTCCCACTGATGACATATCAAAGTATATGGCTGAAACGATTAGTTACACAACAGCAGTGGTAACTCCAGCTGAAAGAGCTGCAACGACTCTGCCTTGGTGTCAAGTGTAGGTCAAGGGTATGTCGGCGACTGCAACAGAAGTTGATTCCATCAACTGGTGCCCGTAAGCTCATTAACAAAGTAATGGCATTTGAATGACAACACGTAGACGCTACCACTTCACTAAACTACAAAGTCTAGGATGAACAACTTACCAATGAAGTGCAGTGAAAATGACAGGACATCCACTCAAAGTGGCAATGTAGGTATGCGATGTGGTCTGCAAAGAAAACTGAAGTATTAGGATGAGATGATGGTTCCAACCGAAGACATGAACCTCTCACACACAAACTTCAGCAACATTACCTGTGAACACCTTCGTCTGGAAGGTACAGAGATAACAGGGTTCTTGTTGCACAAAGCAGTCCTCCAGAGGCAACCAGCAGGAACTCCGGCACCGAGTCACGGTGAACCAAAAGGATTGCTGAGGGCGCACCTACCACACTTACGTTGGTTGCAAGACATCTGACCACAGTGGAGATAGGCAGACGTGTCAAATGGATGTGATAATCCATAACAGTGTAAACCTCACAAAATAGGTCGCAAAGGTTATTAGTGAAACGGTATGCGCTCATTACCACATTAATATCGTATCTCCACAATTCGGAATAATTCCATTTATCACACCCTTTCATAAACATTGTGCCTGAGTAATCACTTTGCGCACGGAAGTGTTCATTCCCCACACGCTAATGTTTATTTGTACACAACACCAAATCGTTATAACCTGCACATAATGCTCATAATAGTTGCTGACTCCCGGTCTGTACTATGGTGGGTATCGCTTTAGATTAGCGACCAAAGTCAACTTTTTCCAACAACAATATCCGGTAAATGCGTTCGTATGATTTTATTAATCTTGTACTACGACCAATGACAGTAGAAAACAGTAATATCAATAGATTCAATGTTGTAATGGGTGCATGTGAACTGTCCAATATCAAAGTGCATATTCTGCTCAATCATTCGTTGGTTAGGTGGTAAAATTTGACTAACAATGTCAACATCTGGATGGAGACAATAGATAACCGACGTACTCGGCGTGCTGTAATTCGTCTGGTAACCGTGGATTAGGGTATCCAAGGCCAGACATTGAAGGCGACTGTTCGTCAGATCAGCAAGTCGTTGTCGCCGTGTTACCCTATTCATTTCTTGGAAAATCTAAATATTTATCCGTCCACGTTTAGCACTATAAAATCAACTAGCAAAGCTCTCCGCACACCTAGTCTTCTACTCTAAACACTTTGGTTGTACTCTACTACACAGTTTATAATATGTATTTAGCTCTACAGCCTTTCCATTGCATAGAGTTTAACACTGCACGTCGCTGTACAGACCACCGTTTCTGGGAAGATCCCGTTCAGCAAAATACAAGGTTGTATGAAGCGGACTTATGGCACACAAGTCATTTGTAGCACAATTTTAAAAAATTATCTGACGATCTGTTCCAAATCATCGCTTACAATATTATGTTCCATGTGCATCATCTAAGTAGACCCCTTGGAAATGAATACGAATGAGCAATGGTTTGCTGCATTTTTCATTTTGCAAATACCATATCAGACAACCAGTGACCGATGTTGTCCTGCATCAATATGATCTGAGGTTGCACACAATGAATAGCACCACCAATTTGTATGTTTTAGTGTTCATTAACACAACTCTTCAATAGTTATCGGACGTCAACCTTGTCAAGAGGAATCCGTGTGGTGCCTTCCCGACGTTTTTCTGATCGTCTCTAGTCGTTCACATGTACGTTTTTGGGCGAATCTGAGACTGAGCGTGAGCTTTCTGGTCGCCTCACGCTATGTGAGTAGGAATTTAGAGACAGTCAGTTTGCAAAGGGAATAGAGTCATTTTGCGTTGGTTTTGAACATGGAAATTATCACAACATTTATAGGTCTAGTCATGAGCTCTCCAACGCACCAAACCGTGCGCAATTCGGCCAAGAGTAGCCCAAGTCACGCTTGCTGAAGCGCAGATCTCACCCACCACAGAAGCTTGACGCCGCCACACGTCGTGGTGCCTTCCTTCACGTACGAAGTGCCTTTCCCAAGGCGCAGATCCCATTGCACTTGATGTATGGGTCCCCTGCACTGTTTCCATGCACCCTACCCACTTTTGGGTTGAGTTTGGTGATGGGGTGTGACGAGGTTCAAAACCTGTCTGCGGACCTGCAGTCAGAATTTTGACTAAGTCCCCGAGTAACAAAACGTACTTCTGAGTTTCGGACGCTGAGCCATGATTTTGGCTAACTCCCTCAGTAACAACCTGCACTTCTGAATCCGGTGGATGATCCGCCTGATCAGGTGGATTATCCACCGGACGCCACGGCAGGCCTTCCGGAGCAATTTCTCCAGATGGTATTTTTGTTACTCAATCTGGTCGATTATCCACCGGATTTCGAGTCGCAGCTGGCTCCCAGAGTCGCTGCACTCACCCCAACTTTGAAAGGCCATATCTCCCTCGATACTTGTCCGATTCTGGCAAAACAACTTCCACCGGATTCAGTGACTCGTCAAATTTAAGGGGCAATCATCTTTTTTAGGATCCGAGCAATCCTCGAGTCACCAGATCCGCCGCAGCGGAGTTACCACTTTCTGGCGGCTCGTCGGCGCCTCCCGGCGCCGCACTTGGGCATGCGGAGGGGCAATTTTTCAACATTCTCCCCCTTGCACCTGCCATACCCGCTGCTCCTTCTTGCTCTCACTCATCTTCCGCTGCACCCTCCAGCCCATCATAGCTGGTCATCCCAAGTCCGGCCACGCTCATCGCGTGCCGGTCCGCGGGTTGCGCTTTGGTCAAGCAATCCGCAAGCATGTTGTGCGTGCTGGAGTGCTGCAGCACCACCTGCCCCTTCTCGACCATTTCCCGTGCGTAGTGGTAACGCACCTTGATGTGCTTTGTCCTCCTGTGTTGCGTCGGGTTGTTGTTCAGCGAGATGGAGCCGGTGTTGTCCTCTTGCACCACCATTGGATCATGTTGCGGCACGCCCAGCTCCCCCAGCAACCTGCGGAGCTACACCGCCTCCTTGACCGCCTCGGCCAGTGTGATGTACTCTGCTTCCACTATGGAGGTGGCGACGCAGTCCTGCTTCCTGCTGCACCACAAAACCGCTGCACCAGCAAGGAAGAACATGTAGCCGGATGTGGACTTCCTCTTGTCCACATCCCCAGCGTAGTCTGCATCCGTGTAGCAGACCAGGCGCAAAGGGTCCACCTGCCCTTTTCCGTCGAACCTCAGGCGCGAGTGCCGCGTCGCCTGCAGGTAGCGGACGATGCGCTTGCCAGTGTAGAGGCCCCGGATCGGCCACGTACCTGCTCACTTGGCCTACCGCATAGGCCAAGTCCGGTCGAGTCGCAACCATGGCGTACATGAGGCTGCCCACCGCCGATTGGTAGGGAATCCCTGCCATATCCTCCCTCTCTTCTTTTGTTTGAGGCGCCATTGCCACACTCAGTTCACAGGTCATGGCGACAAGACTGCACACTGGTTTGCAGTCGTCCAAGCCGTACCGCTTCAGCACCTCGGCCACGTATTTGGCCTATCCTATCTCAAGCGTGCGCGCCCTCTGGTTCCGCATAATGCTCATCCCGAGGTAGAACTCCAGCTCCCCCATGTCCGACATCTGGAACCTGCTGCTTGGTTGCTCTTTCAGCTGCTGTAGGCTCGGCAGGTCAGAGGAGCACAAAATCAGATCGTCCACGTAGAGTGCCACAATCTGATGGAGCTTCTTGCTGCACCGCACGTACACGCTGTGATCCACCTCACAGCGCTTGAAGCCGAGTTGTGCCATGAAGCTATCCATCTATTGGTACTAGCATCGGGGCGATTGTTTTAGCCCGTACAAGGACTTCCGCAGCTTGCACACCTTGCCCTCTGGTACCTCCATCCCCTCCGGCACCTCCATGTATATTTCTTTGTCGATGATGCCGTTGAGGAAGGCCGTCTTTAAATCCATTTGGTGGAGCTCCATGTCCTTCGCGGCTGCCACCGCAAGGATCGCCCCGATGCTTGTGAACTTGGCGACGGCGGCGAACGTCTCATCATAGTGCTCGCCCTTACGTTGTACATACCCCTTCGCCACGAGTCGCGCCTTATACTTATCAACCACACCTTCCTTTGTGAACTTGGTCTTGAAGACCCACTTGGAGCCAATGACCTTGGCGTCTTTCGGCCTGTCAACCAGTTGCCACGTGTTGTTTTCAGCAATGGATGCCAACTCTGACTTGATGGCGGCGTGCCACTGCTTCCCCTCGGGCCATGCAAGCACCTCTTGCATGGTCGTTGGTTCCGTTGATGCAGCCAGCATGCACCACGTCATGCCGATCCATCGACCGGTGCTTGCGTCGAAACGCTTCCCCGCTCTCCGCTGCCTCCTGCTACGGCACGACAATGTTGGCGGCGTCTCGTCGCTCTACTGTGATCCTTCCGACTCAGCCTGCTCCGGTGAATCATCAACTGGACGGCTCCCCGAGGATCCCTCCCGCTCGAGTGAACCATCAACCGGATGGGCGGCGCGTCCGGAGTATTTTTCTCTGACGCCCGACGCAAACTCCGGCGGGAGTGCGCGCTTCGGCACCCGCGGTGCCTCCTTCGACGGATCATTCCGCTGGATCTCCAGCCCAGCTGCATCATCGTTGGAGTCATCCACGTTGGCTGCTGCACCTGCTGCACCCGCATGCTGCGATGCCGCATCATCGACCTCCACGTTCGCCGTCTCCTCCTCGTAGTCAAGGAGCTGGAACCACTCTCCCCGTTTTGGAGTGTTCCCGTCGCTCATGTCATTAATACTGCTGTTGAAGCTGTGCTGCTCGTCGAACTCAACGTCATGGCTGCTGATGATCTCTTGCGTGCGCGGGTCCCAGAGCCGATATGCCTTTTGCGCGCTCTCATAGCCGAGGAACAAGCACGGCTTTGCCCGCGATTCTAGCTTGCTGTCGCGTCGTTGTGCCGCCTACACCATCGCGTGTGCCTTGCACCCGAACACCTTCAGGTGCACCACGTTTGGCTTGCGCCCGCTCCAAACCTCCTGCGACGTCTTCCAGCTTCCCTTACCCTTCTGCACCACTGTTGGGGTGAGGTTGATGGTGTAGCTCGCTATACGCACAGCCTCCGCCCAGAACCCTCACGGTAATCCCGCATCCACAAGCATGGTCCGCACCATGTTGAGCAGCATCTGGTTCGTCCGCTTTGCCACTCCGTTGGACTGTGTGAGTACGGCGTAGTGGGTTCCCACTTGATGCCGTGCTGCTTCATCCACCCGCTGTAGCCCACGTACTCTCTGCCATTGTCGCTGCGTAGCGCTCTGACCTTCCGGCCAGTCTGCCTCTCCACCGCCGCGACGTACTCCTTCAGCTGGTCCTGGACTTCGCCTTTCCGCTTCATGAAGTAGACATAGAGTTTTCTGCTGCAGTCATCAATGAGGTTGAAGAATTATCTCAAGCCGCCATTTGATGGCGTTTTGAACGGTCCGCACACGTCGCTGTGTACGACCTCCAGCAGGTCCTTTGCGCGAGCCTCGTTCTCATTGAACGGCTTGCGCCGCGCCTTGTCCAAAATGCAAGGCTCGCACGTTTTGTACGCTACTGCATCTGTTGCTGCGTATGCTGCACCGTCGATGACGAGGCCCCTCACCATGTCGTGCTTTGCCATCTCCTTAACGGTTGCGGGCGCCGAATGTCCCAACCGTCGGTGCCAGAGCTCCACATCAGCGCTTCCTCCCTTGGCCATGTTGACGACGTGCTCCTACAAGTCTGCTGCGTCCGATGCCACGGGGACCACCTTGGTCTCCACGATGTAGAGACCGCCCTCGCGCTTCGCCTCCAGCACGACCTCACCGTCGCCGTTGATGCGCACCACTGCGCCTTTCCTGTGGAAGAGAACCTCATACTCCTTGTCTGTCAAGCGGCTGACACTCAGGATGTCAGCCAGGCCGGGGATGTGCTGCACATCACGGATTCTACACAGCTCCTTCTTACCGCCCACCACGACTTCCACCTCCACGTCGCCTTGGCCGGCCGCCGGCCTGAATTTGTCGTTCGCGACCACCATCAACTTGGAGGACTTCTCGTAGGCGACGAACCCCACCTTCTCGACTTGGGTGTGCTCCTCGGCCCCGGAATCCAGGCACCGCCTGTTGGCCTTCTTGAGGAAGTAGTTCTTGTTACCGTTGAGGAGCGACCTGCCCTTGTTGTTTTTGCCGCCGGTCTGCGCCTCCTCCGGGAACTCACAGGCCCAATGGCCCTCCTTGCCGCAGTTGCCGCATGCACCTTTCTTAGCGCCCTTCTTGCCGCCGTCAATTCTGTCGCTTCCTTTGCCCCCACTTCCGCCACCATGCGTTTTGGTAACGAGGGCCGACGAGGAAGACAAGGACTCCCCGCAGCTTTGACGCTGTGCCTTGTTGTGGATGTACTCTGCGACCGTGCCATAGGTGAGCTTGTCCTCCGACCATCCTCCAAGGACGGTGATGAGTGGGTCCTAACTGTCAGGTAGGGCCATAAGGAGGGCCATCGCCTGTAGCTGCGTGTCGATCTTCCACCCCACGTCGTTGCATTGCGAGGCGAGCGACTCGATCTGTTGCATGGCGGAGATGAAATCATCTCCCTCCTCGATTCTCACCATGAGGAATTGCTTCATTGCGAATATTTTGTTCGCTAGCGACTTGGATTGATGGATGGAGCAGAGTTTTTGCCAAGCTTCGGCTACCAACTTGCAGCCCTGGAAGTAGCCCCATTGCGACTCGGTCGTCCCGGACATCAGCAGCATGAGCGCCTCCGTGTTCTTCTTTGCGAAGGCCTCCTTTTGCGCTTCCGTCGCCGTTGCTTGGTCGTGGACTTCCGTTCCCATCATGATTTCAAGCAACCCCTTATGCGCAAGGTGCAACTCAAAGTGCCACCTCCATAGCCCAAAGCCTGGGCCGCCCGCATACTTCTGGATGGACTGCGTCTCCTTCTGCGCCATTTGCACAGGTTCTACTCCGACGGGTTCTCAGAACTTCACGGCAACATCCAAGATGACGATCCTGTGCGCTACGGAAGACGTGAACGTTGGAGGCTATCAGACCGGTGGACCCATGACCCTTTGCCAGGAGGAATCCGTGTGGTGCGGTCCCGAAGTTTGTCTGATCGTCTCTAGTGGTTCACGTGTACTGTTTTGGGCGAGACTGAGCATGAGGATTCTGGTCGCCTCACGATATGTGAGTAGGAATTTAGAGACATTCAGTTTGCAAAGGGAATAACGTCGTTTTGCGTTGGTTTTGAACATGGACATTACCATACTAATCTTTGATTTTGTTTTTTTTCAAAATTACAATTTATGTGTTCCTTGATTTCAAGCACTGTTTTTTCAATCGGAGTCATTTAGGTAGCACCTTCGATTTCGTTCAACAAAAATGTCGAACCTTTGATTTCAACGAGTTCGCTCAACTCCATGCGATGACGAGTGAGCGAGGGAGAGACTGAGCGAGCGAGCGTCTGACAGCATAGGTCTGCACAAAACAGGTAGTGCGCGTTGTCTGACATGTCTGATGTGCAGGAAATCCACGTCAGACATGTCAGACAACGCTTAGCTCAGGCACAGAATCCGGTAGTCCGAGCGTGAACCGTGGACACCGGAAAAAAATCTATATCGGACCATAATTTTTCCCTTAAGACCCGGCCCATGAACGAATTCATGTCTGGTCCCCGATGAAGTAATTATTTAGGTGGCACTTAACCAATTCGTCTAAAAACATTTGTTCAAGAAAAACCTCACAGAAAATATTCATAATCGAAATCAAAGATCAGTAGGGTATCACAACATTTATAGGGCTAGCCATGAGCTCTCCAACGCACCAAACCGTGCGCGATTCGGCCAAGCGTCGCCCAAGTTACGCTTGCCGAAGCGCAGGTCTCACCCACCACAGAAGCCTGACGCCGCCACACGTCGTGGTGCCTTCCTTCACGTGCAAAGCGCCTTTCCCAAGGGTCAGATCCCATTGCACATGATGTATGGGTCCCCTGCACTGTTTCCACGCACCCTACCCACTTTTGGGTCGATTTTGGTGATGGGGTGTGACGAGGTTCGAAACCTGTCCGCGGACCTGCAGTCAGAATTCTGACCAAGTCCCCGAGTAACATAACGTACTTCTGAGTTTCGGACGCTGAGCCATGATTTTGGCTAAGTCCCTCAGTAACAACCTGCACTTCTGGATCCGGTGGATGATCCGCCTGATCAGGTGGATTATGCACCGGACGCCTCGGCAGGCCTTCCGGAGCAATTTCTCCAGATGGTTTTTTTGTTACTCAATCCGGTCGATTATCCACCGGATTTCGAGTCGCAGCCGGCTCCCAGAGTCGCTGCGCACACCTCAACTTTGGAAGGCCATGTCTCCCTCGATACTTGTCCGATTCCAGCGAAACAACTTCCACCGGATTCAGTGAATCGTCAAAGTTAAGGGGCAATAATCCATTTTAGGATCCGAGCAATCCTCGAGTCGCCAGATCCGCCGCAGTGGAGTTACCACTTTCTGGTGGCTCGTCGGCACCTCCCGGCGCCGCACTTGGGCATGCGGAGGGGCAATTTTTCAACAAACCTCACTTCAACTGCAACAATTGGCCACAAACGGTGCGTTTTCTGAACATGCCAATCCGACCATGGAGTTGTACGCAACTTGCTACTTTATAATGGGCAGTACACCAACTCCTTTTCGGGTAGCAACAGGAGCTGCTCCGGGCAGCAATGTTTGTCGTCCAAGGATCCGGAAGATCCCCCATCACCATAATGGGGAGCCGGAGGACGCACAACCTAGATGAGCCGACCGGCCGGAGGATTTCAGACAGCCGATACCCCGTCGTCGGGGACTCCAGCCATCTTTCGTCTGGAGTCCCGCACATCCAAATCCTTCGTTACGCCAAAACCGCGGCTGTCTTTTGTATGATGTCGCTCCTCCCAGATTGTGGTAGAGGTTGTCGAACTAGGGTACGATACTGCTGAAACGCCGCTAGCACATCCATCACAACAGGTGACGTACATTGTCCTTACTACGCGATGTTGGACACCAGTTCTGGAAAAAAAAACCACCAGTGGCAACCACACCAGCAATCACCAGCAGCCACACCAGCAATTAGTGGTAAGAACAGGAGAGATCAGCAGCAACTGCATTGGCACTCTGCGGGAACCATTGCGTCAAGCACAGCTCTAACCACAGTGGCAATCATAGAAGCATACATCGGCAACCACAGCGGCAATCTACCGCAAGTAGCAGCAACCACGTCTGCAATCAGCAGCAACTTCCACGGCAACCACAGCGGAAACTACAGATGCAATCAGCAGCAACCAGAACAGCAATCAACGGCAACCACAGCGGCATTCAGCAGTAAGCACAGCGGCAACCACAGTACTAACCACACCGGTAAATACAACGGAAATATGTGGCAACCACAGTGGCAATCATCGGCATCAACGTCCGCAACCACGGCGGCAATTAGCGGCAAACACAGCCGCCATCATCAGCAACCACAGCGGCAAAAACTGCAGAAATCAGCGGCAACTCAAGCGGCAACCACAGCGGCAACCACAGCGGCAACCACAGTGGCAATCAGAGTCAACCACTGCTGCAATCAGCAGCAATCACAGCAATTTCATGAAACAACAGGAATGGGTCAATCAGCATGATGGGTACATCAAACGTGGAGTCTGGCAATGGCAACAATCACCCTGAAAAGGGTACTGTAACAACCGTCAAATCCAGCTGTTAAATTTGCATTTGTTTTGACCATGTACCTGATTTTTCTTCATTTCACAAACCATCCACAAACTCATTATAGGATTCGATGTAACTTTCAGGTGTACCTCCTCCATCATTGGCATATGTTCCTGATCTGCTTCTTCTTGAAGAGCCTGCCATGAAGAAACATGTCGAGACTTGGCAGGGGCAAGTAGTGGAGTACATCACCAATGTCGAAAACATCTAAGAATGAACTGTCATCACTGTACAGCGCGATGGGTACACCATGTTTTCCTATAGCAGACATGTGATTCTAATTTGACTCCATAAATAGTCACCTCATCACCGTAGTCTTCGAACTGATCAAAAACCATTTACATCACTCTCAACTTTCCTTGATTGGTCCTTTACAGGTTCTGCACAATGGATAGAACAAGGATGAAGAGGATGTTGCACCTTTGGACGTCGTTGTTGGAGCATAGGCGATCTACTACATCTGTTGTGACATGTATAGTGCATTGATGGCCACGTGCGGCCACTCATTGGATAGCAGCCATGCACCATTCTGGTACAACTTGTGCACTGAGCAGTCGTGTGACGGCTTCTGCAGGGAAGATTCATTTCTCGGGATGGTAGAAGGACCTGTGCTTGCAGATCTCAAGATTATAAAGCTGTCAGTTCAGTCTGGCCGTGGCACATGGAACTACTTTCTGGTAGATCCTGATTGCTGGCAGATTTTCACAAGCACCATGAAAAAGCCTTGATGTACATGGTGATGTTGACCATTGGTGCAACGATGATTGTTCTATCATGCAATCTCTCCATTCACTGTCTCACCTGCTTGACATGTCTGCTTGGGATTACTGTCTTGTACTTCCTGTCTGGCTTCCTTCTACACTTTTCTCATGATAATGTTGCACCCTAAACATGATTCCTACTGTTTCTGATGACTACATATTTACATTGTATGTTATGTGTTTCTCATGTCAACAATAAACATGCATTCTTTGATGATTGTGGTAGATAAAAGTTGTCCAATATCTGTTTTACATCACTGATGAGGATCACTCCTCTGTAGATGATGATTACTGCCAGAACACATGAAGGAACATGAATAATGCAGGTAATTTTTGTCAAAAACCACAAATGCAACACATACATATCATATAGTGATTCGTACCCCTCTTCCCATTCATTTCATTTTTATGGCATTCAAAGAATGAAATTGTCTTATGAAATTGTCTTATGATTTTTCAAGTTCACCACAGTGGTGAACTTGAAAAATCAACATTACAGTATTTCATGCTACATTTATAATTCATAGGTCTTACATTCATAAGATTATAGAACATGAATTACATCCACAGTGACATATTACCAGTATTGTCTTCTTTTGAAATGGGTTGTTGCATATGTTTCATACCACATCAATGAATTGCAATACTACTCTCATATGCACCTTACAATTGTACAGAACGTATGCTATACAACCTTGTGAATGTGAATGTAGTCGACCATATAGACAAACCAGCCACTATAACCAAGTAAACAAATATCATGATACAATGCAAGTGGGTAGTGGATCAACAACGAACCATAACATGAGTTGGCCATGCCATTGAAATCAACCTAGAGTGCTTCACTACATTCCACCATCTGTACAAATTTCTTACAGTAACAAAATGTCACAGTTGTGAATGCATTGAACATATTGAAAGTAGCCGGAGCATTGCAGCATTGCAACATGTAAGACTACCTCTTCCTCTTCCTCCCATCTCCATCCTCACCCTTATCATCCTCCTTCTTTCCATCCTTCTCCTCATCCTCCTTATCCCTCTTCTCCCTTTCGTCATCCGTCACCAACTTGTTGTACCTCTGAACATGGTTACGCTTGAGCTCTTTTAGGTTTCTCCGAATGCTTGACGCGCCCTCCAGCCAGTCCATGAAGCGGATGGGGTTTGGCCTCACTCGTGCATCCTCTTTTTGACCCACCAATTGATAGAATTCACTCATACCGTTGAAGATGGACTTGGCCAAGGCTTCACAAACTGCTTCTGCGACTTGACCAATGTGTTGCTGAAATGAGTGAGTAGCTTTCACCGCTTGCTCACTAATGATCCTTACCCAAAAAAGATATGACGGAGAGGGCAACTTTTTGTTTTCTTCCTTGTTCCACCTCAAACCCCAGAAACTAGGCTCCCACACAGAGCCACACATCCATGTGCTTGTGGACCACCTTTTGTCTTCAAAACGACGCCACAGACCTGCTGGTTGGTTGCCAGTCAGGCCTCCTTGCCGCTACCGCCACAACACCACCCCATATTGCGTAATTCTGTCCACCAGTATTTCCAGCTCCAAAGGCCACACAGATCCTCTTTCAAACCCATACTAAAGGTATGCGTAAAAAGAAGTACCCATGTTTAGCGCCTTTCCCCCATCGGCAGCATACAAGTGGATCTTGAACTCAAGGTGTACTGGATGCAGTGGAGAAATTTTCAACCATTGGTCAGCAGGTCCATCTCTCAGCAAGTTGCGCATTGCTTTCTCTCGCAAGCTGCATGTACCAAAGAAACATAAGAAGACCAACCATCTCCTGTTTACGAGGCTAAGTAAACGGAAACATGTACATTACAAAGATAGATGCGCTTGACATCAGCATTTGAACTACAACCACCATACACTTTTGTACCATGTTCACATGTTGTAGACAGCCATACATCATCAAAACAGACCACTACACATCAAATGAAAAGGCTTCATACCCGTTCAAATCGTTTACCATATCATACACCTCCTACAATGCTTCTGGAAGATTGATGGAAGATGACCATCGAAGGGTAGGTGGCTGGTCGAGTGTTGGCAGAGAGCATGTCCAGGAAGGATCATAGAGAGGAAGCCAGTGAGATATAGATGGCGACTGAGTAGTTGGAGGTTGCCTTTTGGAGGATTTAGGGGGTGCTCCGGAGAATTAGTGCTCCAGAGCTTCAATGCTCTAGTGCATTGGTGCTTCAGTGCATCAGTGCTCCAGTGCATTAATGTACAAGTGCATTATTTCTTCTGTTTGCTAGTAAACAAGTCCATTAGTGGTACATTGTATCATTACTCTAGTGCATTGGTGCTCTAATGCATTAGTGGTGCTGCATCCTTAAAAAATATTCCATTAACAGAGACCAAACCCTTTCTAAAAAACAAGAAAGATAAGAGGGTGAAGGAGGAATTCTCAAAATCCACCTCGGTCCACCTCTCACGGGATGAAGGAGGGTATTCTTTGAGAGCCTTGTGCAATTTCTCAAGAGGGTGAAGGAGGAACATTCCAAAACCACCTTGGTCCACCTCAACGAAAAGAAGGAGGGCACACTTTGGGAACGTCGGCCCACCGCTCAAGAGAGTGAAGAAGGAATCCTTCAAATCCACCGTGGTCAACCTCTCACGAGGTGAAGGAGGGCATGCTATGAGAACTTTGGCCCACCTCTTGAAAAAGGTTTGAAGTGAGGCACACCTTGACTAATAGTGCATCCTCCACTCTTTTGAAAAAAAAAAAAATAAGGAGATTGGAAAGAGAGTGACCCGTAGCGAGGTCTTGCCGAAGTCATGGCAGGCCTTGAGACCGGACTCTCTGTTGTTATGGGGAATCCTCCAAACGTCAACCCACACAGCTCAAACAAATAAACACCCATTGGGGGCAAGAAGCACCATGTGACATTGGTGCCAGCAAGCAACCTTGGCAAACCACGTCGAGAGTCGGTGGCAAAAGGGGGAGGCCTTGACTGGAATTGCGAAGAAACAAAACACCAAAGTTACCTAAAGACGATCAACGGAACGAGGGTGCCTGCGCGGCCAGACCACAAGGTGAGTGGAAACCTTGCAAGCTGATCGTCGAGCTCAACTTTGACCACGATGCTCAACCGAATTTGGCTAATGAAGACTCGAAGGCTGTCAAGGAAGGCACAGCCAATGTCGCCAACCCCAAGGAGGCCATCGAGAGTGACGAGCATGTGGATGATTCCCCTGACGAGCCAGCAGACCAGGTGGTCCTTGATGATGAGTAAGATGTCAATGACAAAGCTGAGGCCCACGATACGCAACCAACGCAGTGAGGCCGATGGAAAATGCAGAGGAGGCAAATATTATGGAGCAAGGGTCTCAACGTGCTGATGGAGGTGGTCGTGATATCCCCTCCGCCGAAGGCAGGAGAAGCCAATGGGCAAATCCTCCAAGAACCGTGGTGGCAGAATGCACACTTGGCAGTGTCGTGCACCGCCTAAACATTGGGGAAAAACTCAACAAACTTCGTTCCCGCCTATCAGTGGAAGACATGGACCTAGCGATGATCATCATGGATGCGTTAGCATGTGATGGCGACATGGTGCGCACCTGCCTCCATGAACGAGTGTTAAAAATGCAACAATTGAATGAGAGTCTAGATGAGGAAAACACCAAGGTGTCCGCGAGTTAGCAGTTGCTGAACACAAGGCAAAGGTGGTGGAGCAGGCACTTAAGAATCTTTGTGTGAAGGAAGCTGTGAAACAACAGGTGGTGCTGAATGTGGCCGTGGGAGCGGTACGCCATGCAGTTGAAGATAAGGTGGAACACATTTTTTTATGTTGTGAGCATGCAACCGTTGAGAATATGTGCAGGGATACTAAACAATGCTCCATGCTCTAGTCAGTGGACCTGTTCCACGGGCACAACCTAACACACCGTGAATGAGGGTCACAGCTGCAACACATTGAGCCCAGAGGATGGGTGTGACCGGGGGCTGCGTGGTGCTAGAGCCGGAAGATTGCTACGATGGGATGAGGGACGTTAACATGTTTGTCAAAATTATGACCAATTTGATGGCGAGATAGCAGGTGCTCCAGCACGCATCCTTGCCGATACCAGGGAAGATGACTCCTTTGTGAGTGGAGTATATGTGTATATGTGACAGCTTAGGTACACGCCTCGTACAGGCATGGTGATTGTCAGTGATGATAGGGAGGTGCTAGTGATTAGTCAGTGTATGATACGGCACACATTGCCCAGCTTCATGACCATTATTTGCCTAACGGTGTTGGACCTCATGGATCCCTTCAATGTTGTGCTAGGAGATCCATGGCCAGTGAGCTTGAAAGTGCTTATGTGCTTTACCTCAAAGATGTTACAAATCTGTAGTGGACAACGGGCTATCACTCTATCCCCAATCCTCCAGATTCAATACCCTCAAGTCCTATCCCAAGCCAGCCTCACAGCTATGCAAGTGAAAAGACGGCTGAGACAAGGCTGTCGGTTTTACCTTGTGACCCTAATGAAACTCGATGATAAGGTGGAAAGGGACGTACTATGAGGGGTTACCAAAATCATCTTCGAGCTCTCAGACGTGTTTGAACCTCTACCAAATTTGTTGCCACGCAGACATGTAGTCGGACACACCATCCCATTGGAACTATAATTGTGTCTCCCTTTCGATTGGTGAACCATCTAAGTCCGGCTGAACAACAAGAAGTTGAAACACAAATCAGGGAATTCCTCGTAAATGGCTGGATCCAACCGAGTTTGTCCCTATTCGGGGCCCCAATCCTCTTAGTGAAAAAAAAAAAAAGATGGAGGTTTGATGATGTGCATAGAATACCAAGCATTGAAAAAAATCACTCTGAAAAAAACGATACCCACTTTCACGCATCAAGGGTCTATTTGACCAAATTTAAGGAGAAAAGTTATACACATCCCTTGAACTCTCAAAAGGATACCACCAGATCTGAATCACTGAGGAGGATGTACCAAAAACAACATTCAGGACCCATTTAGGACACGACATTTTTGAGTCCTCTGTCTTGGACTCATGAACGCACTTTCAACGTATCAAGCGGTGATGAACAACATCTTTAGGGACCACCTTGGCAAGTCAGTATTGGTATATCCTAATGATATTTTGATCTTTTCAAAGAACCACAGAGAACATGAGTAACACTTAGAAATATTCCTCCACATCCTTCTAGCTTATTATTTGTTTGCAAAGAAGAGAAAGTGCAAGTTTTCGTAGCTAGAGTTGGAGTAACTAGACGATATCATAAATGGCGAAAGTTTTTTTTTCTGCATTCAGGTTGACCCTCAAAAGCTATGTCGTAAATCATTGGCCTCAACCTAAGAATACGGGCCATTTTCACTTTTTTCTTGGTCTCGTAAATTACTTCCGGCGGTTTATGAGATGTCACTCCACCTTGGTTGACCCCCTCACTGTCCTAACTTGGAAGACGTCTGCGTGGATTTGGTGAGCAAAGTTTACTGAACCATTGGAGGGTGTGACATCAATGCTGATATCAGCACCAATACTTGCACTCCCAGATCCAAAGAAACCATGGGAAGAATGTTGTGATGCATCAATTACAGGTTTGGGAGTTGTTCTCATGCAAGACAACCGCCTTGTTACCTATGAGAGTCACAAGCTTTTAGATGCTGAGACCAGGTACACTACAGAAGATAAAAATCTCCTAGCTTTTGTGCATACTTTCAAGGCATAGCGTTACTACCTCGAGGGCGCAGAAGTCAACACTACTGTGGTCTTTGATCAGAACCCCTCACTTTCTTCAAGACACAAAAAAAAACTACCAACAAGACAATCGATTCACATTCACGTGGGAGTGAAAACCAGGAAGCTCTAACATGGTCGATCCCTTGAGTCGAAAGCCGTTGCACGTGTCTCATGTGGGGGACAACAAGGACATCACCACCCACACTTTGCAACACTTGTGTTGGAAACCATGATTAAACCAAACCCACTCCGTCCACCCCCACAGCCATTGATCGGCATCAACCCTTTCAACGGTCAAGTTTGAATGGGCTATACCATGGATCCTTGGTTTGTTGAGCCCAAGAACAACAAATGATGTACCCTTGTTGAGGCTGCGGGACTCTATTGGCGTGGTGAATGCGTCATCCTCCTAAATATGAACAACCTCCATGAACACATCATGTATGAGTTCCATAACCCTCCATCATCCTGGCACATGGGACTAAAATATTTGGACATGCCCTTGCTGAGCATTATTGGTGGCCGGGTTGGAGTACGGACATCCAGAAGTGTTGCATGATGTGTAACCTCTGTTTATGCAACAATAGCTCTAATAAGGCATAAGGAAGACTCCTCCAACCTCTCCCACTCGCGGCCAACCCATACGATTTGGTGTCCATGGATTTTATCATGGGACTCCCGATGACTAAAAAAGGCCACGATGTTATCCTGGTCGTGGTAGACCATGCCACGGGGATGACTCACTTCATGTCTACTACAACCAGGGTGACGGCTGAAGAGACGGCACACGTGTCCTATGAGGGTGTTATCAAGTACCATGGTTTACTCCTCCAAATCATCTCTGATTGAGATCCACGTTTTGCTAGCTGGTTTGGCTCTAAAGGTTCAGATACTGGCAACGCATGTCCTCAGAATTTCACCCATAGACAGATGGGCAGACTGGCTGTATGAACCAAATACTTGAATAAATTCTCTGTATGTATGTGGATCCAACAATGGAAGATTGGGATGGTTAATTTTCCCGAGCCGAGTTTGTCCTAAACAATGCAGTCAATAAGTCAACCTGCTTTATCCCCTTCTTCCTCAACCACGGTCGGCATCCGGTGGTACCCGCTTCCATGGTGAAGTGCAGGGGTGGTGAAGATATTGTACCCTCTTCTCATGCCTTTGTCTAATGCATGGATATCCTACAATGGTATGCCCAGGCCCACCTACATGCCGCTCAACAGCGCCAGAAGGCCCATGCTGACCAAAAATCTTGTGAAATCTCTTTTTATCTTGGAGATAATATGATATTGAGCACATACAGTTTACGGCTGAAAATTTTGGGTGCACAGTTAAGGCTACCGAAGTGGCTTGGTTGTTTCAAAGCGATTGAAAAAATAGGAGAAGTGGCTTATCGGTCGGCCCTTCCACCAGCCATGCGCATCCATGAAACCTTTCATGTGAGCCTCCTTGCACTCTACACTAAAGAGGGGTCTGTTCAACCACCACCTCTTGCAGTCTTAGCTGCAAAAAGGCCAGTGTGAGGTACACCGCATCCTTCAACACCGTGAGCATAATTTGCATGCACGAGTGGTTCAGGCGTACCTCATCCACAAGGCCGGTTGTGGACCTGACCACAATACTTGGGAGCCAGAATTGCGAGTGCCACCCTGGCACAAACTCCCGTGTGAGGATAATGACACATGCCCTCAAAATCATCACTGGCTCACTCTGGATAGCTTGTCACAAGGAAGCCTGGATACCGATCGTGGGGACGCTTATAGAAAAAAAGGGAGGAAGTGTGGGAATTGTTTTTTTTTTTCTTTAAGGCTGAACTACCTATTTACATCTTTGTATGAATTCATGATGCTATCCTCTCTATTTACTGGCTCTGTCACCATGATGAAGAAAGGTTGTATTCAACTCCATCACAAAAGCACACAATGAACAAAAGGTGGTTCAAAGCTAAAGAAGGAATGTAACGCAATGTATTTTTAACAAGAAACGTAAAAATGAAGATGAAGACAGCCATTCATAATCATTTCGCAATTGCGCCAGGTTGGCTGACCCGTTCAGTGACCAAAACCAGGTGGTCGAGTCACACTTGACTTAAACACGTCACTACTAGTCTGCCTTTCTTCTAACAAACGCCTTGACAAATGAACTGTATAGAACGTGTTACGGAATTTTGCACCGTTCTTTATGATCATAAGAATACAATGATTCAGAAAGTAACAATGAATAATAACTTTATCAACAAAGTAGCAACATAGCTTTGAGTGGCAAAGCGAGACGGGACAACACGGATCGAAGAGTACTTCATCACCTTCATCGATGATTTCAATAGAAAACTCTATTTCTTCTTCCTAAAGCAGAAAAGCAAGGAGCTAGACCAGCTCCATAAGTATGTCACATCGGTGGAGAGACGGACTGGCCGCAAGGTCAGAGTGCTACACAGTGACAGTGGCGGCGAGTGTGTGGGCTATGGAGGGTGGCTGAAGGAGCAGGGGATTGAGAGGCAGCTGACCACTCCGTACATGCCACAGTCTAATGGCATGGCGGAGCGTGCAAATCAGACGCAATTCACAATGGCATGGATGATGCTCATGGACGCTAAATTGCCACGGAGCCTGTGGGCCGAGGCCATGATAAAGGCGTGCTGCATCACAAATCCCACCCCAATGGTAGTGCTGAAGGAGAAGGGTGGCTGGAAGACACCGCAAGAGGCATGGAGCAGGTGCAAGCCAAGCGTGGTGCACCTCAAGGCGTTCGTATGCTAGGAACACGCTTTAGTGAAAGCCACATAAAGAAAAGATTCCAAACTAGACCCGCGTGCAAAGGCCTGCACATTTTTTGGGTACGAGAGTGCGCTCAAGGCTTACCACTTCTTTGGCCCACAGACATAGGACATCATCACTAGCCGCAACGTCACGTTTGATGAGCAGCAGAGCTACTGCAGCAGCAGCAACACAATCGACGCAGTACACTCTCCAAAGTAGGGGGAGTGGTTCCAACTCCTTGAACAAGAGGAGGAGCCAGTGAATGCAGAGGTCAATGCCTCGGAGGACAAAAGTGTTGGAGTGTAGCAAGGCAGTGCAGCAGGTACAGGTACCACTAAAGCGCAAGACACAGCAGCTGATGTGGGGGAGCCCGCAGCCGAGGACAACATTGCTGCAGAACAGCAGCAGGACCAGCAGCCGGCGTTGCCAAGGTCACTGCGTCGCAGCCGAAGGAAGCGGAATGCGGCAAAGTGGTACGACGCAAGCACGGGCCGCTGGGTCGGCATGAAGCAGTACATGATGGCACCTGCAACGGAACCAACAACCGTGCAAGAAGTGCTTGCACGGCCTGATGGGAAGCAGTGGGACAAAGAAACAAAATCTGATGTTGCATCCCTTGGTGCGAACAACACTTGGGAGCTGGTGGATTGGCCAAAGGGGGCAAAGGTGATCAGCTCCAAGTGGGTTTTCAAAGTGAAGCTCACCAAGGACAGCAAGGTGGAGAAGTACAAGGCGTGGCTGGTGGCGAAGGGGTACGCGCAGCGAAAAAGGTTATGGAGATCCATAACCTCGCGGTGACGGACGTTCGCGCCCGTCGCCAAGTTCACAAGTATCCGCACAATCCTCGCGGTGGCAGCCGCAAAGGTTATGGAGATCCACCAAATAAATGTCAAAACGGTATTCCTGAATGGAATCATTGACAAGGACATTTACCTTGAGGTGAAGGAGGGGGTGGATGCACCGGAAGGCAAGGTGTGCAAGCTGCAGAAGACCTTGTACGGGCTAAAATAGGCATCTACGTGCTGGTACCAGAAGATGGACGGCTACATGGTGGAGCTCGGCTTCAAGTGTTTTGAATTAGTCCACAGTGTGTACGTTTGGCACAGCAAAGGAATCCATCAGATTGTTGCACCCTATGTGGATGATCTGATTCTGTGTTCATCAGATCTGGCAGCTTTGCAATAGCTCAAGGAGCAGCTGAGCAGCAGATTTAAAATGATGGACATGGAGGAGCTGGAGTACTACCTCGGTGTGAGTATTACGTGGAACTCAAGGGCGCAGATGCTTGAGCTGGGGAATGCCAAGTTTGTGGCTGAGGTCGTGAAGCAGTATAGCATGGAGGACTGCAAACCAGTGGGCAGTCCGGTCTCCACAAGCCTTGAGCTAAGTGCGGGGATTGCACCACAAGCTAAAGAGGCGAAGGAGGACATGACTGAGGTGCCCTACCAATCTGTGGTAGGCAGCCTGATGTATGTCGTGGTGGTGACTCCGCCAGACTTGGCATATGTGGTGAGTTAGGTGAGCAGGTACCTGACCAACCCTGGGCCACTACACTGGATGGCCGTGAAGTGCATCCTCCGGTACATGCAGGCAATGGGGCACACACGCGTGAAATACAATGGAAAGGGGAGGTCAGATCCCTTGCTGCTGGTCTGCTACACTGACGCGGACTACGCTGGCGATGTGGACAACAGCAGGTCCATTTCTGGCTATGTGTTCTTCCTTGCAGGTGCAACAGTCTCGTGGTGCAGCGGAAAGTAGGAGTGTGTCGCCACCTCCAATGTGGAGGCGGAGTACATTGCGCTGGCCGAGGCGGTCAAGGAAGCGGTGTAGCTCCGCAGATTGTTGGAGAAGCTAAGTGTGCCGCAGAAGGAGCCTGCGGTGGTTTAGAAGGAAACCACTGTCTCCATCGCTCTGACCAATAACCGGATGCAGCACATGAGGACGAAGCACATCAACCTGTGGTACCACTTTGCGCGTGACATGGTGGAGAAGGGACAGGCTGTGCTGTAGCATTGCAGCACAAAGTACATGCTCGTGGGTTGCATGACTAAGGTGCAGCCCCAGGATTGGTACATCATCTGTCTTTCAGGACTCAGTTTGACCAGCTGTGATGGGCTTGGAGGTGCAGGATCGGACGAGCAGGAGTGAGCATGAGGCATGCGGCATGGAAGGTGCTTGGGGGATATTGTAAAAAAGTGCCACTGCCATGGATGCCGTTTTCCGTTTTCCTCTAGAGAGTGGTTGGATGTTTAATCTGATTGTAAATATGGACACCTGGATTTTCCCATGTGGTTTTGGGCTTTCAGTTGCTCAATTTGGTCAAGAATTAAGAAAGTTAGCCCCATCCGAAGTTTGGGTGGTAGGTGGGTGGAATCTGGGTATCCGTCATTGGTGATGGGATAATTCCATCGCCGGTGGTCCGAGTTCGACTTAATGAGCTCCAAAGGCACGCGGGCCATGAAGGAAGGGACGTGGGAGGTCTCCTGGACCAGGGCGAGCCTCCCCCCACGTTGGAGGGCCAGGAAGGGCGCTTCGACAGGCCACCGTCGAAGCGCCTCCCGTCACTCCCGTTCGTGGGCATGGTGGAAGGATCCACCATGGGTTACTCCAATGGTCGTAGCAGGGCCTCTACTACTCCGTTTTTGGCTTGCTTGGATGCGTTGGAAAGTTCAGATCACAGGCTGTATTCATCTGATTTTATTGCACAAACAATAGCTCAGTTTTTGCAACCTAAATTCTTCCATAATTCTGCTCCCTTGGTGTTATGGTGACCCAAAGCACACACCTCCCTTGGAAGTCTCATTGCACTAAGTAGTCGTGCACACTTGGAGGATCAGATTTCTCCAGTAAATAATTCCTGACACATCATACACAGGAACGGCTGGTGTAACATTCGTCAAGGTCGTACAAAAATCTTAGGGGGTCCAGCTGTGTGAGACGTGTACAATACGCCACTATGATCCATCACATTTCCTCAACATGCCCATACTTACCTCTCCGAAGGACTTGATGCCACCACTTTAGATATTCTACATCGAAATTTGGCTCACATTGGGCCATCTTTCCTCTGAGAACTGATTCAAGCATGTCCAATAGATGGCCTTGATCTTTAAAGGATTTGAAAGCAACAGCGGTCACGTCGGTGCTTTGCCTGCGGAAACACATCACAAACACAGATCTGCAGCACGACTGCAACTAGTTCAGACCGACTTTTGGAATCCAGACCATCACTTTGAGCTTTAGCAACAAAATATGCTAGATACGTGTTGTCTTGTTGATGACTACAAAGAGATGACTTGGTGCTTCTTTCTGAACAAAACGGGATCCATGGCAGCTGCAATTTGTAGTTAGCTACCTAGAGATCAACGAGAGTACGGGCAACCACTATGCATCCTTCATAGTGATCAAGGAGGAGAGTTCATAAGCCAGGAATTTGAGGATTTTTTTACGAGTCAAGGCATTCAACAACAGGTGTCAGCTCCATGTACACCTCAATAGAATGGAATTGTAGAACGTTGGCACCATGCATTGAATAAAGCCGTTTGAACCATCATGATAGCAGCAGGGATACCACCAAGCTTATGGGGTGAATCCATGAAGTATGTTGTCTGAATACATAACCGCATTCCTCTCGGGAACCTGCAGCTGACACTCAACCCGTGGCAATTGTGGTAAAATGAGAGAGCTGATTTTACTCCAACAAGAGTATGGAACAATATTTTTTCTATTGGCGGTCTCCAGATGACAACGCATGAAAGCTGGATGAACCAGGAGGATGGGGATCTTTATGGGACCAAGCACGACATTGAAGGCGTGACGATGTTCTGATCTAGAGAAGAGACAGATTGTGTAACCCTGTCACATGGATCTCTACAAGCAATGGTTTGCCCCACACTGGTACACTGCTATGCAACGAGGTGCCTTTTAGCACACACATCCTATCCACCACCTTCCAGCCTCACAGAGTGCTACTCCGATTTCCACAAGAAGAACCCACCGTCAGATCCAAGTCCCATGATAGTTTTCCCAACCTCTGTTGTTTTTGTCAGGCCAGAATATCAAGATGTCATATTCTCATTTGCATCAACCCTTACACATTATGCCAGGGATGAGACAGAACACCACACATACATCAGTACCATCAGTACCATCAGCACCATGAGCACCATAAGGTCCACCATTACCCCCTAGATCTATCCACTCTACTCCATTTAGAGAAGCACTCTCTCCCACCTTCATTCAAGCACCATGTAACCCAAGTCCACCTGGAAAATTTATGCAACTGATGTTAGAACAGGAACAAAAGGTAGGAGCATATGAAGTGAGTGAGAGAGTTGTGACCGGGGGGGGGGGGGGGGGAGTATCAGAGAGGCAACAAACCGAGAGCAGTATATAGGAAGTGGTATAAGGGCATGTGTAATTTGGTTACAAACACAGAATGTGCAATTGCACTACCGCCAGGTTTCAACGTGCGTTAGAGACAGGATACTAATGGTTCACTAGTTGGTTTGGGTCGCAGCACAATGCCATTTGTTCCTCAGATGTACAAAGAAGCAATGACATGTCCAGAGGCACATCTATGACAGCGGGCAATTTAGGAGGAGCTGAGTGAAATCTACACGCTTGACACAGGGGAGGTGGTAGACTTACCACCTAGGCAGACATCACTTGGAGCAAAGTGGGTGTTTGTCATCAAGTATCACGATGATGGTACCAATGACAGGTGCAAGGTGCGTCTTGTAGCAAAAGGGTACTCCCAAGTCCTAGGGACAGGTTTTTGAGACACCTTTGCCCCATGAGGAAAATATTCTATTAGCTGCGGTCCGTTTACAATAGTAGCATAGTTTGATAGGGATATTCACTACATGGATGTGAAGAATGCATTTGTTCATGGAAGGCTACAAGCGGAGATCTTTATGTCATAGCCAGAAGGAGTGGATGATGGAAGTGGTAAGGTCTGTAGTTTGAAGCGAGTACTGTACGATTTAAAACAATCTCCACGGTGTTATAATGAGGATTTGGTAGCGGTTCTAGTTGATGGGGACTTCAAAAGAAATAGCACACATTACTCCCTTTTTTTCTGGGGACAAGGGTGATCATTCACACAGTACTTGTGTACGTCCATGATCTTTCGATGTTCTCTCTATCTATCACTGAGACCACACAGACAAAGGAGTTACTCGAAAAAGCAGTAAAAGATGAAGGATGTGGGAGAAGTGGGAGTATTTCTAGGAATGGATGTCAGAAGGAACATGTAAGAGAATTAGGAAAAGGTTGGGTTGAGATAGGGTAACAACAATACATGAGGGCTTTGGCCACAAAGTATTCTGCAGTTCTAGAGTATGTGAGATCGGTGGTTACTCCAGTCATTTCAGAAGGGATGAAGTACATCAGTGATGCAATAGACATAATACTTGGTATTTTCATTCATAATTCACTGAACAAGTCAATCGTGGGTTGTTTGATGTACACTTCTATGACCACTCAAACAGACATTACATACGCGTTGAGCCTTCTGTCCAAATTCAACAATATCCCACACAATCTTCACATGCAGACCTTGATTCGATTCCTTCAAAACACTGTTGACATATCAGCTGTTGTCCTTCACTACACTCGCTCATGAGATGGTCTCCAGGTGGTTCGGTTCACTGACAGCGACTATGCAGCAGATGCATGAGGGTCTCACAGTAGGACGGGGTGTGTGTTCAGCATTGGAGTGGGAGCAGTCTCCTGGAAAAGTGGCAAGCAAGACTGCATCTCCACGAGTTTCATACAAGCAGAGTATGTGGCACCCAGCAAAGCATCAAAGGAGGCAATATGGTGGTCAAATATCTTGCATGATTTGCATATTCACATTGTGGAAGTACCTCTCATGTGCAACAACCAGAGCTCAGTCAGGATTGCAGAGAACCTGGTGCATCATCACCACACCAAACACATCCGTTTGGAACATCACTATGTGCGGGATGCACTGCGCATTGGCAGCATCTCCATTCACAGGGTTCAACCCCTTGATTAGCATGCAAACTTTCTGACCAAGAAGCTTCCTGCACCATTTTTCTATTCACATGCACAGGCCACATGGTTGCTTTGGCTTGGACCATGAGGAAGGAGGGTGCAAGGGGGAGATGTTAGAATATACATTTAATGCCCCTTGCTTCTGAAAACCTATTGCATGTCTCAGATTATGCTCAACTTACACCGTTCCATAGCCCCTAGTCAGGGGACCTTTGCACTACTTGTCTTGTTTGCATGCAGGTTCCACATGAGATCCTCGCTCATGGGGGTGATGGAGTGTGGCCCATAAGGCACACTCCTACTCAGGTGAATTTGGCCTCATGTGTCACTTCTCCTCTGCTAGTGCAACGCTAGGCATGGGAACGATATTTTCTCCTCTAGCACTTGAAATGTGTTGTGACAAAACCCTTATGAGTGGCTGTGTGTGTAAGTGTGTGTGGGTCAGCATTGAAGTGCACACATTGACATCCATATCCTTGTGCCCACTGTTTTTGCAACTAATTATAGGATACCATTTTTTCCCCAAAAAAGTATACGAGGGCCACTTTTGCATTAAAATTACTGTGACGTTCAAGGAAAAGCAAAAAACACAATGAATTACTAGTATTAAAAACTAATACTTCAGCTGTCTACCCCAAAAAAAGTGATTACTTAGAAAATTTTAATGTTTCACATACCCACTGAAACATGACACTCCACTGAAGCATGCCAACAACATCAAACAAATCCTTAGTCAGCGAGGCTTGTGACAAAGTGGCATATATTAGGTCCCATATTTTGATACTTGGGCACTTTTACGCGACACCATAGCCGACTCAAGAGAATGGACAATCTATCGTTGACTCAGGTTATTTTCCCCGGATATCCGGCCACTTTTGAGTTCCCCAATTCTTTTTTTTTTACACGTGCAAAAGAGATTGGGAGACTAAACTCCCCCTTCCTTGAAAGGGAACCTCCCAGGCCCCGCGGTAGCGGAGCCTGGGAGGTGTCCAAACCTTGATAAAATTCACAACCCCTGAATGTTATGAAGGGGGTTTACTGAAATTGATTCTCTTTGACTGTTTTGGGGTGTTTTCCGGGTATGAGGTGAACATACTGTGAGTCAACACCCGAGAGTTGAACACAATAACTTAGTTGGTAGATCGCGTAGCACTCCCGGAAAAGAATGGGGGCATACTATTTTGCCGCTGATACTTTTCCTCTCATGAAAAAATATGAGACAAGAGTTGAAAATGACTTATATTCTCACCATTATTCTATCTTTCTTTAACTACTTATTTCTCATCCTTCATACCTCTCTCTCTCTCTCTCTCTCTCTCTCTCTCTCTCTCTCTCTCTCTC
>SZWC01000739.1:59494-109494 GCA_023375785.1 Penium margaritaceum
TGCGCGAATCCGGGCGTGCCGCATTGGGAGGCGGTCAAGCGCGTGCTGCGCTACCTCGACAGCAGCAGCAACCTTTGCCTCACCTTCAACGGCAACAACAGTCCCATCCTCATCGGCTACAGTGACGCAGATTGGGGAGGTGACCTGGACACAAGGAGGTCAACCAGTGGGTTTGTGTTTGTGCTCGGGGGAGGTGCAATCAGTTGGAGGAGCAAGAAGCAAGAGTGCGTCGCCCTCTCCTCCACCGAAGCAGAGTACATCGCCCTGAGTGAAGCAGCAAAGGAAGCCGTGTGGCTGCGTGAGCTGCTGGCAAGCCTTGGACAGAAGCAGACCACAGCGACCACCATCTACTGTGACAACATGAGCGCCATTGCTCTGACCAAGAACGCCGAGTTTCACGCCCGCACCAAGCACATCGACCTGCGGTACCACTTCATCCGCGAGCTCGTGGCGAAGCAGGTGGTGCAGATCAAGTTCTGCCCTTCAAGCATGATGTTGGCAGACTTCCTGACCAAGCCGCTGGCAGCGCACCGCTTTCAGCAGCTGAGGGGACAATGCGGACTTGTGTGATTTTTATTCTCGCAAAGTGGGAGAATGATGGATATGAGAGTGCCAGAAAGTGACAAAAATAGGTTGCTCGATAAAAATCATCTGGCATGACAGTTTCATAGAGGATGTTTGACAGGTTCTAACGCACTTTACGGAACTCGATTTGGAGTCCGTTTGAGTGAGATATGGATTTCCAAAGTTTGGAGATCATGGGTCGGGTTCAAGTGACAACCTGAGCACTTCGAGCTCAAAAGGCGGCAGGATTATTGGCCAGGACTGCTGAGAGCGACCTTCAAGGAGAAAAGACGGCTGGAAGACGTCCAAGAGACTTCAAGGAAGGACCAGTCCATGATTATTAGCAGTGCAGGCCGTGCAAGACATAATTCTCTTGTGTGACAAGGTGACTGCCGCTCATCCCGCTAGGCTAGGAGTGTGCTAGAGGGTGAGCTTTGACAGAGTGGATCTCAGTGCTCCCTTAGCCAAATGCGGCATATAAGGGCTTGTTAGAAAGCTGTGATGATGTACTTTCCCATTCAAGAGTCGATTCAGACATTCGCGTTCTCTACGGACCTGCATTTGCTTCCGTAATTTCTGTCTGTGCAACCTACAACTCCCTCTTACAAACAGTTGTTCCTGCCTAGGCGGCTCTTTGTGAGCCTGATCACCTCCCTGAGGGCTGCCCTAGTTTCCATCATGCAACGATGCAGTTTGGGGCAAAGATCTGGACACAAGGAGATTGACAAGTGGCTTTGTGTTTTTACTTGGAGCAGTAATTAGCTAGAGGAGTATTAAGCAAGAGTGTGTTGCTCTCTCCTCCACCAAGACAGAGTACATCGCTTTGAGCAAAGCAGCAAAGGAAGCAGTGTGGCTACGTGAGCTACAAGCAAGTCTTCGGCAGCAACAGAAAATTGCAACAACCATCTACTGTGACAACATGAGTGGCATGAGGATCACGAAGAATGCAAAGTTCCACCCCCGCACCGATCATATCCACCTACGCTACCACTTCGTCCGGGAGCTCATGGCAAAGGAGGTGGTGCACATCAAAGTCTGCCCTTCAAGAATGATGCTGGTAGATTTCCTGACCAAGTCGCTGGCAGCACATTGCTTTCAACAACTGAGGGTAATGTGTGGACTTGTGTGATCTTTACTCTCGTAAAGTGGGAGAATATTGGATATAGGGTGCCACAAAGTGACCAAAGTGGGTTGCTTGATAGAAATCATCAGGAACAACAGGTGAACGGAGGATTTTTTCTTGGTTCCGTAGCATTGTAGGGAACTGGATTCGGAGTCCGTTTGAGGGAGATATGGATTTCCAAGGTTTGGTGGCAATGGGTCCAATTCAAGGGACAGTTCCTGCACTACCAGCACCAATGACGGCCAGAATTATTCGCCAGAGAGGTTTGGAGCGGCCTTCAAGTTAGAAAGGTGGCAGGAAGAACTTAAGGGAGCTTCAAGGAAGGTCCACACCAAGATTATTGGTTGTGCACATGGCACGGATGGTAATTCTCTTGTGTGAGAGTGTGACTTCCGCTCATCTTGCTAGGCTAGGAGTGTGCTAAGAGGTGAACTTTGACAGAGTGGTTCTTCCAGCTCCATGTGCCAAATGAAGCGTACTTAGGCTTGTTAGAAAGCCGTGCTAATGTCATTTCTCATCCATGAGTCAAACTAGCCATTCGCGATCTTTACAAAACTTCACATGCTTCCGTATTTTTGTAAGCACATACATGCATTTGTGCATGTGTGCATGGGTGTGTGTGTGTGTGTATGTATGTGTGTGTGTGTGTGTGTGTGTGTGTGTGTGTGTGTGTGTGGTTGTGTGTGTGTGTGTGTGTGTGTGTGTGTGTGAGAGAGAGAGAGAGAGAGAGAGAGAGAGAGAGAGAGTTCACAAAATGGCTTCCAGATCTCACTGGAGGGATTGTCCCCTGTGTTTCACTCTTGGAGGACCTTTTTATCAACGACCTGTGTAGGGAGACTCGAATATTTGAAGTCTTTGGAGGGTCATTTCTGTTCTTATCTTGTCCCCTCATTCTGGGCCTCAAACAAGGGGGGTATTACCTTGAACTCGTGATTTTCCATGTGTTTATCTAGTGTAGAAACTCACAGTTCATCATAAATAAATTTGGGTTTCATTTTTGACAAGTTGGTATGGAATTGTTGCATGCGAGGCAAAATCTGAGATTTCGTGCCCATTCCTCTCACATAGCTCTTTCTCTCACTCTTGCTCTATTCTCCATCCTCGGTCACTCTCATGAATGAAGAGGGTGAGCGAGGGGATGGCACGAGGCCATGAATCTCACTCTCAAGGCCCTCATGACCTCTCAGCCGCTGATTTAGCCACCAGCTTGATCGGCATCTGGTGGCTTGCCGATGGGTGGCCGCTGGCCATCCAGCCGGCCGGCCACTGGCCAGCCGGTAGCCAGCGGGTGGCTGGCCACCGGCCAACCTTCGCAGTAGCAAGGGGTGGCTATGATCCACCCCCTCACTATTACTAGTGGGAGGGCCGAACCGGCCCTCCTGCTACATTCCTCCCCAATTATTATGAACCAACCCGGTTCATGACCAACAAGTGAGAGTGCCAAATAGTGAGTAATCAACATTGTGAAATCAAATCATTTATTTTAATCACCAGCTAAACATGAACACATGAACAACACTTGGATCTAAGGTATAAACTGTCGGTCACATGGCTAGCGGCATCCTCCCTGTTGGCTGGAGCGTCCACACGACAACCATGCTTGACGTCCCCAACATCATATGGCCACTATCCATGAAAACTGTCCAGCAGGAATATTGTTCACTTTTTCCACATTCAGGTGGTACCCCTTATCTCGCATCAATCCATGCGAGCTGCCAACTTAATCTAGTACTCATTGATTCCCCTTGTGGACAACCGAGATACAGGCTCCCATGAGTTATCTTCATGTCCACAACTGGTCCAATGAACAAGGTACTCCCAAATGACGTGTAACCAAAGTGTACGCTCTCGGTACTCCAGTACCGCAATACGATGTCCTTCGCCTACTCCAGTAGGCGAAGGACATCGTATTTGCTGTCAGCAGCAAGGAATGTCATTGGTGACTGAACAGTTCCTTCTACTATGTATGGAGCTAGAATTCCAACATTAAATACGTCACGTATCTTCATACACGGTAGAAGCAGCAATTGGTATGCTACTAGCTCAATGCGTGCAACGATAGGAAATAGTCCAATCCACTTTAGTAGAAGTCTTTTTGCCCCTCGTGACTTCCACCGAAGGTTCTTAGTGCTAAGGAGCACCTTGTTTCCAATGTCAAACACGACCTCTCGGTGACTCTTATTGGCATATGACTTTTGTCGTTGTCGAGCCACATGAAGTTGACCCTTCGCCTCCTGTAACTAGGAGTCTATGCCCTCGACAAAGGCTTGAAAAAAACAGAACCTGTCCTTTTGTACTGCTTCTCTTCATTAATAAGCAGGGTACCATTGGATATTGACCATTGTTCAATATGAATGGTATGGACTGAGTGGACTCATTCGCTGAGTTGTTAATCACAAATTCTTTTGGTGCGAGGAATTTTTCCTAGTCATTCATGGTAGGGTCCACATACATGCGGACCATCTGCTCTAGAGTACGATTCATACACTCCGTTTGCCCATCAGTTTGAGGGTGAAATACTGTTGATGTTTTCTTCGTGCATCTTTTGCAATAACTAACCAGCACATTTTCTATCTAGATCGTAGATGATGCACAGTGGCAAGCCGTGGCACTTCAGAAAAACCTCAAAGAAAAGACTAGCGGCCTCCTGTGCGTTCACATCAGTGGTTGTAGGAATAAAGTGTGTCACCTAATTAAGAAGATCCATAACCACTAGTATTGCATCGTGGCCACAGGCCGTGTCTAGAAGACAAGTGTTGAAATCCATGTTGACACACTCCCATGGAGTCCCAGGGATAGAAAGATGTTTGAGGAATCCAGCAGGCTTTTTGCTACTAGCCTTGTTCTTAAGACATGGGTTGTATTTCATGGAATACTTACGAACATTGACACTCTATCTTGGCCACCAATAGTGGTCCAAGAGTGCCTTTCTGGTCTTTTGAAGTCCCAAATGACCTGTGATCAGTGGGTTGTGGAACTGGGAGATATTTTTTGCTCAAAGATCTCCCAAGTCCGGCACAATACCTTGTTATACGTGCCAAAAGATTTTTGTGACCTCTACCAATGTATACTTGTCTAGATTCTGAGAGTCTTAGAACCAAGAATCCACAAGGTATTCTATCCAGATCTTGTTAACAAAGTCATTGTAGAGGATAATCTCTCAAGGTGGTTATTGCAGGGGTACATGGGGGGTCTGCTGTTTGCACCATAGCTATTGTAATGACCATAAATACCCACCGACCTCGGTGGTTGTGTTAATCTTCTCAAGCTGTTCGCGTAGTGGATCCGCCACACTGATGCATCCTGGCGGATATTCCCACTTGAAGAACAGTGAGCGCAGGTAATCACTCCAACACGCTTGTTGTCTTGAAATGTTCACTTGCATTTGGAAAAGCACCAATGGATTATGGTCAGTGTCGAATGTCACATCCCCCTCAGTGTCCTCGAGATAATGATGCCACATCTTGAAAACGTGTACCAGTGTGAGGAGCTCTTGAACCCCAGTCGTGTACTACGTCTCTGTAGAGATGAGCTTCCGAATCTCATACCTAACTAGGTGACCATTTTGCACGAGGACTGTTCTTAGTCCTACTACGGATGCATCACATTGCACCTCCCATGGTTGCAGGTTAAAAACAGCTAAGATGGATGCTGTGGATAGGAGCTCTTTGACTTTAAGAAAAGTGTTATCACAGTCAGATGTCTATTCCCAATGCACGTCTTTCTGTGTGAACCTGGTTCGTGGAGCTACCAGGGTCAAATACCCTTGCATAAACCATTGAAATTAGTTTGCAAGGATGAGGAATGACCTTATTTTTCCAACATTTAATGGACGTGGCCAATCCACCACTGTTTGGAATTTTTTGGGTTGACACAAGTATTTTCCTTGCTGACAAAGTGTCCAAGGTTTTTGAGCTCACCTTATGCAAAAATGCACTTGCTCAATTCTGCATATAATTTTTGTTGTCAAAGGATCCCGATGAGTTTGTGCAGTTGTTCTATGTGTTCTTCCATTGATTTGGAGAAAACCAAGATATCGTACCGATAAACTAAGACAAACAAGATCAGTTGCTCGGTGAACATTTGATTCATTTCTCCTTTGAAGGGTGCCGAGGCATTTGTTAGCCCGAAACAAAAAATAAAAAAAACCCAAACTAATGTTATCCCATCTCTGTTTGAAATTCCATTTTGGACCCACCATCTTTTGTGATGCGGATTTTGTGGTACCCTTGAGATAAATATAACAAAAATAAGACATTTGTCCCTTGGAGTTGATCTAACAAGTACTTTTTTTCTGGGAAGGGAATTCAATTTGTTAGCGTCAGCTTGGTAAGCGCCCGGTACACCATATACACACGTAAGCCACCTTCCATTTTTTCACAAAAAGGATCGGTGTAACGTACGGTAAGCTACTTTGCTAGATCCATCTTCTTGTAACGTAATAATTGATATGGCATTTGGCTTCTTGCCTTTCTTTCAATCTAAGGTAATACATGGATCTGAACAGAATAATCACCTCCAGTTGTAATTGAATCATGTGACGTATGTGTTGTTTTGGTGGAAGCCGAATTGGTTGGTCTTGGAATAAATTCAATAACTCCTCCAATGGAGATTTGATCTCTTGTGGTGTGTTTTCCTTCATATCTTCCTCTTATTTCTCTAGTTGTGCAAAGAAATATCAACAACCTTGCTGAATATGTCTATTGACATGCATCGCAGACAAGTTGGCATGGACTTTAAGCAGGGTCGGTGAAAATTCCGTATTCAAAATCAATATCAAGCGACACTATCCCTTTCAAAGGATCAATTACTTTGATTCAAATCACATCAGATCCTAGTTTTCTCAGAGCCAAGGATCACCTAGCACCATGTCAAACAGGTCAAGAAGGTTGAGTAACTTCAATATGACACTCTGTGTGTACCCTTGAATGTATTTATTTTTTGGTTTTATAGGTACAGATCATGAGTATCATACAGTTTTCACTAACAGCTATGCCATTTTATGGCTTGTACTTTAGGCCCACTTGTTGGGTAAATCCAAGGCTAACGAAGGAGTCACCTCATCCAGTGTAAGTCAGCTCATTTATGGGAGCACCAGCTATGTGTCCTTTGAATTGCATCATCATGTTGCCCCCTCTCTTTCGAGTTAAGAGGCTTGATGACGGGAAACTGAGTTTGTGATGAACATGAAATCAAAACGATGAGTGACACAACTCCCATGATTCACCGAATAGAATCCACATCTTGTGGCTACATGTGAATTTGTCTAGCACCTTCTAGTCCTTAGATATACCTGGTTTTTAATCTTCGACCAAAGGTACCGCAAGCGTGATTGAGCTCATCACTTTGTGGGAATTTATTTTCATCACTACGTCACACACCTCTTTTCCACCACCAGCAACCTCAGGACACAAGTCCATCATGGAAGGATGTGTTGGAACGCTCTCGCGCCGCCTGCAACTCGCCATTGTCCTTACAATGCGTGTGGTTTGGGGGCCTTATGTCCGCCAGTCTTCTTCAATTGATTTTTTTGGGCTGCTTGCCCTTGGCCCCATCCCACTTTTCAACTACCTATCTAGTCCCTAGAGCATCCATGCGTATCCAATGGTGTTTCTGTACACGTGCATTCGGTAGTGCATCTGAGTAGTGCTTTGGGTTTACCAAATATAATTCACTTATGAAGTTGCACAACGCCCTCCAGCTTGTCCGAGACTGGCCCATTGCAATCATGGTTGTCTTCTCCTTCAACTTCTTACTGGTGAGACCATCATACAAGTACTTGAAGTTCTAGTTCCCATCGCCTTTGGTGAAGCCTTTGGCTTCCTCCACGAGTACGGTGAATTTACTCAAGTTGGCCACGAGCGAGCTATCCAGCTGCCTGAAGTCCTTGATCTTGTGGAAGATGCACTACGCACCCTCACTCTGGGTGCACTTCTTCTACATAATAGCACATGAATTCTCCCATGGTATGGGCTACTACTCAAGGTTTGACTACTTTGTACTCCATTCCTTGACCATGTACTTGAAGAGCTTTTCCTCAAGTCAATTTGTGGCAAGGTCGTCCTTGTGACCGAGTGGAGCCTTGTGGATATGTAGAATGTGCTTCATGCAATTAAGCCAATTGATCAGCTTCATACCCTTCTAGAAGATCTCCACACTGTGGAGGAAGGATGTAGTCATGACTGGCTCCAATGTTGTCAAGATAGACAAATCCTCACTACTACTAGTGGTGGTATCAGCACCTACGACATGTTGCGATCATTACATCCACATCTGGGTCACGCTTGTTGGCTCTAGTGGGTGTGGAGGTACCCTCAAGGATGCCTAGCTCTTGCTTATGCATGCTACCAGTGTTTGGGGCAGCCAATGGACACGATTGGTGAAGAGTGTGGAGCACAAGAATCACGGATGTGAGTGGACAGAACACATCGCATTCAGTAGAACTGAATTGAAACACGTTTTTTTACTTAGCATAGTGATATTAGCATAGTGAGATCCTAATATCTTGTGATCTAAGCTTTCCAACGCATCCAAGCACGCCCAAATTGGAGCAGTAAAGCCCCTGCTACGACCGTCGAAGTAACCCTTGGTGGAGCCGCCCACCTTGCCTTGCACGCTAGGCAAAGGGAGGCGTTTTGACGATGACCCGTCGAAGCGCCTTTCCTCGCCCAAAAGTCAAGAAGAAGTTCACCCTGGTCAAGTAAGTCCTTATGGTTGCCTCATTCATGCCCTTGGTACATTTGGCGCCCATTGGAGACGAACTCGGATCACTGGCGGTGGATTATCCCGTCACCCATGGCGGGTACCAGATTCCACCCGCCCAACACCCGATTTTCGGGCTAGGTTAACTTTCTGAATACTCACTCAAATCGAGCGATTCAATGCTCGATCCTGCATGGAAAAATCCAAGGAATCCAAATCTAAATTCAGATCAGTTGTTTGACCACTCTTTAGTGGTCAAACCAGGGAGTACGATCAACGACACTCATGGCAAGGGGCACACCATGTCAACAATCTCCCCCTTGCACCTTGATGCCCTGTCCTTGGAACCTGTAGCATTTAAAACTTCATAGTACAAACCGAGCTCCATGCAGCTCGCTTTGTGCCTGTCCTTGGGCTGTGCCTTGGTCATGGCATTGGCGAGCATATGCTTAGTGCCACAATGCACAACAGCCGCATCGTCCTTCGCCACCAAGTCCCGTGCGTAGTGATGACGGATCTCGATGTGCTTAATCCTCCTGTACATCACTGGGTTCTGGGTGAGGTTGATGGCACTCATGTTGTCAATGTTGAGTACCTTGGGCTTCCTTTGCGGCACACCAATCTCCTTTAGCAGCCGCCGCAGCCACACCACCTCCTTTGCAGCTCCGGCGAGCGCGATGTACTCCGCTTCGGTGCCAGACAGCGCCACGCAGTCCTGCATCCTGATTTCCCATGAAATTGCTGCTCCACCAAGCACAAACACATACCCAGACGTTAATTTTCTGGTATCCACATCACCAGCCCAGTCGACATCGTAGTAGCCGACCAACTCGAGGGAGTCGTCACGTGCTTTCCCTCCAAACACGAGTCGCGACTGTTTTGTCGCCTTGAGATAGTGGAGGATCCGCTTCACCGCTTGCCAATGCAGCGGCCTGGAGTCGACAATGTAGCGGCTCACTTGGCCCTCCACGAAGGCCAGGTCGGGCCGCGTTGCCACCATGGCGTACATGATGCTCCCCACAGTGGACTGGTATGGCACACCTGCAATCTCCTCCTTCTCCTCACCCGTGCTCGGGCCCATGCTCGAGCTCAGCTCACATGTGGTGGTCATGGGTGTGCCAATGGGGTTGCACTCCTCCATGTTGTAGCGGCGGAGCACCTCTTGCACGTACTTTTCCTGCCCCATCTCGAGCGTGCGTGCCTTGCGGTCCCTCTTGATGGCGACGGCCAGGTAGTACTCGAGCTCGCCCATGTCGGTCATTTTGAACCGACCGTCCAACTGCCGCTTCAGGTTCACCAATTCCTCCATGTTCAACGACACAAGGATGAGATCATCCACGTAAAGTACCACAATCTGGTGCAATCCCGGCTGCTTCCGCACGTACACGCTGTGATCCACCTCGCAGTGCTTGAAGCCAAGCTCGGCCATGAAGCCGTCCATTTTCAGGTACCACATGAGTGGCGCTTTCTTCAGCCCGTAGAGCGCCTTGCGAAGCCGGCACACCTTCTCTGGCGGCGCGTCCACACCCTCCGGCACCTCCATGTAGACCTCATTGTCCAGGTCGCCAATGAGGAATGTAGTTTTCACATCCATTTGATGGACTTCGTAGTCGTGCACCGCCGCCACCGAGAGGATGGAGCGGATGGAGGCGAACTTGGCCAGTGGTATGAAGGTTTCATCGTAGTGTTCACCCTTCCGCTGGGCGTACCCCTTTGCGACCAGCCGCGCCTTGTACCACTCCACCTTCCCCTCCTTGGTGAGCTTCTTCTTTAAGATCCACTTGGAGTCGATGATTTTTGCTTCCTCCGGCCTGTCAATCAGCTGCCAAGTGCCGTTCTCTTCATGGGAGGCGAGCTCAGATTTTATAGCTCCCTCCCACTCAGACCCATCCTTCCGCTATAACGCCTCCTTAATGGTCTCGGGCTCCTCTTGCGCAAAGAACGCTCAAGCAAGCCCAGTCCAGATGCCCTCTGCAGCATCGTACCTCTTTGCCGTCCTCCTTGCACGTCCGCTTCTCCGTGGTTGCTTCTGTTCAGGCTGCTGATGCTGTTGTTGCTGCTGCTACTGCCCCCTCGCGGTGCCACTCGTACCGCTGGCCTGCTCCCCCTCTCTCAGGGACCGTGGAGATGCGGAATCACTCCCCACCTCTTCATTCAGCTCCACTGCTGCCGATGCTTCGGACTCATTGTCCGACTCGGCTAAATGCAAATCAGCCGCTCCCACATCGCCCGGATGGAGCCGATGGGACGTCACCCTCTTTTGCGTCCTCCGGCATCTCCCCCTCGAGGAGTGGCAGCCAATCCCCCCGCTTGGAGAGACCCACGTCCTTGTCTTTCCAACGGCTGTCCTCATCGAACGTGACATCATGAATCTTCACGATCTGCTGCCTCCGCGGGTCAAAGAGCCGGTACGCCTTGCTCCCGCTCTCGTACCCGACAAAGATGCACCGGTGAGTCCGCAGGTCCAGCTTGCTCCGCCACTCCCGTGCCTGCACAATAGCATGTGCAACACATCCAAACGTGCGGAGGTGAGCCACAGTTGGCTTTCTCCCACTCCACACTTCTTGTGGCGTCTTCCACACCTTGGACTCCGCGTCTTTTAGCAACTTCGTCGGCGTCAGGTTCATGATGTACGCCGCTGTCCGTGCTGCCTTGCCACAGTACCGTTGCGTAAGGCCGGCATCGCTTAAGATGGACCGGACCATGTTGAGGATGTCGCGGTTCGCCCTCTCAGCAACGACGTTCTGCTGCGAAGACTGTGGCAAAGTTTTCTGCCACGCGATCCCCTTGCTCTTCATCCATGCCGAGCAGCCCTCGTACTCACCGCCGTTGTCACTCTGGAACGCTTTCACCTTCAACTCTGTTTGCTGCTCCACAACCGCCACGAACTCCTACATACACGACAAGACATTGCTCTTCCTCTTGATGACGTAGAGGTAGAGTTTGCGGCTGTGTTCATCAATGAAGGTCACAAAGTAGCGAGCGCCCCCAATGGAGCTCTCGAATGGTCCACACTCGTCAGTGTGGACCACCTCCAACTTTGCCGATGCACGTGTCCCTTTGCCATTGAATGGTTGCCGTGTTGCCTTGCCGACCATGCACGCCTCACACACGGCATTCTTGGCTGCATTGAGGCTCTTCACCTCAAGACCCTGCACCACTTCCTTCTTCGCCATGTCCCTCACAGTGGAGGGAGCGATGTGACATAGGCGGCGGTGCCATAGGTCCAGGTTTCCATCGTCCTTCTTCACGAGGTGGGCAACATTGGACCCTGCCCGGCTGTCGAGGATCTTTGCACGTAGCAGCAACAAGTCGTCCTCTCACTTTCCACGTGCAATCACCTCGCCGTCCCCCTCCTTTTGGATGTTTTCCTCCTCCTTGTTGAAAAGCACCTTGAGCCCCTTGTCGGTAAGGCGGCTCACTAACAGCAGATTAGCCCCAAAGTTGGGCATGTGGAGCACGTCGTGAATTGTGCTCACGAAAGCCTCCCCGTCCACATCCACCTCGATGCGAACGTTGCCTTCTCCGGCAGCCAACTCGATTTTGCTGTTGGCCACTATCATGCGCCATTCCGAGGCGCCATAGGTGAAGAATGCCGTCCGCTTGCATTGCATGTGACGGCCCGATCCGGAGTCAATCACGGAGATTCAAGGATCTGTCAAGTAGGTGGACTCCTTCGCCATCATTGTGCGGTCGTCCTTCTTTCCAGCTTTCCTCGGCTGGTCCGACTTCTTGTTGGGATAATTGCGTGCGTAGTGGCCTTCTTTGCCACACATGTAGCACTCCCCCTTCTTGTCACCTTTCTTGGTGCCCTGCTTGGCACCCTTCCCCTTCTTGCCTCCCCATCCACCTTGAGGACGGACGGCATAGGCGGAACGTGATGCTGTCCCACTCTCTCTCCCATCACGCCACATCCATTCATTGCGGACATACGCAGCCACCTTCGGGTACTTCAGCTCATCAGGGAACCAGCCGCATACGACGGTGATCATGGGACTCCAACTGTCCGGAAAGGCCAGGAGGAGGATCATGGCTTGCAACTGAGGGTCGACCTTCCATCCAGTGGTTACGCACTCGGTAGTCAAGGACTCAATCTGCTGCAGGATCTCCATGATGTCGTCGCCTTCGTTGGCTCGATGGGTGACAAACCTCTTGAAGACAAAGAGCTGGTTAGCAAGGTTGGTAGACTGGTAGATGGTGCAGAGCTTCTTCCAGGCCTCTGCGGCCTCCGTGCATCCTTGAATGAGGGAGCATTGCGTCGGAGCAAGCGCATACACCAACAAAGCAAGCGCCTTCTTGTTGTGCTTCATGTACACTTCCACTTCCTCCGGCGTTGTGGTATCCGGAGGGGCCGTTTCTTTACCGTTGACTAGCTCAAGCAGGCCCTTGTCATCGAGGAAGACATCAAACTCCCACCTCCACAAGTGGAAGTCAAGTCCATCAAACTTCGAGGCACTGATGCTCTCTTGCTCGGTCAGTGCCATGGCCCGCGGCGGTAGCGTGAACTTTGTAGAGCTAGGGTCCTTCTAGGCACGTGGGTCCATAACCTTTTGTTGGCTCTAGTGGGTGTGGAGGCACCCTGAAGGATGCCTAGCTCTTGCTTATGCACGCTACCAGTGTTTGGGGCAGCCAATGGACACGCTTTGTGAAGAGTGTGGAGCACAAGAATCACTGATGTGAGTGGGCAGAACACGCCACATTCAGTAGAACTGAATCAAAACATATTATTGTTACTTAGCTTAGTGATATTACATCAGATCCTTATAGCTTGTGATCTAACCTTTGCAACGCATCCAAGCACGCCCAAATTGGAGCAGTAGAGCCCCTGCTACGGCCGTCGAAGTAACCCTTGGTGGAGCCGCCCACCTTGCCTTGCACGCTAGGCAACGAGAGGCGCTTCGACGATGACCCGTCGAAGCGTCATTCCTCGCCCAGAAGTCAAGGAGAAGTTCACCCTGGTCAAGGAGGTCCTTATGGTTGCCTCATTCATGCCCTTGGTGCATTTGGAGCCCATTGGAGACGAACTCGGATCACTGGCGGTGGATTATCCCGCCACCCATGGCGGGTACCGGATTCCACCCGCCCAACACCCGATTTTCGGGCTAGGCTAACTTTCTGAATACTCACTCAAATCAAGCGATTCAAAGCTCGATCCTGCATGGAACAATCCAAGGAATCCAAATCAAAATTCAGAGTAGGTTTTTTATCACTCCTCAGTGGTCGAACCAGGGATTACGATCAACGGCACTCATGGCAAGGGGCACACCATGTCAACAACGCTCTCCAATGCCTTGTCAAGGTCGTCACATCAACAGGTTGCCTATTGAGCAGCCACATGCTACAGCTGGCAATCATGATTGAGATTTGTGATTCTATGCTTGATGCAACAGGTTGGCATACGAGATTTTCAACTTCAATGTGGTCAGAGCGTCGACGATAGCCTCATGGGCATCGCGCTATCCATGAACTTTCACCCAATGTAGAAGGGTACAGTTCCCGTACATGCCTCCAAGGATACCACCTTTTGGAGGAAGCTGTCTTTAGCGACGGCGCTCGAGTGGGCATGGATCTGTCCCATTGCAGCTACTTCATGGGAACGGGGGTCCGTCCCCACTCCTCCGGTTGGTGTTGCAGCTCCATTGTCAATATTGATCTTGATTCAACCCACAGCCTGAGACCCCATCTCAGCGAATCTCTGACGGTCTGTGCAATCTGTCTTTGCCATGGCATCCTCTGGCTTGTGTTTGCGAGAATTTCTTGCATGACTACCTTCGGTGCCTTTGCTACTGTTGACAGCTTCGCTACTTTCAGTAGCTTTGTGCCATCCCGTGGACGCCTGGTCCCACTTGAGAAATTGGCCTGATTTTTCTACACAACGATGACAATGGTTGCGACCCTCGTTGCCTTGGCTGGCGTCAATGTTATGCTATTTGTTGGGGTCCACGCTCAGGTGGTCCTCCACGAGCACGTCTTTTCGCGTGGGAGCCACCCACATGCATGTCAAATTGCTCATCAAGTAATGTTGTAGATTTTGTATGCTTTTTGGTGTCACCGAGTTTAGCACGGGTTGCCTTCAGAAGTACGGTTGCCGTTGCCTTTGACAACCATTCTTGCGGCGGAGGCTCACAAGATTTGGAGTCTACCAAGGTTGTGTGGTGAGGCTGTCACCACCTTGCCCTTGTTACTCTTTGACGGTCTGAAGATTTCCATCCCATTGTCCGTGCAACTCACACGTAAAGACCTTTGTGAGGATCACCCCACATCCTTGGGCAGGTGTCGCCTCATGAAGTATCCTTGCTTTCATGATTGGTGAGACAATTGTAAAATCTATTTCTATATTTCCAGGAGGCTACAGTTGGCACTGTCACGTGGTAGAAAAATACAAGTTTTCTACACCACCATGGTCAGCACAATCACGTGGATTCAAGCTAATACCCTAAGCTTTGACTCATGGCACTTTGCAAGCTAGAACACCAAAGAAAAAAAAACCAATAAGAACACAAAGAGGCTACAATAACTCGAGTATTGCTCATAAGGTGAGGAGGAGGGGAGAGGGGTCAGCTCTAACTTAGATTTTCTACCCTCGCACGCTCCTACCTCACTCATCTTGTCTTCTTTTTCTTTGTCTTTTAGTCTTGTTTGGCTTCCTCTTGAGTCCTCTTGGCACATCTTGCGCCTCCTTGGATGCATCTCCCTTGCATCCCATGGCGATGGAGGGGCCTTAAAATTTTTTCAAAGTGTCGCATTATTTTTCTTTTCCTCTCAGACAAGGGCACAACCCAAAATTGTTGTAAAAGGAGAGAAGAGGAAACCTAGAAAATAGAGGAGAATTGGTGGGTTTTGGGGATAGGTACTCCTTATCCCGTCCAAGAGAAATCCACCAAGCCCTCTTGGAGTGGACAAGAAGCTAAGAGGATTTCGGAAGGTGAAGTAGAGCTCCTCACGATATTTCTAATGCACTCCTTGGCCCTTGAAACAGTTTAGTATAGACTCTATACCCCCCTTTTGTGTTTTTGCTAATGGTGTAGTTGTTTGCAGTGTTTTATATATCATGTAGCCAGCGCAACCATCGCATAGTTTTTCGCGACAATCATATGGCTATAATACGACTGTAACAAATGGAGTCTCCAGCTCGTGCACGAAAGTCATCGTCAGAGTTCACAGAATGGCATCAAGAGCTCGCTGGAGGGGTTTTCCCCCCTCCATCACTCTTTGGGGCAATCATCATCAATGACCCATGCAGGGAGACTCAAATGTTTTGAGTCTCTGGAGGTTCATTTCCATTTTTGCCTTGCCCCCTTGTTCTTGGTCCCAAACGAGGGGAGTACAGAGGTTTTGAACGAGATGGCCCCTCGTTTGAGAAGTGAGTACGGAGTTGTACAGAGCAAGGAGTTGTACAGAGTTGAAAAGGGTGGTACCAAGTTTACGAAGTTGTACGGGATTTTACAGAGATGTATGGAGTTTTACGTAGTTAAATTGAGTAGTACAAAGTTTTACACAGTTATACAGAGTTGTACAAAGCTGTACAGAGTTGTACAGAGCTGTACCGAGTTCAAAGGAGTTATACAGAGGTAAACAAAGTTATATGGAGTTGTTGGGAGATTTATAAAGTTGTACGGAGTTATAGAAAAATATAAGGAGCTTTACGAAGTTAAACCAAGCTGTACGGAGGTGGATGGAGCTGCACAGACCTTTTTAGAATCACATACAGTTGTACGGAGGTATACGGAGTAGTATACAGTTGTACAAAGTTGTACTAATTTGTACGGAGTTGTATGGAGTTGAAAAGTGTCATAAAACGTTTTACAGATCTGTAAAAAGATCTGTGGAGTTGTACGGAGCTGTATAGAGTTGTGTAGAATCATACAGTCTTGTACGAACTTGTACAGCTTTGTATGGAGTTGTACTGAGTTGCATTGAGTTGTACAGTTTTGAATGCAATATTATGGAGTTGTATGGAGTTGATTGAAGTTATACAGAGTTGAATAGAGTTGTTCAAAGTTTTACAGATTTTTATGGATTGGTATGGAGTTGTAAGGAGTTGTTCGATGTTGTACAAAGCTCGAGGCAGTTACACATAGTTTTTTGGAGTTGTATGGATTCCTACGGAGTTGTATGGATTTTAACAGAGTTGTACAGAACTTAATGGAGTTTTGAAGAGTTGTATGGATTTGTATGGAGGTATACGAGGTTGTACGGGGTTGTACAAAGTGATACAGAGATCTACAAAGTTATGTGGAATTGTACAGAGTTTTATGGAATTGTATCGATTTATACGAGGTTGTTCAAAGTTGAACAGAGTTGTACAAAGTTGTACAGATTTGCATGGAGTTGAACGGAGTTGATCAAATTTGTACGAAGCTGTACAGACTTGTACGGAATTGTATTGAGCTGAAAGGAGCTGAACAAAGTTGAACCTAGTTTTATAAAGTCGTACAGATTTTTACGTAGCTGTAAGGAGTTTTGCAAGTTTGTATGGATTTTTACAAATTTGTACAGATTTGTACGGAGTTGTACGGATTTTCAAGGTTTTGTATGGAGTTGGACGGAATTGTACGGATTTGTACGTGATTGTTTAATGTAGTTCAGGGTTGCTGGATTTGTAACAAAAATTTATGGATTTGTACACAATTATACAAAGTTTTACAAAGATGTACGGAGTTATACGGAGTGGTATGGAGTTGTACAGAGCTGTACGGAGCTGTACAGCTCCGTACCAAGTGAGAAGGAGTTGTGCAGAGTTGTACAGAGTTGTATAGAGTTGAACAGAGCTGTATGGGATTGTATGGAGCAATACATAGTTGTACGGAGCTGTACGGAGTTGTTCGTCATTGTACCACATCGTAAGGAGTTGTGCATAATTGTACAGAGTTGTATACAGTTGTACTGAGCTGTACAGATTGGTAAGGACCTGTATGGATTTGTGCAGATTTGTACAAAGATGTACCACGTTGTATGAAGCTGGAGAAATTTGTATAGAGTTCTAGAGACCTTTATGGAGTTCTATGCAGTTGTGCGGGGTTGTTGGAGTTGTACAGAGTTGTACGTAGTTGTGCAGAATTGTATAGCTTTGTGCAGAGTTGTATGTAGTTGTACAGAGTTGTACAAGGTCTTACAGATTCAAAATAAAGATTTACACATTTCTATGGATTTGTACAAATTTGTACGGTTTTCTACAAATTTGTATAGAGTTATAAAGAGTTGTACAGAGTTGCACAGAGCTGTACGGTCTTGTATGCAGTTGAATGGTCTGATACAGAGTTGTACAGATTTGTATAGAGGTATATGGATTTGTACAAACTTGTACAAAGCTGTACAAAGTTGTACAGAGTTGTACAGAGTTGTATGCAGTTTTATGGAGTTGTACAGTATTGAATGGAGTTGTACGGAGTTGTATGGAGGTTTATAGGGCTGTACGGAGAGCTCTATGGAGTTGTAAGGAATTTTCAATATTCGTATGGAGTTGTATGGACTTGTGCAAAGTTATTCCGAGTTGTGCGGGGTTGTACAATGTTTTAAGGAGTTGTATAGAGTTTTGTGAAGCTGTACGCAGTTGTACGGAGTTGTATAGAGTTGAAAGGATTTGTTTGGAGATGAACATAGTTGTACTGAGCTGTAAAGAGCTGTTCAGAATTTTATTCTCTTCTACGGACTTAGATGGTCATGTACAGAGTTTTACCAATTCATACAAAGTTGTACAAATTTTTATGGAGTTATAAATATATTTACGGAGTTTTACAGATTTGTATGAACTGTACAGGGCTATACATAGATGCATGGAGTCGTACGGAGTTCAACACAGTAGTGCATGGTTGTAAGAATTTGTACTCAGTTGTACGATGTTCTACGGAGTTTTACAGAGCTGTATGGAGTTGCACAAAGTTGTACCGAGTTGTAAGGAGTTGTCCAGAGTTGTACAGAGTTGCATGGGGTTGTACAAGGCTTTGCGGAGCTGCAAGGAGTTGTACGGATAAATAGGGAGTTGTGCAGAGCTGCGCCAAGTTGTATGAAGGTGGATGGAGTTAAACAAATGTTGTAGAATTAAATAGAATTGTACAAATGTGTATGGATTTTTACAAAGTTGTACGGGGTTGTACAGAGTTATACAGAGTTTTACAGAGTTGTAGGGAGTTTTTGCGGAGTTGTACGGAGTTGTACAGTCTCGTATTGAGTTGTACGGAGTTGTACATAGTTGTGTTGATTTTTGCGGATTTGTACCAATTTGTATGGAGTTCTACAGAGTTATTTGGAGTTTTACGGAGTTGTACAGAGTTGTTTGGAGCTATACGGAGTTGTACGGATCTTTACAGAGTTATATGGAGTTATGTGGAGTTTTACAGATTTTTACATAGTTGTACAAAGTTGTATGGAGTTGTACAGAGTTGTAACAATTTGTACATAGTTGTAAGGAGTGACATTGAGTTGAATGGAGCTGATGAAACCTGTACAGACTTTCGCAGATTTACACAGAGCTGTACAGAGTTTTACAGAGTTGTGCGCCAATCTACTGAGCTGTGCAGAGCTAAAACAAGTTGAACAGATTTGAATGGAGTTTTACAAAAATGTAGGGATCTGCACGAAGCATTACGGAGGTGTACGGATTTTCAGGAGTTGTAAAAGGTTGTACAGTGTCAAATAGAGCCATATGGAGTCGTATTGAGTCCTACGGATCTTTACGGATTTGTATGGAATGTTACAGAGTTGTCCGGGGTCGTTCAGGGTGTACATATTTGTCAGATATCTACAAAGTTTTACAGGGTTCTATGGAGTTTTTTTAGGTTGTACACTGCTGTATGGAGTCGTAAAAATTCTTATGGAGTTCTACGGAGATGGAAAAATTTGTACGGGTATTTCCAGAGCTGTTCCGAGTACTAAGGAGTTGTACGGAGTTCTACAGAGTTGTATGGAGTTGTACAAAGCTGTACAGAGCTGTACATGATTGTACGGAGCTATGCGGGGTTGCACAAAGTAATACAGAGTTGTACAATGCTGTACGTATTCAATCATATTTTTATAGAGTAGTACGCAGTATTGCATATTTTTATGGAGTTGTACAGAGTTGTTCAAAGCTGTACAGAGTTGAACAGAGTTTTATAGATTTTGACGGAGTAGTACGGAGTTGTAAAGAGCTGTACGGAGTTATGCAAAGCTGTATGTAGGCGTACAGAGTTGTTTAAAGTTGTATGGATTTGTCCAGAGTTGCACAGAGCTTCATAGATTTGTAAAGAGTTGTACAGAGTTGTACAGAGCTGTATAAAGTTGTACAGAGTGGCACAGAATTGTAAGGCATTATGGGGAGTTATATGGAGTTGTACAAAAATTCAGGGAGTATGACGGTGTTGAACGGATTTGTAAAACATTGTACGGAGTTGTACAGAGTTTTGCGGGAGTTGATCAGGGTTGTACAGATTTGTACAGAGTTGTACGGAGTTGCAAGGTGATGTCCGGATTGGTACGCAGATGAATGGAGCTGAACGGAGCTGAACGGAGTTGTAAGGAGTTGTACGGACTTTTTGGAGTTTTACAAACTAGTACGGAGTAGTACAGAGATTTATGGAGTTGTACAGGGTTGAACAGGATTGTCGGTGTTGTATGAAGTTATACTGAGTTGTACGGATTTGTACAAAGTTGTACGGGATTGTACCAGGTTGTAAGAAGTTGTACAGAGTTGTAGAGAGTTGTACAGAGGTGTGCGGAGTTGAACAGAGTGGTACAAAGTTCTAAGGCATTGTAGGGAGTTATACACAGTTGTACTGAGTTGTATGAAGTTGTACCAAGTTGTACGGAGTTGCAAGGAGTTTTACAGAGTTGTAAGGAGATGTACGGAGTTTTAGACAGTTAAGCGGTGTTGCACAGCATTGTACAAAGTTGCGAGCTGTACAGAGTTGTACAAAGTGTTGCAGTTGGTCTACAGAGTTTTACATAGTTGCACGGAGTTGTATAGAGTTGTACAGAGTTTTATGGGATTGTTTGGAGTCCAATGGAGATGCAGAGAAGTATGATGAGTTGTATGAAGTTTGTCCGGCTTTGTACAGAAAATCATGGAGAAGAAACAGGTTTCAACAGAGTTGTACGGAGTTGCCAGGAGCTGCACAGACTTGTACGGAGGTGTAAAAGGTTGTACAGAGTTGAAAAACGATATATGGAGCTGCAAACAGTCGTATGGATTTGTACAGAGTTACACGGAGTTTTACAGATTTGTACGGAAGTGCACAGAGTTGAACAGAGTTGTACAAAGATTTACGGAGTTGCACGGACTTGTATGGAGCCGTACGGAGTTTTACAAAGTTTTACAGAGTTGTACGGAGTTTTATGGAGTGTTACGGAGTTGTACGGGGTTGCACGGAACTATACGAAGTTGTACAGAGTTGGATAGCTTTGACGGAGTTGTTCAGGGTTTCATGGAGTCGTATGGAGCTGTACGGTTTTGTACGCAATTGTACAACTGCGTAAGGGATTTGTACAGAGTAACTCTGTAAGGAGTTGTACAAGATCCGTACACCTCCAGATTCTTACAGATTTTTAAGATCTTGTACAAATCCGTACTACTCGGTACAACTCTGTAGTACAAGAATACTACAGAGTTATACGGAGTAGTACGGAGTTGTACAGAGCTGTGCTGAGTTGTACCGAGCTGTATGGAGGCATACAGATTTGTACAAATTTGTACGGAGCTGCACGGAGTTGTACAAAGTTGTTTGGGGTTGTATTGAGCTGTATGGAGTTTTACAGAGTTGTACAGAGTTGTAGGGCAGTGTACAGATTTTTATGGAGTTGGTATGGAGTTGTATGGAGTTGTACCATATTGTACGAAGTTGTACATAGTTGTGCAGATTTGTACAGAGTTTTACACAGTTTTATGGAGTTGTACAGAGTTGGACGGGGTTGTACTGTGTAGTACGCAGTTTTAAAAAAGTGTACAGGGTTTTTCAAAGAACAACAGGGTAGTATGGATATTTACAGATTTGCATGGAGCTGTACATAGTTTTACATAGTTTAGGGAGTTGTACAGCGTAGTACGGAGTTGGACGGTTCTGTACAGAATTTACACCGTTATATGGAGTTGAACGGAGTTGATCAGAGTTGTATGGAGTTGTACAAAGTTGTACAAAGTTCTACAATGGTTTACAGAGACAGAAGTGAAAATATTTGTAAGAAGTTGTATAGAATTTGACAGAGTTTTACAGAGTTGTACGAAATTGTATGGAGTGGGTCGAGATGGATGGCATTTTTTTTGGATTTGAATGGGGCCGTACAACGTTCATGGAGTTTTACTGAGTTGCATGGAGTTGTACATAGTTGTACAGATTTCAACAAAATTCACAGGGTTGTATAGAGTTTTCAGATTTTTACAAGTTTATGTGGATGTGTGTAGACGTTTTCATAGTTGTATGGATTTTTGCTGAGTTGTAAGGAGTTGTACAGAGTTGTACCGAGTTATACAAAGCTGTTTTACCGAGTTGTAAGGAGTTGTACATAGATTTATGGAATTCTATGGAGTTTTACGGAGTTGTACGGTGCTGGATGGAGTTGTACGGAGTTGTTTTGGATTTTACACTGTTTTACAAAGATTTAGGGAGTTGTACAGAGTTGTGTCGGAGTTCTACATAATTTTACAAAATTTTAAGGAGGTTTACAAAGTTTTGAAGAGCTTAAAAAAATTAGAGTTGCATGGGATTGTATGGAGTTCTATGGAGGTATAGAAAAGTGTAAGGATTTGTGTGAAGATGTAAAAAGTTGTATGAAGTCGTACATAGTTGTATAAAGTTGTACGGAGTTGTAAGGAATGGCATAGAGCTATACCAAGTTGTATGGAGTTGTATGGAGTTGTGCATATCTGTATGGAGTTGTACGGGATTGTACGGAATTTTACAATGTTGAACAATTTTGTAAGGAGTTGTGCAGAGTCGTACAGAACTGTATGGAATTTTACAGAGTTATACAAAGGTGTACAAAAGTGCAAAGATCTATACAAACGTTTGCAGAGTAGGCATACAAAGTTGTACTAAGTTGTACGGAGTTTTGCGGAGCTGCACGGAGTTGTACAGAGTTCTACAGATCCATAAATAAATGTAGGGAATTGTACGGAGTTTTCCAAAGATTTACAGAGTTCCTTAGATTTCTGCAGAGGTGTACAGAGCTGCACGGAGCTGTATGTGTTGACATAGTGTGCTCCTTGCCATAAGTGGGGTTCACTGCATTCCCTGGTTTGACCACTGGATAGTGGTCTAACACCTGATCTGAATTTAGATTTGGATTCCTTGGGATTTTCCAAGTAATTTCGAGCTTTGAATCGCTCAATTTGACTGAGTATTCAGAAAGTTAGCCCAGCCCGAAGTTCAGACGTTGGACGGGTGAAATCTGGTATCCGCCATGGGTAGTTGGATAATCCACCGTCGGTGATCCGAGTTCAACTCCAGCGAGCTCCAAATGCACCAGGGCCATAAAGGAAGCAACCAGAGGATTCTCCTTGACCAGGATTAACTTCTCCTTGGATTCTGGACGAGGAAAGACGCTCTGATGGGTCATCGTAAAAGCGCCTCCCGTTGCCTAGTGTGCAAAGCAAGGTGGGCGGCTCCACCAAGGGTTACTTCGACGGCCGTAGCAGGGGCTCTACTGCTCCGAATTGGGCGTGCTTAGATGCGTTGGAAAGATTATATCACAGGCTACAAGGATCTTACTTTGCTAAGCAACATAAACGTGTTTTGATTCAGTTCTACTGAATCCGACGTGTTCTTCCCACTCACATATGTAATCCTTGTGCTCCACACTCTTCACCATTGGTGTCCATTGGCTCCCCCAAACAATGGTAGCATGCATTAGTGAGAGCTAGGTATCCTTGAGGGTGCCTCCACACATACTAGTGCCAACAGTATGGAGCTGTAAGGGATTGCGCAAAGTTTTGCATACCGTAGTGATTTCCATATTAGCTCATTTTTCAGGACCTAATTATGTAATAACCATGTTCCCCCAATTTTGGTCTGTTTTTATTTTAGCAAGTGATTATCCCATCATGTGCCCTTTTTCTCCCCATGGTCTTCATATTCTCCCAACAATCAAAATGTTTTTCAGAAGACATCCCTTTCGTAGGATATATGGCCCAAAAACGTATCAATAATTGAACAAAGTGCACTTTGATTGACTATTGTGCTAATTGAGAAGCTCCTCTGAATTCATCTCAAACCAAAACTTGAAACTTCACTAAGGCCAAAAACGTATATGTAGGAAACCTCTTTGGGGATGTTTTTATAATTCATTCTCCCATGCATGCTGTAATTTTGGAGGTGGAGGTGGGCGAATGGAAAATAATTATTTTGAACGATTATGGCAAGCACTACGGTACTTTCACGTAGTTGAACGGAGTTTTCTAGAGGTGTACAACATTGTACAAGGGCATGCAGAGTTGTAAGGAAATGTTGGAGTTGTTCGGAGATGCATAGTTTTTTTCAGAGTTTTATGGAGTTTTAAGGATTTTTATGGAGTTGAAAGGAGCTGTAAGAAATTGTACAGATTTTTACGAGGGTGTACAGAGTTGTACGGAATTTTTCATGTTGTACAGAGTTGTAAGAAGTTGTATAGAGATTAACAGAGTTTTATAGAGTTGTACAGAATTGTACAGAGTGGGTCGGTGTTGTACTTATACAGATTTGTACCAAAGTGGGGCGGAGTTGTACAAATTATATAAAGTTGTAAGAAATGTACAGAGTCGTATGGGGTTGTATGAAGGTCTATGGAGGTGTACATAGTTGTAAAAAGTTGTATGGATTTTTCCGGTGTTGTACGGAGAATACGGAGTTAAAGAAGTATGAACGGAGCTGTACACAGTAGCCCGGAGTTGTATAGAGTTGTACAAAGTTGTATGAAGTTGTACGGAGCTGGTTAAACTTGTACGAGGTATACCGTGCTGTATGGAGTTGTATGGAGTTGTACAGAGTAGTACTGATTTATACACAATTGTATGTGATTTTGTGATGTTGAACAGGGTTGCACTGAGTTTTCCAAAGTGTACAGAGTCGTACGGAGAGCTACAGAGTTGTACAGAGTTTTAAGGGATTTTGCAGAGCTGTAAAAAGTTGTACATAGTTGCACAGAGTTGTACAGAGTTGCACAGAGTTGTATGGAGCTGTACAGAGTTGTACCAAGTTTTCTAGAGTTGTACGGAGTTGTACAGATCTGTAAAGAATCGTACAAAGTTGTACAGAGTGGTACTGAAGTTTACGGAGGCGTACAGAGTTGTACAGAGTTGCACGGAGTTGTACAAATTTTTAAGGGTTTGAATGGAGCTGTATGGATTTGTACGGGAGGATATGGAGCTGTATGGAGATGTGCGGAGTTGACTGGAGTCTAACAGTGTTTTACGGAGTTGTATGAAGTAGTACGGTATTTTATGGTGTTGTACAGAGTCCTAAAGACTTGTACATAGTTACACGGAGCTGAACAGGGTTTATCAAAGTTGTACGGATTTAAAAGAGTTGTACAAAGTTGTGTGTAGTCATACAGATTTATACTGAGTCCAAAAGGGTTGCTTGGAGCTATAAAGAGTTTTACGGATTTATACAGAGGTATACAGTGTTTTACAGCTTTGTACAGAGTTGTACGAGACCGTACAGAGTTGTACAGAGATGTGAGGAGTTTATGGAGTAATATGGATTTGTACGGAGCTGTATGGAGTTGTATGGACTTGTATAGAGTTGTACAGAGTCATACGGAGTTATTAAATGCTTTAAGTAGTTATATGGAGCTGTACGGAGTTGTTATTATGTGTACAGAGTCATAACTATTTGTACGTGCTTTTCTTACATTGTACGGAGTTGCACGAAGTTGGACGGAGCTGTATAGATTTATACAAAGTTTTACAAAGCTCTATGGAGTTGTAAAAATTATACGGAGGTGTATGGTGTTGTATGGAGTTGTATGCAGCTGTACAGGGTAGTATGGAGTTGTACATAGTTTTACGGATCTTTACAGAGGTGTGTGGAGTTGTACAAAGTTTTTGGAGTTGTGATGCATTTTATGGAGTTGTATGCAGTTGTACGGAGCTGTACGGAGTTGTGTTGAGGTCTCTAGAATTATATGGAGTTGTACCAATGATTGGAGTTGTATGGGGTTGTATGGAGTTGTACAGAGTTTTCCACAGTTGAAAGGTATTTTACGGAGCTGTACGCAATTGTATGGAGCTGTACAGAGTTGTACAGAACTGTATGCAGTTATGTGTAGCTGTATGGAGTTTTACAAATCTGTACAGAGTTGTACTTAGTTGTACGAATTTCTATAGAGTTGTATGGAGTTTTACAGTGTTGTACAGAGTTGTACGGAGATGTACGGAGTTGTATGAGTTGTACAGAAATCTACAGAGTTCAACAGAGTTGTATAGAGTTGAACAGAATTTCACGGAGTTGTATGGAATTGTATAGATTTGTATAGAGTTGTACAGAGTGATATGGAATATGATTGGGTTGTACGGAATTTTACAGAGTTGTACAGAGTTGTACGAAGTTGTACGGGGTTGTACGGACTTGTACAAAGTTTACAAAGTTGTATGGAGTTGTAAGGAGTTATAAAATGTTGTATAGAGTTGTACGGAATTGTACGGAGTTGTATGAGTTGTACGGAGTGGCACAGAGTTTTACTGTGGTGTTCGGAGATGTGCGGAAATTTACCGAGTTGTACAGAGTTGCATAAACTTGTTTGGAATTATACAGTGTTTTACGGAGTCGTACGGAATTGTACAGAGTTGTACAGAGTTGTAAAGGGATTTTTAGAGTTGTACAGACTTTCCCGGACCTGTACAAAGTTGTACAGAGTTCTACAGATCTTTACAGAGGTTTACAAAATGTTTTGGAGTTTCACGAAGTTGTAGGGAGCTGTACAGAGTTGTACGGAGTTGTATGAGAAATGTATGAAGTTGAACAGAGTTTTGTGTAGTTGTACCAAGTTGTACAGAGTTTTACAGAGTTTTCCGTAGGCTTTTGGAAGTATACATAGTTATATGGAGTTATACATAGTTGAAGGATATTGTATGGGGTTGTACAGAGTGGTACGGAGCTGTACAGAGTTTTACAGAGATTTAAGGAGTTGTACAGAGTTTTATAGAGTTGTACGGAGTTCTATGGGGTTGTACGGACTTGTACGGAGGTGTACGGAGCTACACAGAATTGTACACAGTTGAATAAAGTTGTAAGGATTTGTACGGAGTTTGATGGAGTTTAAAGGAGTTGTGTGGAGCTGTACAGAGTTGTACACAGTTGTACGGAGTTGTACAGAGCTGTACGGGGTTATGCGGAGTTGCACAGGGATGTACAGATTTGTATGGAGTTGTATGAGTTGTGCGGGGTTGTAAGAAATTATAGAGAGTTGAGCAGACTTCTACAGATTTGTACGGAATAGTACAGAGTGGCTTGGAGTTGTTCAAACTTATTCAGAATTGCACCAAGAGGTACGGAGTTGTCCAAATTTGTATGAAGCCATAGGAAATGTGCGGAGATGTATGGATGTGTACAGAGTTTTAACAAGTTGTATGGAGTTTTCCGGTTTTGTACAAAGAGTTCAAAGTTAAAGAGGAATGAACGGAGTTGTACACAATTTCCCGAATTTGTACAGAGTTGTACAAAGTTTTACAGAGCTGTTTAAATCTGTACGGAGTTGTACGAAGTTGTACAGAGTTATACAGAGATTTGTATGGAGTTGTAGAGACTTGTATGGGTTTATACACAATTGTACCGGATTTTACGGTGTGGAACAGAGTTGCACTGAGTTGTAAAGAGTTGTACCAAATGTTACGGAGTTGGAAAGTTTTTTTGCGGGATTTTATGGAGCTATACAGAGTTGTACAGGATTTTGCAGAGTTGTATAGAGTTTCACGGAGTTGAATGGAGCTGTACGGAGTTGTACCGAGTTCTCCAGAGTTGTACAGAGTTGTAGGAAATCATACCAAGATGCACAGAGTGCTACTGAATTGTATGGAGGCCTACGGAGTTGTACAGAGTTCAATGAAGTTGTACAGAGTTTTGAGGGGTTTTATGGAGCTGTGTGGAGTTGTATGGAAGTGTATGGAGTTGTACGGAGTTGTGCGGAGCTATACGGAGTTGTACAAAGCAGTGCAGAGTTGTACGGAGTTTAACAGTGTTGTGCGCACGTTTACGGAATTGTATGGATTAGTAAGGAGTTGTACGGTGTTGTACGGAGTTGAACGGAGTTGATCAAATTTGTGCGGATATACAAAGAGTTGTACAACGGTCTACGTAGTTGTACATACTTGTACTGAGTCCTACGGGGTTGTATGAAACTATCCAGAGTTATACGGAGCTATACAGAGCTATAGAGTGTTCAACGGCCTTGTACAGAGTTGTACGGGATCATAAAGAGTTTTACAGAGTTTTACAGAGTTGTGAGGAGTTTTGTAGAGTTGGACAGAGTTGTACAGAGTTATATGGAGTTGTATGGAGTTGTACGGATTTGTACAAAGCTATACAAAGTTGTACAAAGATGTATATGGAGCCGTAACCATGTGTACGGAGTTGTCCAAAGTTGCACGGAGCTGTACAGAAGTGTCCAGCATTGTATGGAGCTGTACAGATTTGTATGGAGTTACACGAAGCTGTACCAAGTTGTACGAAGATGCACGAAGTTTTACGGAGTTGTATGGAGTTGTATAGACATGTACGAAGTTGTACGGAGTTGTACAGATTTATACAGAGTTGTATGGGGTTTTACACAGCTATACATGATTTTATGGAGTTGTATAGAGTTGTGCAGATTCTTACGGAGCTCAACATAGGCGTATAGAGTTCTCAGAGTTGTAATGATTTTTATGGATTTGTATGCAGTTGTACGGAATTGTACATAGTTGTACCAAGTTTTCTGGATTGTACCGAGTAAAACATAGTTTTTGGAGTTATACGAAGTTGTGCGGGGTTATACGGAGGCATACAGAGTTGTACAGAGTTTTCCGAAGTTGTAGGGAGTTTTACGGAGCTGTACACAGTTGTACGGAGCAGTACAGAGTTGCACGGAATGACACACAGCTGTACATAGTTTAACGGAGTTGTACAGAGTTGAACTGAGTTGTACAGAATCCTACAGAGTTTTATCGGGTTTTGCTCTGCCGCCATCTTCAATGAAGTTTTGTGTCACATTCTGCTCTCCACTCTTGTCAACCTGTATTACCGCCCTCTACCATTTTCCCCTGCAGATCCCGTGTTGCTGCCCCTCCTCCCTTGCTCTTGCCGGGTGAACGTGACCTTTTGGCAAGGTCGCATCTCCATCATCAGCCCCGCCACTGGCAGCGCCTTCGGCGTCTCATCCTTCTCTAGCCGCCGCATCCATTATTTTCTGCTCCATCTACATCAACTTCAGCACCGCTGTTCCCTCAATCTATTGGTCATGTCATCTGTCCGAGCCACCCTCTAATTTTACCCCTCTTCTTTGTAGCGCCTGCACTCCCCCTTCCTCCCGCAGCAGCTTCGTCTTCTCCTCCTTTCACATGAGCTTCATTTTATTTCATCCACTTCTTCATCTCCGTCAACCTCACCTGTGGCTGCTCCTTGCCCTCAGCATTTTTCCTTCTCCTCATCTTTTGTCCTCTTAATCAGTACCAGCTTCAGCTCCTCTTCATGCTATGCTGCCTCTTTATTCTCAACGATCCTCCGATTCAATCATCATCATCATCATCATCATCATCATCATCATCATCATCATCATCATCATCATCATCAGCATCATCATCATCATCATCATCATCATCATCATCATCATCATCATCATCATCATCATAATTATCATCCTTAATTACCATCAATCAGCACACGTGGCTCAACCATATGCCCAGTTCATCAATCAATCTCTTGCTATCCGCAATTTTCTGGAATTGGCACTTGGATTAGCTCGGTCGAACCACCCACGCAGTCCCTTCATAAGGGCACGTGGTTTGCCCCTACGCGCATACATTTTCATTATCAGCCTTCCACTTTTGCTTTCATCAGCCTATAAGTGTCTGCAGTCAGCACAAGGACCTGCACGAGCTAGCTGCCAATCTGGCAATGGTCTGCACCCAAGCTGGCAAAAGATGTCTTTGTGGTGGCGCATTGGCTCCCGCCTTCCCCTTGCCGCACCTCTGCAAATCCACTCATTCACGCACGCGGGTTGCCCTTGCGCCCGACCCCTTATCATCATCATGATTTAAGCCGCCTTCATCAGCTCCTCTCCTCAGCATCCGGACCCGCCCCGTCTAAGTTTTATTCTCACAGTGAACTGCACCCACACCGTCCTACCCTCAGCACACATTTCAAGAAAATCCTCTGCCTTGGGCCACCAGCTTCATCATCACCTCGTGCAGGCGGCTTGCTCCTGCCTGCATCTCTGTTATCAGCATTAGCCACCGCTTGAGACGTCATCGTCGGTAGTAAAACCTTCTTTACATCCTATGCTACACTCACTTCTATTGAAAAGAGATAGGCGCCTCAATGACTCCGCCCTCAGGGCATCTGACACCACTCTTCTTTCTGATCATCATATCAAGTAAATAGGAGAACAAGCTGTCACTCACATGAAGCAGTTCTGAGAACCTTCCTTCTTCCTCACCCTCTCACAGAGGATGCAGAGGATAAGTTGTGGCAGAGCTCCCTCTGTGAGTAGCGTCGTGGCAATGCTCTCCTTCACAACACCACCTTCTGTTCATCGTGCCTCCATGGAATGGCTCAACAGGGTCAGCAACTTCCAATTCCCGCTGAGTACGGACACAATATGGCTTTGTAGACCAATGTTATTTTTCACGCCAGACGGTCAGAGATGCTGACAGAGTATCGGGCCGACCTCTTCCTTCTTGGACGATACGAACTCTAGCACCAAGCAGGCCCAAATCCACCCCAACACCTCCAAACGCTCAAGAACATCTGTGCATATTCCCAGCCATTCCTTGACGGTTCATATCACCATTTTCTCCAGGAAGTACGCTCAGGACCACTTCTTAGGCACAACATTCTCAAGCAGACATGGTGGAAGAACTGCATCAGCACCACCTTTCAAAATAGTGGTATTATCCCCTCTTCTTCATGGAAGAATTCACATCCTGCTTACTTTCACTGCAGACGAACACTCCAAGACTGTGGAACACTCGATCGTCCAGATCTATGATCTTCTCTTTCTTGATTTCCTTCATGGAACCGGTGTGACTGATGTTCTCCTTGTCCCTGATCCCTACATTTGTCCTCCTATCACCAATGTAGAAAGACACCCGCCATATGCAAATGTCAATTGGCAGGTCAGTGCAGACCTCAGAACAGTAATACATGCCAGTCCTCAAAGATTGCTAAACAAGCACCCTGAAGACCTGCGCGTCACGTGGCATGACTTTCTGCTTGCTTGTAGAGTCATACCTCCAACTGAGGAAGAAAATAGAAAGTAATATCATGTGTTATAACTCCCTCTGTCAGATTTGAAGGGGTGTTAAGAAGATAAATCAAACAGGGAGAAGGATGAACTCTCGGATTATGTAGAGTTCTTCACAACGGTTAAGGTCTAGCACCGAACCAACTTGGCCAATGGCTTTTTGGTTCAGTGACAGTTCGACCAACAGTCAAGTTACCCCCAAATAATATGACATGTGTTACCTGCGTCCAGCTAGTGGAAAGAAGCCATTGTTCAGCTCCTTGTCCTGATCTGCTGGAATATACTACGGATGTTCATCCCCTTGAGTTTAACCCATAGCAGTTCTTTGTATCATGTTTTCCTTTGGTTCCATGACCTCGCCTTTGTGTCTCCGCTCTGCTCACTCCTCACTCCTCACTCGATCATCCTTCGCTATCCAATCCTAGCTCATACTCTCGCACCTCGTTGCCTTGTCAGTTTCTCTCCTCCACCCAGCTCTGCTCATCACATCAAGTGGCTTCCCTCTGCTTCAACATTCTCTTGTCGTGCTCCTGTCTACTCTCTCCTCCTTCGGTCCACCTCGGCTCCAGCTCATCCTTGAGCCTCTTTTCCTTCTAACCATCTGTGCTCTTCCATAGCTATTTGCTATCATCATTCTCTTGTTCTTTCACACTCTCAACTGCTTTTAATTGCTTCTACCAGCACTCAATCTACTTCCTTACTTCTTCTGACATATCCAGCACCGAGCGGAGTACATCACACTCCCAGAAGCCACAAAGGAGGCGGTGTGGCAATGGCTGCTGGTAAAGGAGACCGAGGTGCCGCATAGGAAGCCAAAAATATTCAATGTGCACAACATGAGTGCCAACAGCCTCACCCAGAACCCAGTGCCACACAGGAGGACCAAGAAAATTAAGATCTAGCATCATTACGGAGAAGACTTGGTGGTAAAGGGATATGCGACTATCGTGCATCGTGGCACAAAGCGCATGCTTGCCGACACCATGACCAAGGCACAGCCCAGGCATTGCCAGACATTGCTCAGCATTGCCAGGCATTGCTAGGCCTTGCCCATGCATTGGTAGTCATTGCCAGACATTGCCAGGCATTGCTAGGCATTGCCCAGGCATTGCCAGGCATTGCAAGGCATTGCCCAGACATTGTGAGGCATTGCCCACGCGCTGCCGGGAATTGCCAACGCATTGCCAGGAATTTTCCAGTCATTGCCACACATTACCTAGGCATTGTATAGGCATTTCCCGGCATTGTCAAGCACTACCTAGGAACTAGCAGGCATTACCCAAGCATTGCCAGGTATTGCCTAGGATCCATTTTAGGAATTACAAGGCATTGCTTGGCATTGGCTGGCATTGTCCATGTATTTCCAGGCATTTCTCAGGCATTCTCTACGCATTTCCATGCATTGCCCATGCATTACTAAGAATTGCCTAGGTGTTGATAGGCATTTATAGGCATTGCAAGATATTGCCCTGACATTACAAGGCATTTCCAGGCATCACCGAGGCATTTCCAGGCATTGTCCAGGCATTTCCATGCATTTCCGTAGCATGTCCATGCATTGCCACACATTGCTCTAGCATTGCCAGGAAATTCCTGTCATTGCCCTGACATTTCCAGGCATCACCCATGCATTTGTACTCTTATTACCAAGCATTGCAAGTCATTGCCAAGCATTGCCAAGCATTACCCAGCCATAGCCCAGCATGTCGCGACATTTCCCAGTATTTCCAGGCATTACCATGGCATTTCTAGGCATGTCCATGCATTACCCTGGAATTAGCAAGCATTTCCCTAGGCATTGCCAAGCATTGCCAGGCATTAACTAGGCATTTTCAGGGATTTTCTGGACATTTCCAGACATTGGCCACGCATTGCTGAGGCATTCCTACGCATTGCCTAAGCATTACCAGGCATTGCCATGCATTTCCATGCATTGGAAGGCATTGCCAGGCATTTTCCATACATTGTGAGGCGTTGTGAGGCATTGCCTAGGCATTGTAGGGACTTTCTAGGTATTACTCAAGAATTGTCAGGCGTTTATGGGTATTGCCAGGCATTGTCCCGCCATTGTCGTGCATTGCCCAGGCATTGCCAAGCCATGCCAGGCATTACCCAGGCATTGCCAGGCATTACCCAGGCATTTCCAGGCATTACCCACGCATTGCCAGGCATTTTGAGGCATTGCGAGGCATTGTCAGGCATTTCCTTGGCTTACGAGGCATTTCCAGGCATCGCGATGTATTGTCCCAAGATTTTAGGCATTTCCGGGCATTGCTGGGCATTGCCAGGCTTTGCCAGGCATTGCTGAGGCTTTGCTAGGCATTGCGTAGGATTTTCTAGGAAATTTCAAGCGTTTTCCCAAGCAGTGCGAGGCTTTGCAAAGGCATTGCATAGCATTGTCCAAACATTGCCAAGAATTGACATGAATTACGACGCATTGCTTAGGCATTGTCCAGACTTTGCCCAGCGTTTCCTGGTACTTCCAGGCATTTTAGGGCATTGCTAGGCATTGCCCTGGCATTGTCAGGCATTTCTAGACATTTCCAAGCATTTCCAGGCATTGCCGTGTATTGCCGGACATTACCCAGGCATCGCGAGGCATTGCCAAGCAATGTCCAGTCATTGCATGTCATTTCCATGCATTGCCTTGGCATTTGCAGGCATTTCCCAAGCATTGCCAAGCATTGTCCAGGCATTGCACAGGCATTTTCAGGCATTGCAAGACATTTTCATGGATTTCCTGGGCATTGCGCGACATTGGCCAAGCATTGTCGGGTATTGCCAAGCACTTCTCGGTGTTGCCCAGGCATTGACAGGCATTTCCAGAGCATTTCCAGGCGTTGCGAGGCAATGCTTAGGAATTGCCAGGCATTGTCTAGGCATTTCCCAAGCATTGTCAGGAATTTTCAGGCATTGCCAAGGCATTGCTCAGGATTTTCTTGGACGTTCCACGCATTGCAAGGCATTGTCCAAGCATTGCCATGCATTCCCTAGGAATTTCAGGCACTATTGGGCATTTCCCGGGGATTGCCCGGAATTGCCAGGCATTGGGAGGCATTGCAAAGCATTGAGAGGCTTTTCCCAATAATGCCCAAGCATTGGTAGGCATTAACAGGCATTTCCCTGGCATTGCTAGGCATTACCAGGCATTGTCAGGAATTTCCAGGCTTTGCTAGGCATTTCCTAGGAATTACCAAGGCATTGCAAGGCACTTCCATGGCATTGCTAGGCATTGCACAGTCATTGCCACGCATTTCCAGGTATTGCCTAGGCATTGCTAGGCATTGTCCAAGCATTGCAAGGTATTTCTTAGGCATTTTCAGGCATTGCAAGACATTGCTTGGCATTGCCCAAGTGTTGCCAAGCATTTCTCAGGCATTGCCAGGCATTTCTAGGTATTCCAACGTATTGCTGAGGCATTGCTCAGCATTGCCCAAGCGTTGATAAACATTGCCATGCATTACAAAGCATTGCGAAGCATGGCCCAAGCATTGCCAAGCATATTCTAAGCGTTTCCATGCATTACCAGGCATTGTCGATGTATTTCCACACATATCCAGGCATTGCCCTGGCATTGTCTGGAAATTCCAATCATTTCAGTCGCATTGCCGGGCATTTCCCTGGCAATGCCCTTTCATTTCCAGGCATTGACACTCATTGCTAGGCATTTTGAGGCACTGCCATACATTGCCTATGCATTGCAAGGCATGGCCAGGCATTGCTCCGGCATTGCCAGGCATTACAGAGGAATTGCTAGATATTTCTAGGCATTACCTTGGCATTGGCAGGCATTGCCTGTGTTGTATTTTGCCCCTTATGATGCCCGGGTGCGGCGCCGGGAGGCGTCAACAAGCTGCTGGAGGGGGGTAAATCCTCTTATTTTACTCTAGCAGCCTGTAGAGTACTCCAAATTCAGATTGGTTTAGAGTTCCAGAAATTTGACAAGTGTTTGAATCCAGTGCAACTTGAATCGCCGGAATCGGACAAGTAGTGGGGGAGATATGAGCTTCCAAAGTTGAGGTGTCTACAGCGGCTGAGGAGTTAGCCGTGATTCGACTGCCAGTAGAAAATCTGCCAAAATGAGTAACAAAGAGTACATCTGGTGAATTATCCCCGGAATACTGCCGAGTCATTGCGGTCAATGATTTGCCGGAGTCAGTAGTACAGGTTGTTACTGGGAGAGTTAGCCAAATTCCTGGCACGGAGTCCGAACTCTGTAGTACAATTTGTTACTCAGGGACATTCAAAATTCCGACTGCAGGTCCGCGGGCAGCTTTCGGACCGGGTCTATTCCCATCACCAAACTCAATTATTAACTCATCAAAACACACCTCAAAATCACAGAGGGCACCGCCACTACGTGTAGGGACATCTGCACCTCCAGAAAGGTGTTTTGATGGGTCCTTGATGTGCGAGAGCAGCGGACGGACACCACGCGCGTCACTAATCGAGACGCTGGATTGGTGTGCCATGTTTTGGAAGACGTAGCGGGAGCTACGGTTAACCGAATCACACTTGTTTTGGTGCATTGGAAAGCTGGAGAGTAGCCCTACGACTCGAGAGGTCATATCAATGAAAAAAACAAGCGAAGAAAACTAACACAAAATGCCGTTATTCTCTTCGCAAAATTGATTATCTCTCAACCCTGTCCAACTTCCACAAGAATCATGTGAGGTAGTCAGAAAGCTCACGCTTAGACTCACAACTCGCACAAAACATGGCCGTAAACTCAGAGAAGACCTGCTGGGCCACGTTGGAACTGCCACCTAGTAGTTTTCTGACAAAGGGTTATGGACACACAGCCCTGACCGGTCTTCACTACACTTACGGCTTTCACGGCAGACAGGATTGTCGTCGCGGTCGACGTCGCTGTCAAACTCTGAGGACCTGGAGTGCAAGACTGAACGAGTGGTGCAGAAGGAGACACAACCCATCCTGAGGTATGCGGACGGCCCTGGCTTTAGGCTATGGAGGTGGTACTTCGAGCTCTACCTTGAGCATAAGGGGCTGTTGGAGATCCTGAAGGGAACAAAAGTGCTGGTTGAGATGACAGCTACGGCCGAGGGGAATCAAGCCTTCACGAATAAGAACACGGAGGCGCTCATTCTCCTGGTGTCCGGGACAGCCAAGTCGCAGTGGGGGGACTTCCAAGGCTACAAGCTGGCAGCCGAAGCTTGGCAAAAATGCTGCATAATCCATCAATCCAAGTCGCGTGCAAACAAAATCTTTGCAATGAAGTGACTCCTCACGATGAGAATTGAGGAGGGAGATGATCTCATCACTACCATGCAGCAGATCAAGTTGCTTGAATCACAATGTAATTACGTGGGGTGTAAGATCGACACGTAGCTACAAGTGGTAGCACTCCTCATGGCCCTTCCTGACAGTTGGAGCCCTCTCATCACCTCTTGGGAGGGTGGACAAAGGACAACCTCACCTATGGTGCGGTTGCATAGTACATCCGCAACAAGGCACGACGACGGAGCTGCGAGGAGTCCTCGTCTTCCTCATCGGTCCTTGTGACCAAAATGTATGGTGGCGGAAGTGGGGACAAGTGATGTGGCGGATATGGCGGTGGCAAGAAGGGCGCCAAGAAGGATGCGTACCTTGCAACAATGGCAAGGAGGGCCTCTGGGCCCGTGAGTGTACCAAGGAAACAAAGGCTGGTGGCAAGGATGCCGAAGGCAAGAAGGCGCTTCTAAATGGTACTCAAAACCACTGCGAGGAAAGCTAACTAGCGATGCCTTGACTCCGAGTCCTCTTGTTACAGAAGTGACTGCGACTCCTTTGATGTCTTTGTCCCAGTTCGTGAGCCCCATCCCCACTGTGTCCTCCTCATCACCCTCTTCCTTGAGCGACCAGACTCAGTGCATATTAGTGACAACACAATGGAAGAAAGGAAAGTAATAACAGTAGTAAGCAAGAGACTGTAATAGCAGCAGCTTGAGTACCCGGCGAGTAGTAGTAGTGGACGCTCTGTCCACTGTAATAACTATGGGAGTGCTCATTGCTACAAGGAGTGCCAGCAGCCCCTTGACTGGACCAGGATCATGCGCATCCTCCAGGCAGTGCACACGCTGTAGATGTCTTCCAATGACAAATGAGCGCATCATGTTGCAACCAGAACAGCAGCAGATGTTTTCACTTCCCCACTCTCCAGGTGGCAGCAAAAATCAGGACCCCCAAGATCGCTCGATCATGGAGCTTCGTTGGCTACTAGCACTATGTATTCAGGGAGGTGCGCGTGTTTTGTCACAATGAGGTGGTCCACAGACATATTTCTTGATTATGTTCGCTGCCCATGATGATGCTTGTGAGGGAGCTGAGACAGCTTCTGATGACGATGGTCTTGACAATACTGACTCGCTTGACAAGTCTCAAATTTATGCTTTTTTCTGTTCTTCTGAGTCACCTGTTGAGCGTCTAGTAGAAGTAGGGTGCTTTTTGGCCTGTTGTTTTGTGTTGAAGACAGGTCGTGAAGCGAGTGTCACTTGGATAATTTACTCCCAAGCCACCCACCACATAACCCGTCGTTGTAGTGACTTCATGGTGTTCGGTCCCGTTGTGTCGGTTTGGTCCGATTGCACAGGGTCTGGTCACTCATTGCCTCTCCAAGTTTTTGGGATGGTGTGTTTTGATGGTATTCCTGGCCCCTTCTACATTTCCAATATACTCTTTGTCCCTGCTCTTGAGCTCAGCCTGCTCTCTATTCGTGCTTGCACCAAGGTGGGTTTCTCTGTTGAACACTCTACTAATAATGCCAATGTCATTGCTCTTTGTGCCTTAATTTTTGATAACCTATATTGTATGCCTCGTTGCCATTCCTTGGCTTCATCTCCTTCCTCCACATGTGCACGTGTGTTTGTCACTGGTGTTCTCTCTCCATAATACTAGTGTTTGTTTCGTTTCCGCTTTGCAATGTGAGCTCAGACACTGTGTCCAAGCTCCTTCGGACTCATCCAGCTTTTGAACCTGATATAGATTTCTTCGAGAAGCCGCTCGATACCGACTGTCTCTTCTGTACTCAGGGTAAGATGCATCACTATTCTTATCCTGACTCCACATCTTGAGCATTGCGTCCGCTCGATTTGGTCCACTCGGACATTCTCGGTTCCCTCCTTTTTGAGTCTCTTTCCAATCAAAGTCGATATGTCCTCACCCTGACTACTGCTGACTTTACCCGGATAAGGTGGGTCTGCAACCGCCACCACACGAGTGATATTGCATTGGCAGTCCGCCTGTGGCTCGTGATGGCTGAGCGCAAGTCTTGTCAGACCCTCCACACGCTCTGCTCCAATCGTGGTGGTGAGTTCTTAGGCGAGATATTCGGCTTCTTTGCTGGGCATAGTATTTTTAACCACCTCCCCATCCCTGCTACAACATACGAGAATGGCATGTCCGAGCACTGGAATTGCGTGGAAGATGCGATGTGTGCCATGCAGTTTGAGTGCGGTCTTCTCGAATCCAATGCCTTTGAGGGATTCTCCTACATGATGTGGTTCTGGAACCGCCTACAGCACGGACCTCTTTTGGACCATTTTATGTCGTACGAGCAGTGGTTCGGCCATCGCGCCAACCTCCGTCTTGCTCGTGTTTAGGAGCCCCTAGTCTGTCTCTGGTACACTGAGGAACAGCAGGGTTCCAAGGTCTTACCTCGGGGTCACATGTGTGCCGATCTCGGTATTTTCTCATGGTCGAAGGCTTGGCGCTTTTGGGACCACGCTCGTCACCGCATCGTTGAGTCTCGAGACACTCTCTTCTTTTTTGGCCCTCACCTATCGCAACCTATCCAACATTCTGTCGCTTTTCATCAACCACGTTCCCACCTGTGTGGCTTCATGAAGGATGGGGGAGTCTAGATCTACGGATGGGTTGTTTTGGGCCTCCTCACTTGTGGTCTTGTCTCAGGTTGATGACGATCCGACCATCATGGGTGTCAGTCCAGTGGCCTCATTGGCTCCCTTTGGCACATCTTCATGCAAGTCAATGTCAGTTCCTTCTAGCACACCTGCTCCCGTACCCGTCTTAGTCACTTTTGGTACATCTTCTCTCATGCCAGTGTCAGTCCCTTCTGTCACACCTGCTTCTGTGCTAGTGTCGGTCCTCTCTGGCACACTTACTTCCGTGCGTATGCCGGTTTGCTCTGGCACACTTGGTTTCATTCCTGTGGCAGTCTTCCTAGTCACACCTGGTCCTCTTTCTACACCTGCTTTGCCGGCAAGCAAGCCAATACCTTTCTATGATCGTCCTGCATCCTCTCCCCTTCCCGACAAGAAAGCAGTCCCTACAGTTGTGAACCAGTCAGTTGCTGTGAAGCCTGAGGTGAGCACCTTAGCTTCAGGCTACTCTCGTGAGCCCTGTGGTCGTCTTCAACCACTGGTCTCTAGGGATCAGCGGATAGTCGACTCAACACATAGACGCTCCACTCGTAGTGTTCAAAGTGGCGATTCAGACACAAAGGCCCTTGGCCTGAGTGTCCACGCAAAGTAAACTGAGGTGCACCAAGTGTACCGTGCAGGTCATGAGTTGGTCTCCCGAGATTTCTTGGTCGCTTGCAATGTCGTAGCCGACCTTGTCGTTGTGCGAACGAGTCCAGAGGCATGTTTCTTAGCCACCCGGAGCTCTCCCTCCACTACGCCTGATCCAGGCACGCTGAAGGAGGCACTCTCGTCTGAAGATGTAGAGTTGTGGCATGCCGCTTGTGAGGATGAGCTAAGAGCCATCTAGGAGCACGGTGTCTATGAGCTTGTCGTTATCCCACCTTGATGGAAGGCTCTATAGGCCAAATGCGTCTTTCGGAAGAAGATGAAACCTGATGGTGCACTGAATCGCTACAAGGCTTGCTTGAAGGCAAAGAGGTTCTCACAGGTTGAGGGTGTAAACTTCACTGATATCGTTACATCTGTTGGTCGCATGACCACCGCTCATTCTCTGTTCAGGGTTGTTTCTCACCATGACTAGGAGCTGCACTAGATGTATGTAAGCGACACGTTCCTCCACGGCACCTTAGAGTAGGAGATCTACATGGTCCAGTCACCCGGTTTTGGAGTCAGTGACAAGGTCAGGTTCTTACGCAAGGTCTTGTAGAGCTTGAAGTAGTCACCCAGGTGCTAGAATCACGAGATCACCGGCACACTGAACATGTTGAATACATGCAGAGTGACGCGGACCCGTCCCTCTGTCTCAGACGGACAGTTGAGAGCTTCACTGCCATCTTGGTCTACGTGGACAAATTCATCATTGCGTCTTCTTACATGGAGGCCATGAAGGAGGCCGCAACAGTCCTTAATGGTACCTTCAGGATGGAATACCTTGGTCCTGTAGCTATGTTTCTTGAGATGCAGATTGTACGTATGCGCGAGCGGCAAACACTCTTACTGCATTTAGGCACGTTACGCCCGCATTGTGCTTACCTCCTTGGTGCATTTCCCATAGCCCCCCCCCCCATCACATCTAACGGTCAAGATGCTCTAAAGGTGGTTTTTCCAACACAGCTTGGAGAGACAGTGGACGTGACCATGTACTTGTATCTCATTGGCTCTCCGATGTACTTGGCTACTACCACACGATCGGACATTGCCTTTGCCGTCAACCTCCTTCCACAATGTTCATAGTGTCCTCGGACGAGAGCCCTTCACGCGGCTGTGCGAGTGGTGTGGTACTTCACACCGTACCTCAGACCTTGCATTCTACGGCAATGTTGGGTGGTAGTCGACACCTACACATACACTGTCTAGGTGTGGAGCCCGAATGGATGTAATCGGACAGGCCACGTTTTCCTGCTAGGTGGCACCGCTCTTTCATGGCCCAATGCCAGGCAAGGATACATTGCACGTAGCTCATCTAGGGCTGAGTATGTTGCGCTGGGGGCTGGGGTTGCCGAGGCGGTATGGCTCCAACGTCTGTTTCGTGAGTTGCGTTAGTCTGTGCCTTGCATCGTTTTACACTGTGTAGACCAGAGTGCTCTTGCCATTGTAGAGAGCTCTGGTGTGTTTCATACACGCACAAAGCACATTGATGTTGAGCACGACTTTGTGCATGATGTTGTGGAGCAAGAGGTGATCTCCGTCATCTTGGTCGGCACAGACATGCAGCGGGCTGACTTCCTCACCAAGGCATTGGCGTTGCGAAAGTTCATGGTGGCCATTCGTTCCGTCAGGCTTTGCCCCTTACTTGAGAGTTGCTCAGACTGGGGTGGGCTGTGTGAGTATGGACTATTGAGCATCTCGTTGCGCACCTGTGTCAGTTCTGCAAGTGTATGTACATACATACCATCGGGTTATGGGGGAGTGCTATGATGTGGGTCTTCCTTGTCTGTCTATACATCTGATAGTGACCACTCGGTAATGTCCATGCTCGTGCAGATTCCTGATACTAACCCAATTGGCGCCGGAGTAGCGACGGGTGGTGGCTCAACCTACCAGCAGCTGCCAGACAGCTGCCACAATGTCGCGGGTGCTTGCTGGTGTGCTCTGCATTTTTCTTCCGTTTACTACATTTTTTTTAGTGGACCGGCTCTTCAGTCGGGTTTGCATGTTTTGTATCGTGTTCACTTATCGATTCTAGACGTGTGCATGTTACGTGCAATAGAATTCGGCTCGAGACTTACATTTCTAGGTTCAGACAATGTTGCATTTGGATGAATGTGCATAAAGTTATGGCCAAAATGATGGTTTTGGTCCGGTTTTGGGACATACTGACAGTGCCAAGTGCGTCACTTGCCGTGCGCCACGGTAGGTATTTATGTTGTGTGCTTGTCAGTTGTCATTTCTCCCTGCGTTACAAGACTATTGAAGTTTCTGAGACTTTGTGCGTCTCGCTAGTCTGAACCCTTGTGAGAAAATGCGTGGAAGCTTCCTAGCGATATTGCCGCTGACTAGGCGTCACTGCCTCGTCAGACGGTGACGACAATCACAAGTCGTGCACACAACGGCAAGGATCTGGCTAGGGGACACAAGGCAAAGTGTCAGAATGCTTCAATAGCATTTTCAGAGAGAGATGACAAATGACAGGTCCATGGCATAGGTACCTGCCACGGCGCACGGCGGGTGTCGCACGCGGTAGTGCAATGTCTGTCCTAAAACAGGCCCAAAACCACTGTTTTGGCCGTAAATCAGCGTAGACAAGTTAGAACGCTACGCCGTCTGAACCTACACGTGCAGAATCTCAAGCTGGACGCTACGACTGGTCACATGCATGCATCCGGCAACAAATGGTGGACAAACAATGCAAATATATGCAAATCGGGCCCACGGGGAGACCAACAATAAAATCCTACAAGCTGGAGAAAAACTGCAGAAGGTCCCAAACAGCATCCAGGACTCTGGGGCGACCTTCGGTCAGCTCCGAGCAGGTAGTCCACCAACAGACGACGCCCCGGTTCCACCTGGGTCCGCATCAGGGATCTACACGAGCATGGACACAGCCGAGTGGTCACAGTAAGCTGTACAAGTCGACAGGAATGTCACAAATCACAACACTCCCCCATGACCCGATGGTACGCATGTCCATACACGTGCAGCACTGAAACGAGAACAACGGCCGTGACATACACACAGACACATCCCGTACTCAACCACTCTCAGGCAAAGGGCAAAGCCCAACGGAACGAATGGCCACCAGAAACTTCCCGCAAGCCAAAGCCTTCGTCAAGAAGTCAGCACGTTGCATGTCAGTGCCGACCCATATGACGGAGATCACGTATCGCTCCACCAGATCACGCACGAAGTAATGCTCAACCGCAGTGTGCTTTGTGTGAGAATGAAAGACACCAGATTTCTCCACAATGACAAGAGCACTCTGGTTGTCACAACGAAGCACAATGGCGGGCACTGACTGACCCAGCTCAACGAACAGGCGCTGTAGTCACACTGCCTCAGCAGCCCCTGCACCCAGAGCAACATACTCTACCTCACATGAGCTACGTGCGATGCAACCCTGCTTCCCACTGTGTCAGGACACAGCGGTACCACAGAGCAAGAACAGGTAACCGGTGCGACTGCATCCATCTGGGCTCAAGGCCTAGTCGCTGTCGGTGTAGCCGTCAAGAACCACCGAGTACTGCCGGCGAAAGCAAAGTCCGAGGTACAGTGTGGAAACCACGTACCGCACCACTCACACAGCCGCCTGGAGGGCTCTAGCACGTGGAGCCTGCAAAAACTGTGCAAGGAGGTTGACGGCAAAAGCGATGTCGGGGTGTGTGGTTGTGGCCAGGTACATCAGAGATCTGATGAGGCGGAGGTACAAGGTCACATCCACTGTCTCCCCGAGCTGTGTGGGATCGTCCACCTTCGGGCGTCCTGCCCGTCAGATGTGAGAGGTGTGGAGGCCATTGGCACTGCACCAAGGAGGTCATTGAAGCGCTCCTCCACAACGCATGCATATCGGTCCTAATGCAACAGAATCGTCCGGCGTCTGCGGTCTCGTACAAAATTCATGCCAAGAAACACCGCAGTAGGACCAAGGTCCTTTATCCTATAGGCAGTCTGGAGGACCGCCTTGGCCTCCTTCACGGCCTCCATGGAGGGAGACACGATCAAGAGGCCGTCCACATAGACCAGGATGACAGTGAACCGCTCATGCGCCAGTCGGATGAAAAGAGAGGGATCTGCCTCGCTCTGTACATATCCCGCACAAGTCAGAGTGCCTGTGATCTCCCGGTTCCAGAACCGTGAAAACTGCTTGAGTCCGTACAAGGACTTGTGCAAGCGCCAAACCTTGTCACCGTCCTCAAAGCCTGGTGGTTGGGCCACATAAATCTCCTCATCCAGAGAGCCATGGAGGAACGCATTGTTCACATCCATCTGATGTAGTTCCTAGTCATGCTGAGCCACCACACCAAATAGAGCGCGAGCTGGGGGCATGCGGCCAACAAGGGCAAAGGTGTCAGTGTAATCAATGCCCTCGCTATGAGATTACCCCTTGACGACCAAGCGAGCCTTGTGGCGTTCCAGTAAGCCATCCGGCTTCACCTTCTAGCGGAAGACCCACTTGACCTGAATCGCCTTCCTCACAGGTGGAAGGTCGACTAGCTCGTAAACTCCGTGCTCTCGGATGGCACGAAGCTTATCCTCACAGGCGGCATGCCAGGCGTCGGCATCCTCTGATGAGAGAGCGTCCCTCAATGTGCCCGGATCAGGCGCCAACGATGGAGAGCTCAAAGTGGCAATTGTACACGCCTCGGAACTGGGCCTAACGGCCACAAGGTCAGCTGCTGCATCACAAGCGGTACGAAACTCACAAGTGACAAGATTGTGTCCTACAGGACACGCTGGATGTACCTTTGTGTGATCTGTGCCGACACTCAGACCAAGTGTCTTTGTGCCGGGATCGCCACTCGCAACGTTACGAGTGGAGCGCCTGGGTGCAGGACCTGACACTCGCTGGGCTACGGAGCCCAACGGTCGAAGACGACCACCGCGCTCACGCAAGTAGCCTGGGCTCAAAGGGCTGACCGCAGGCTCAAAGACAGGCACAACCACATCTGGTGAGGACTGAGGCACAGGGGCAAGTGATCCAGTGGGAGGAGAGGCTGGTGAACTGATGGGAGACGCCGGACTGAGAGTGGCAGCAGGACCGCCCATAGAGACAGGAGTAAAGGTGGACAGAGGGACAGCATCATGGGTGTCTGTGGGGCACGAGGGCGCAGGAGAGAAGACAGGCTGGGCGGGAGAGGTCTCTGGGCCGTCAGCAATGATCGCCGGGTTATCAAGAGCCGGAGACCGGGAAGTGCAGGGGGGCTCGAACGGACACATCAGCCAGACGAGAGGTGCTCGTAGGCTCAGACTCCCCCATCCGTCGAGAAACCTCACACATAGGAACATGTGTGTCAGACATCGACACAATCGAGGTCAGATCGCGGTAGGTGAGAGACTCAAAGAAGAGCGTGTCGCAGGACTCAACAATGCGACGACGGGCGGGGTCCCAAAAATGCCAGGCCTTTGACCGCGGGGAGATACCAACGAAGGCACACAAGCGATCCCACGGAGAGACCTTGGACCCCTACTGATCCTCCGTGTACCACATAGAAGCCACTGAGCCCCAGACAAGAGCAAGATGCAGATCAGCAAGGTGGCCAAACCAGAGCTCATACGGTGTAACGTGGTCCGGAAGAGGACCGTGCGGGAGGCGGTTCCAGACCCACGTCAGGTAGGCGAATCCTTCGAAGGCAAAGGATTCCGGGAGACCACACTCAGACCGCATAGCACAAACCGCATCCTCCATGGTGCGGTTCTAGCGCTCAGAGACACCGTTCTGCTGAGGAGTGGCAAGAGCAGGGACCTGGTGAAAAATCCCGCGCTCGGCAAAGAAACTGTCCATTTCGCCAAGAAACTCACCGCCGCGATCCGAGCGGAAGGTGTACAGCGAGTGTCGAGACTGACGCTCAGCCATCACTAGCCAGAGACGAACCATGAGAGCGGCATCACTCCTCTGGCGGAGGCTATAGATCCACCGCATCCGGGTGAAGTCATCGGCCAAGGTCAGTACATATCGGCCCCGATCGGATAAGGACTCGACAGGGAGAGGGCTGAGAAGGTTTGAATGGACCAGCTCGAGGGGACGTAGGGCTCGAGAACGGGAGTCAGGGTAGGTATAGTGATGCATCGTACCCTGAGCACAAAACAGACAATCGATCTTGGGCGGCCTCTCGAAAGAGGTCGCGTCAAGACTGTGTCCTAATGAGCTTCGACATAGTGTCAGAGCCCACATGACACAGACGTCAATGCATCAGGCGCTGGTGCTCAGCAGACAGGACACCAGTCACAAACACACGAGTAGCAGGGGAAGGGGAGCAAGGAGAAGAAGAGATCCGAGGAACATGATATAGATCATCCACAATAGAGGCACGAAGAACAACAGTGCGAGTATCAAAAGCAGTCACTGTCGCGGAGTCGGAAGTGTGCTCCACAGAGAGTCCCATCAAAGTGCAGGCACGCACAGAGAGCAAGCTGAACTCAAGGTCAGGCAAAAAAATCACGTCGGAGAGATACAAGGGGCCAGGCGGACCATCAAAGCACACAACCCCAACATCCTGGACTGGCAAGGACTGACCAAAGCCTATGTGAACGGAGCGAACAGACGCCACATAACCGAGGACAACAAAGTCATTACGATGACATGTCATGTGGTGAGTGGCACCGGAATCGATGATCCAAGTACCACCCGAATCACGACTTGATGACGTCACGGTGCAACGGGCAATGGAACACTCGGCTGTAGACGGGCGCTTGGCAACAGAGGAGGGAGAACGCCGAAGGGCGCACAAGTGAGACTCAGAAATCCAATCTGTACTTTCAGGCCCATCATCATCACATGCCAGCTGTGCTCCCCCACATGAGTCATCATGAGAGACGAGAACAAACAAACAAACAGTCTGTGAACCACCCGGCTGTGACAACACACTTGCACCCCCTTGAGAGCAAAGTGCCAGGAGCTAACGGAGCTCGGCGATGGTGCGGTCACGGGGGCCTGGGTCTCCACTGGTCGCCGGTGGGGAAGGGGGAACTGGTGCGGTCGTGGTCACAGCGCGACCAGAGGCCCACAGCTGTGTCCCTCCTGCGGTCCCAAGGCGCGTGTAGATGTGTATGGCACGCCGCTAGTAAGCAGCTGCGGGCTCGGCAGGTCCGTGACAAAGGGAGTGGAAGGTGCGGATGTGAGCCACGTGGGTGGCGTACGTCTCTACAGCAAGCAGGGACAATGCCAGCTCCCAGCCTCGACGTGGGTCAGCACTCGCGCCTATGCCGGCCTCTCCAAGGAAGGGGCGAAAGCCCAGGACAGTCTCGCGAGGCATGGCGTAAATAAGTCTGCGCATCGCCCGAGCCGCTGTCAGCACCTGAGCACGCTCCGTTACCTGGTACTGACTGTGGTAGTAGGGCCAAACCCCCTCTGAAGTGGCCCACACCTGGAAGAGGGTCTCCCAGTAGTCAAAGCCGTCCTCGCTGACATATCGTGGGGGCGGTGTCTCAAAGTCCTTAGGTTGCCGCTCCGTAGGGAGAGCAACCACAGGATGGGAAAGATGAGGGATGGGGAAGACATCGGGACGAGGAAAGTCGTCGAGGTAGGTCTCAGGCGAAGATCAGATCTCTGGGAATAGGGAACCGGAACGCGTCTGCAACTGGCGAAGATGCTCCTGAAGTACACGAATCTCCCTCTCGAGAGTGTCATTGTCCATGCCTGGCATATCAGGGTCCTCCTCCAAAGGATCAAGAACTGGCGGGTCTTGTCCTGCCGCTCTCCTCGGTGTAGATGTTGACTGCTGTGCAAAAGTTGTGACACCGCCGATCTTCCGAAGGTGTGATGTGGGGCCGTGGACTGACTCCGAAGAACATCAGTGAGCATGCGGATGGCGTCAGCCAGCTACTGCTTTAGGCGACGTATCTCATCCTGCTGACTCCACAGGTCCGCAATGGCCTTCGAGCGTGGGCTCATGACCTCGGAGGAGGAGGAAGAAGGATCTGGTGGTCATTTGCTCTTGTCACCTGTAAGAGCCATGTCAGCGCTCAGTATGTCGCCGAACGTAAAAAATGCTCCGAACACAAAACTGACAGTGTTTCTTGAGGAGTTGAAACGTTAGAAAAATGATGTTTTGATCTCAAAATTACTGACGTCAGCGTAGCCGTTGATGACATCAGCGTTTCTTATGCTAGCGAAAAAAAACTAGCATTTTTTACTAGCGTTTTTTATGTTAGAATTTTTTTGGGAAGGTCACGCGAACTCCGCGTGACCGGTGGGGTGGCCTCGTCACCCCCTGCTCGCGGTTGCGCGGTTGCGCAGCTGCTGCGCAGTTTCTGTGCAGCAGAAACTGCGTAGCAGCTACAATTCTGCTGCTACGCTACTGCAATGCTGCTGCTGCGCTCCTGCTGATTCCGCTGCTGCTGCGCTGCAGTCCCTGCAGCTGCTACAATGTTGCTACTGCGCTGCTGTTGCTACTCGCGGCTGCTGATGCCGCCACTGCTGCGAGCTGCTACCGCCGCTCTGCGCTGTCAGTGCTTGCAGCTGCCGTTGCAAGCTGCTGCTACAAGCTGCTAACCCTGTTTTCATTTTTTTGTGTACCGGCTGGCAGCCAGACACGGATGCTGCTGCCACCCGGTGGTGTTGTTGTTGCTGCTGCTGCTGGAGCTAGTAAATGCCACAGCTCACCCGATGTGGTGGTGGGGACTGAGTGATGATGTCGTTGTTGAAAAACGGCTACAACGAGTCTCAGGATACGGCGGCGGCGGTGACTCTCACTGCTGCTGCCGGCGCTACGTCTCTGTGGCGCAGCTCAGCGAGAGGAGTCTCGCTGCTCTGATATCATGAGAAAATGCGTGGAAGCTTCCTAGCGATATTGCCGCTGACTAGGCGTCACTGCCTGGTCAGACGGTGACGACAGTCACAAGTCGTGCACACAACGGCAAGAGTCTGGCTAGGGGACACAAGGCAAAGTGTCAGAATGCTTCACTAGCATTTGCAGAGAGAGATGACAAATGACAGGTCCATGGCATAAGTACCTGGTGCGGCGCACGGCGGGGGTTGCACGCGGTAGTGCAAGGTCTGTCCTAAAACCAGCCGAAAACCCCTGTTTTGGCTGTAACTTAGCGTAGACAAGTCAGAACGTTACGCCGTCTGAACCTGTACGTGCAAAATCTCAGGTCGGACGCTACGACTCGTCACATGCATCCGGCAACAAACGGTGGACACACAATGCAAAGACATGCATTTTGGGCCCACGGCCAGTCCACCGATGAAATCCTACAAGTTGCAGAAAAATTGTAGAAGGTCCCAGACAGCATCGAGGACTTTGGGACGACCGTCGATCAGCTCCGAGCAGGTAGTCCACCACCAGACGACGCCCCGGTGTCACCTGGGTCCGCATCAGGGATCTGCATGAGTGTGGACACGACAGAGTGGTCACAGTTAACTGTACAGGTCGATAGGAACTGTACAGGTCGCAAATCACAACACCTTGTAGTTTCTTACACCTCCTTGATTGCTAGTGCGTTCGTTGTCTGGATAGTGTTGTTACGTCAATGGCAGCAAGGCTAGGAAGTTTCGTAGAAATTTATTTCTCAGTTATTGGCGGATTTTATCTAAGGGATCACACACGACGTGATGTCGCACTCATTGCTCAACTTTAGCCCCCTAAGACCTAATATGTGCCTCATTGTGTTTCTCGCTATTGTATGGATGTGCTCGACATGTTCGACCCCGCAGCTTATCCTTGTGAAGCACCCATGTTCCGCTCTGCATAATATTTTCGCTTGACGCAACACTGGCCGTGAATTCATTTGATGTCTGAGTACCAATGTTAAGGACGGGGGATATGGTTGGTATAGCTCGAATCGCGGGGCACGGTGTGTAGTTTACCTTCTTGACTTTTGCCGTGTTCCGCGACTTTTTTCTTGTATTTTGTATCTACCGCCAATGACGTGGCAGGTATGGGTCTGACAGAATTTTGGTTCGGCACACTACAAATGTATCATGTGTGAATCCAGGATGTATTTTGTTGTGGAGGGTGTCCCGCCGACCTCCTCCACGACAACTTCGTCTCTACAAATTTCAGGATCGGCAGCCAAACGAGAATTGTATCGATACATTTATCGACCAGCGGCCGTCGCGGAGAGTCGTATGGCGACCCTCAGCGAGGCCCTCCGATAAGTCGACGGCCTCGCGAATTTGTGTCGCCATCGACTTCCCATTTCGCTGGCCGAGGGATCCGGGCTCAACTCCCGGTGGTACATTATTACTTGACAGAATTTTTGTCAAGTTGTCGTGGGCTTCCGGATCCAGCGGGCCCGCTCGGTTTATCGGCGCGTGCATACATGTTCTCTGGACAGCGCCCACAACAATATTTTTTTGTTGTGGGAGAGGTTCGACGCCGCCCACTACAAAAAAAAAAAAGGTCGCGGAACACGGCATTTGTCTCTCATTTCTACCCAGGACAAATCTCCGGAGCAGGCGTCCTCCTGACGCTTCCGCACCTTTCTTGGCAGAACAAGCAGCAGCACCGAGCGAGCGCACGAGCAAGCGGACGACCAGCGGGCGGACGAGCAGTGCGGCACGACATGGCGGTCGAGTCAGCGCAAGATCTCGGTGATGGCGAGGGTGCGGTTGAGGATGAAGACGAGCTGGACGCCGAGCTTGAAGCTTCGTACCAAGGCTGCAGGGAGGAAGTGTCTTGTCTACTGGCGTCGGCATCGGCGGCAGCGGCAGAGGCGGAAGCAACACCTCCTGCCATGGTGGCTGC
>SZWC01000739.1:141506-152839 GCA_023375785.1 Penium margaritaceum
AGGGGGAGGAGGAGGAGCGAGCACCTCGCGCCGGCGTGTGGAATACGCCGGCGCAAGGGGCTGTTTCGCTCGCAGCTGCGAGCGCGCGTTCCAAACACGCAACCCGAGGGTTGCGCTGGCGCCCTTGGCGAGTGGCGTATTGGTGACGCCACCCGCCGAGGGGTTCTCCCCGACAGGAGCCCCGACAACGTGCGCGGTCAACGGCGACAGCAGAACGGTGGCTGCGACCGTGCGACGGTCGCAGCACTCCCGGTGGCGTGCGCAACACGGTGACCACACCCACCGTCGGGAGGCATACGGGAGCGACGAGGCGGCTCGCCGAGAGACAAGATCGACCATCGATCTCGACGATCGACGGCCGCGGACTTCTCGCACTAGGCATTAGGTGCAAGTAGAGCACCAGGTTCAGGTACAAGCAGAGCACCGAGTTTAGGTGCAAGTAGCTTGTCGTAGCAAGCTAGGAAAGCAGTAGGCTGAGGCCTGGGCTAGCCAGCCGGACAGTATAAATACCCTATACTCAGTTCAATCTCATTAACCTGTATTTTCCAGCTCTGGCTTCCAGACATCTCCAAGTCTATCTTTCCGCTGCGACTGTGCTCTCCACACACCAAGGCTAAATCTCCAGAGAGCACCCACTCTCATAGCAGCAGGTGACACAATGCGAGGAGATGTGGGTGTGGGAGACACGGGACTGGGTGTGACACTAGGAGCAGGAAGCGATGCAGGACCACGCACAGAGGCAGGAGTACTGGCATACACAGGTACAATATCATGGGTACCTGTGGGGTGCGAGGGAACAGGAGTAGAAGCGAGCTATGCTGGAGAGGTCTCTAGGCCGACAACGATGATCGCTGGGTCATCAAGAGCCGGAGACCAAGAAGTGGAGGGGGCTTGAACGGACACATCAGCCGGGCGAGAGGTGCTCGCAGGCGCAGACTCCCCCATCCGTCGAGAAGCCTCACACGTAGGAATGTACGTGACAGAAAGCGACGTGATCGAGGTCAGATCATGATAGGTGAGAGACTCAAAGAAGAGCGCGTCGCGGGACTCAACGATGTGACGACGTGCGGGATCCCAAAAACGCCAGGCCTTTGACTGCAAGGAGATGCCTACGAAGGCGCACAAGCGACCCCGCGGTGAGACCTTGGACCCCTGCTGGTCCTCTGTGTACCACACAGAAGCCAAGGATCCCCAGACACGAGCAAGACGCAAGTCAGCACGGTGGCCAACCCAAAGCTCATACAGTGTAATGTGGTTCGGAAGAGGACCGTACGGGAGGCGGTTCCAGACCCACATCATGTAGGCGAATCCTTCAAAGGCGAAGGACTCCCAGAGACCGCACTCAGACTGCATAGCGCGAACCGCATCCTCCATGGTGCGGTTCCAACGCTTAGAGACACCGTTTTGCTGAGGAGTAGCAGGAGCGGAGACCTGATGAAAAACCCCGTGCTCAGCAAAGAAACTGTCCATCTCACCAAGAAACTCGCCGCTGCGATCCGAACGAAAGGTGTGCAGCGTGTGGCGATACTGACGCTCAGCCATCACTAGCCAGAGGCGAACAGTGAGAGCGGCATCACTCTTCTGGCGCAGGCTGTAGATCCACCGCATACGAGTGAAGTCATCAGTTAGGGTCAGGACGTATCTGCCCCGATCGGACAGAGGCTCGACAGGAAGATGACCTAGAAGGTCCGAATAGACCAACTCGAGAGGGCGAAGTGCGCGAGAACTGGAGTCAGGGTAGGTGCAACGATGCATCTTACCCTGAGCGCAGAACAGGCAACCGGACTTGGACGGCTTCTCGAAAGAAGCAGCGTCAAGACCGAGTGCGAGCTGTGTCCGAATGAGCTTTGACATATTGTCGGAACCCACATGACACAAGCGACAATGTAGCAATCGCTGGTGCTAAGTAGACAGAATGCCAGTGACAAACACTCTAGTAGTAGGGGAGGGGGAGCAAGAAGGAGGAGAAATCTGAGAGACACGATACAGCTCATCCACAACAGAGGCACAAGGAACAACGGTACGAGTATCAATAGCTGTCACAGTCGCGGAGTTTGCAGTGTGCTCCACAGAGAGTCCCATCAGTGTGCAGGCACGTTCAGAAAACAAGTTGAGCTGAAGGTCAGGCATAAAAAGCACCTTGGAAAGATACAGGGGGCCAGACGGACCATCAAAGTATACAACCCCAACACCCTAGACCAGCAAGGACTGATCAGAGCCTGTGCGAACGGAGCGAACAGACGCAATATGACTGAGCACAACGAAGCCACTACGACGACATGTCATGTGATGGGTGGCACCAGAATCGATGATCTAAGTACCACCGTGATCACGACTGGAGGACGTCACTGTATAAGCACTCGACCTCAGAAGGGCGCTCAGTAACAGGTGAACGACGAAGGGCACAGAGGTGCGACTCATGAATCCAATCGGTACTGTCAAGCCCATTGTCATCACATGCCAGTTGTGCCCCTCCACACGAGTCATCACGAGCGACGAGAACAGACGAACAAACAGTCTGTGAAACACCCGGCTGTGACAACACACCCGCACCTCCCTAATAGCGAAGCGCCAGAAGATGACAGAGCTCGGCGATGGTGCGGTCACGCGAGTCCGGGTCGCCACTGCTCACCGGTGAGGAAGCGGGAACTGCTGCAGTCGTGGTCACCGCGCGACCGGAGGCTGTGCTGCTCGATGCAGCCCGCTACGTGTGTGCAGCCTGAAGACCACGAGTGATCCGTTCCCAGTCAAGCGGCTGCTGGCACTCGCTGTAGCGATGAGCTCCTCCATAGTTGTAGCAGTGGACAGCATGTCCACTGCTACCGCCTGAGTATTGTTGCTACTGCTGGCCCGAACTGTGTTTCTTCTTATCCTTCTTTCCCTGTGCCACGGCTGTCACACCCTACATCTGAGTCGGGGTAGCCGGGGTGGAAGGGGAAGAGGAGGGTGTGCCAGAGGATGAAGAAGTGATCTGCAAGAGGGGCGTCGACGGCGACGCGATGGCCACTGAAGCAAGGGAACTCTCCTGGTGGGCCATGGCTGCCTCGCAGGCGGAAGTCACCTAGAGGAAGAGCTGATGCGCTCAAGGAAGAAGCTGAAGGGACGTGGAGAAAGGCTCGAGCACGGCGTCGTTGTACCCTGAGAAGATGTCTGCGTACTCAAGACAGAATCCAATCATGAGTGTGCGAAGCGTCCAGAGCTGTGCCTCCTGAAGTCCCAAGGCGCATGTAGATGCGCATGGCACGCTGCCAGTAATCAGCTGTGGACTCGGCACGTCCCTGGCGAAGGGAGTGGAAAGCACGAATATGAGCCGTGCGGGTGGCATGCGTCTCTGCAACAAGCAGGGACAGTGCCAGGTCCCAGCTCCCACGTGGATCAGCACCCACGCCCGTGCCGGCCTCTCCAAGAAAAGGGTGAAAGTCCACAAAAGTCTCGCGTGGCATGGCGAAATAGAGTCCGCGCATCGCTCGAGCCGCTGTCAGTAGCTGAGCGCGGTCCATAACCTGCTACGATATTTGATAGTAGGGCCATACCCCCTCTGAAGTGGCCCAGGCCTGGAAGAGAGTCTCCTAGCAGTCAAAGCCGTCCTCGCTGACATAGCGTGGTGGTGGTGTCTCGAAGTCCTTGGGTTGCTGCTCCGTGGGAAGGGCAACCATAGGCTGGGAGGAACGAGAGATGGGGAAGAAACCGGGACGAGGAAATTCTCCGAGACTGGGATCAGGCGAGGGTCGGATCTCCAAGAACAAGGAGCCGGAACGCGTCTGAAGCTGGCGGAGACGCTCCTGAAGCTCGCGAATCTCCCTCTCATGGGTGTCATCCTCCATGTCTGGCATGTTGGGGTCCTCATCCGAAGGATCAAAAAGTGGCGAGTCCTCTCCAGGTGCTCTCCTCGGTGTAGATGCTGACTGCTGTGCAGAAGGTATGGCACCACCGACTCCCCCGGATGTCTGCTGTGGGGCCGTGGATTGACCACGAATAGTATCAGTGAGCGCACGGATGGCATCATGTTACTGCTCCTGGTGACGACGAATCTCATCCTGCTGACTACGCAGGTCCGTAATGGCCTGCAAGCGAGGGCTCATGACCCATGAGGAGGAGGAAGAGGGATCTGGTGGTCCTTTGCCCTTGTCACCGGTCTGAGCCATGTCAACGCTCAGTATGGACGGGGACGTCAAACTGATCAGATTGCAGAACTGTCAATGTTTCTCGAGGATTTGCAACGTTGAAAAACAATGATGTTTCAGTCAAACATTTGGCTGTGTTGGTGCTGACGTCATCACTCACGATGATGATGTCAGCATGAAGGTTGTCCAAATGAAGTGAAATTTGGAGCGACTATGCGCCAAAGGATGCTGAATACAGTGGCGGTGGTTTCGTGCAAAAAAACCTTCAAAGAGTAAAAACAAAATTTCATCGTCTTCTTTTCAGTCCAAAATCCGAAAAATATCTAGATCTAAGAGCCTACAAGGCATGCAATGAGGCGGGAGTGGAAACGACGGATAGGGTTTTGCAAGAGCTTTCTAACGAGCTCTTACACGCCAAAAGTGGTGGTCACATGGGGCTGTTGCATTCTCTAATGCCCGGGAGGGTGGTATGTGCGACATGAGTGAAGCTTCTGGGATTCTTCACAGACCCCTTCTCAACATCTCATACCTCAACTGTGGCTGGAGGGGGTTGGGAAACCCTTGGCTGCCCAGTGGTGCTGGCGTGGTGATGCGATTGCAAGGGTGTCTCCGCTGCTGCAATGTGCTGCTGCGGGTCACCGTGGATTGGTGGGTCCTCCCAAGACCGTGGCTTTAGCTGTGGCTCTCACTGCTGCTGCCACTCCTGCGTCTCTGCTTCACAGCTCAGCAAGGGATGCCTCGCTGCTCTGATACCATGAGAAGACGTGTACAAGCTTCCTAGCGACATAGTTGCTGTCTGGGCGTCAGTACCCTGTCAGACGGTGACAACAGTCACAGGTCGTACATACGACGGCAAGGGTCTGGCTAGGAGACATAAGTCAGAGTGTCATAATGCTTCAACAGCATTTGCAGAGAGAAATGAAAAATGACAGGTCCATGACATAAGTACCTGCCGCGTCGCACGGCGGGTGTCGTACGCGGGAGCACAAGGTCTGTCCTGAAAACCGGCCTAAAACCACTGTTTTGGCCGTAACTCAGTGTAGACATGTCAGAACGTTACGCCGCCTGAACCTAGACGTGCAGAATCACAAGCCGGACGCTACGACTGGTCATATGTATGTATCCGGCACTAAATAGTGGACACACAATGCAAAGACATGCAAATCGGGCCCACGACCAGTCCACCGATAAACTCCTACGTGCTGTGGAAAAACTGCAGGAGGTCCTTGGCAGCGTCCAGAGCTCTCGGACGGTCGCCGGTCAGCTCCAAGCTGGTCTTCCCCCACCAGACGATGCACCGGTACCACCTGGGTCCGCATCAGGGATCTGCACGGGCATGGACACGACCGAGTGGTCACAGTAAACTATACATGTCGACAGGAACGTCACAAATCACAACAAGCGCACTGTCCATCTCGATTTCTGAGATGAGCATTCCATGTGAGGAAACAATGGGTCACCTAATCTTAATGGCCGGGGTGAGGGAATGAGGGGACCCCTTCTAGTAGGTATTGTGTGAGGGTACACACTGGGAGGAACACAGCCTGGCAAACAGTGCTTTGAACGGTATTAAGGCTGCACACGAATCCATGGATTCGTGAATCCGATTCACGAATCCCGAATCCGGACCCGGATTCACGAATCCGGATCCAAGGGTGGGTCTCATTTTGGGATTCGGGAATCCAGTTTCGAATCCTGGGGAGAGGGGAGGGGGGAGGGGCTGACTTGAAAATACAGTGACTAAGGGGTTCATCTCCGCTGCTCAGACCGCCGAGCGGCGATCTTGAGTTCCGAAGTTTCAAAACTCCGGAACTTCAGGTCGNTGCTTTGAACGGTATTAAGGCTGCACACGAATCCATGGATTCGTGAATCCGATTCACGAATCCCGAATCCGGACCCGGATTCACGAATCCGGATCCAAGGGTGGGTCTCATTTTGGGATTCGGGAATCCAGTTTCGAATCCTGGGGAGAGGGGAGGGGGGAGGGGCTGACTTGAAAATACAGTGACTAAGGGGTTCATCTCCGCTGCTCAGACCGCCGAGCGGCGATCTTGAGTTCCGAAGTTTCAAAACTCCGGAACTTCAGGTCGCCGTTCGCAAAAGTGGCCTGAGCGCCAATCATGCATGTACCAAGCATCAATGAGCTGGCACACGCATGACACGTGTGTGGTCTGAATCACAGGCCATCACAATCTCTCTCGCTGAGGCACACGAGCATTTGGTTCGGACCATTAGCGTCGCCGTGCGAGTGTCAGGCTTGGCTGATGCGGCTGTGCGCTGTTAGGCTCGACCTTTCATCCAACCTCGTGTGTGCGTTCGATTTGTTGTCAGGCGCTTGGGAGGACTGTAACGGGTCCTTTTTCATCACCAAACAGTTCTTTGACTTATTCTTTCACTTTAATCTTGCGTTTTTGATATTGGTTGTTCGTAGATCTGATCCATCGTGATAGCTGTTTGATCAAATGGGATGTCCGATCATTGATTTGAACAACCGTAAACATCTTCACTTGTGCAAAGCTGTCCATCACAGGCACACATGTTTTTTCTCTTCATAAAAAAGTCACATGACTGAAGACGTTAGCATACAAAACTAGACAAAATGGACAAACCAATATCTCTTTGCAAACCCTGTTCCTTGCCATCCGTGCGATCCGACAATCCAACGGCTTTGGATTTACTATGCTCTTTCCTTGCGCCCTTGTGTACAAGCGATTGCGATGCGGAAAAAAAAGGGTCTTGCTTTTGGAGTATCGGCGTGCAATGGAATGCGCGAGTTGCAGTGGACAACCTTTTTTAGATGCACAACCGTCACTCGAGGGGTGCAAAACAAAGAGTGGCACTCCACAAACATGGACAAGTCCGCCATGAGTACCAAAGAATACTTGTCCGCGTCCCAATTCTTTGGGACAGAAAGTTGGAAAAAAATGGAACACTACGTGGCATAAGCCACGTGTTGTGCTGTAGACGTGCCATGGATGCGCAACTATCCACAGCACCTGTACTGCGACGCTGCACATCCATCTCAATCCCCAAAATTCAGAAACTATATATCGAGGTCACCACACTCCATGCGATTAGTGAATCTCTTTGCGGTTGAACTACATCACTAGCAACAGTTGGTGAACTGTTCCCGCTGGATTCGATGGATTCACGAATCCAAGAGGATTCGTGAATCCTGGTCTCGGATCCGCGAATCCGGATCCAGGCTTGGATTCGGACTCACGAATCCGAATCCAGCCAAGGATTCGCGAACCGGATTCGGTGTGCAGCCTTAAACGGCATAGAGAAATCAAAGATATGCTTGAAAGAGCAAAGGTTGGGGATGAAGTTATGACGAGCAACTCAAGACCTCAAAGCTTTGCATTGGGAGGAGACGTCCAAAAAAGAACACAGATGGCCGCGCGCGACAATTTTACCGTCGCGGAGATCATCATCCAGCCACAGCGACAATGCTGCCCTAGACACAAGCCAAACGAAAGTCGGTGCAGGCGCCAGACCAACGCTCAAAAGGAGGTGCGAGTCCAATGAGCGCGCATGGTGCGAGCGAGACGTAGGTCATCCGGGGGAGCTCGGCAGACCCACGCGGAGTACTCAACAGACCCTTGTTCCAGCAGAACACTACACCGGGAACGTCAGAGGTGGGGGCAGAGGGTTTCGCCTTGCCTTTGCCCTTGCTGCGACCCTTGCCGCGGCCACGCCCATGGGAAGCAAGAGCCGACACAATGGTTTGTCGAAGAAGAGGAAGAGGACGTCGAGGTTGAGGAGGGTGAGGAGGTCATGGTGGATGAACCCGTTGATCATAGTAAGGACAGCAGACAACTGAACAGGGGCAGCATCACGTAGCTTGCGGAGGAGTTTGAGACCGCGCGCCCAATAGGAGTCAGCACACTCATCGGCACGCATTAGGAGAGTGTTGAAATGGGCCGTCAGTGCACTCTAAGCGGTCTGGCCGTTGAAGGTGGTGCGGTGGTGAAGCATGGCATAAGCACCAACAAGGTCAGCTGGATGACCAGCCAAGGGATCAACAATGAACGTGCCGATGTCATCGAACAGGTGTTCAGGTGCAGCAGGAATGAGAGCACAAACAGCACGAGCAGCTTCAGCCAGGACAGGGGTGAAAGAGAAGGATCGGGGGAGGATTAATACTCCCAGAGACGTTTTCCCTACGCCCAGGTGCTTGAAATGCACCTCCCAGGAGGAGAAGACAAGGTCTGGGGACAAATGAAGTGGATGAGGCGCTAGAGCCGGTGCTAGCAGAGGTGCCAGCAGGGGCAGCAGCACATGCGGTAGGCAGACGCTTCAACATAATTAAAACGACTTCATTAGCAAAAGCAGCTCGATTGTCCTCTGCGAGCTTGAGGCGGTCCTCAGCTTCAAGCTGAGCCTCAAGAGCTTGATTGTGCTGATGCTGCAAGTCTCTTATGATGACCTCTTCGTCACCAGGCATGGTGACGAAGAGGGGGCTCTACAAAAAATTTCTGGCAGAGTTTCCCCCGCGCCAGTGGGCATGGAAAAATGGAGAAGTGCCTTAGGCATGGGTAGCAAGTGCTGCAGAACAACTCCCAGCCCCAATCCAACACAGAACAGCAACGGCAGGCAAGAGGAACGGCCGATGCAAAGCAGGCAAGATGCGCTTTCAAGAGGGGGGAGGACAACGCAAAAAAGCAAGGAGAGGTGGAATAGCAGCAGCTGCAGTAGCTAAGAGGAATAACACGCCGGGCGCAATTAGGACAAGAAAGGTCAGGGCACCAGTCCCAGTTTTTGTGCCGAGGGTGACAACCACAACACATACGGACACAACTGTTTTCACAAGACTGACGGACGCAGATGATGAGGATGTCGCCGATGTGGCTGCCGCGGCTGTGGAGGTGCAAATAGCTGCTGTGACGGCCGCTACAGCAGATGCATCAGAGGAGATGGCGAAGGCAATAGCGGCTGTAGTAGCTGAGATCTGGGTGCCGATGTCTGCAGCAGCTGTTGCAAAAGGTCCGATAACAACAGTGGCCTCAGTGTAGGCCTTGGTGGCACGTCCGGCAGACGTGGATGCAGGTGCGCTTGCCACCCTAGCTGTGGCTGCAAATGTGGCCGCCGCTGCTGCGGCGTCTATGACGGCAGATGAGGCAAGAGTGAGAGAGTTGGTCAAGTAGACGTTGTCACGGTTGAGAACCACGTGGAAATCAGCCGCTCAGCCATGGTAGCCTCAACAGCAGCAAAGTCGTCCCCCCCCCCCCCCCTCCCCCCGAGGTGTGCTGGGTGTTGTGGGACGGTGAGCTTCCTGGATTATGTTGAGGGGAGGCGGAGGAGTCGGACACTGAGGACCCGACTGCGGTGCGGTGCCGGCCACGCTGTCAGCGTGATGCCCTCCGTTCCTCGTAGGTGGTGTCGGCGGGGACGGCGTCGACACGCCCGTAGTGCACCAGCGTGACCCCTGTCGCCACCGAGGTGGCACAACGAGATGTAGGTCAGCTACTCCAGGAGCTGCTGTCAGCTGTTTAGTGTTGCCGTTGGCGTGGTCGCGGGCACAGAAGTGCCGTCGCACACCTAGCGGCTGCCGCTGGCTGCTGCCGTAGGTACGGCTCAGGTGATTTGGCGGCGGCCGCTGTCATGTGGAAGCTGCTGCAGCTAATGCAGCTGCAAATGCTAATGGAAACTGCGTTTGAAGCTGCGTTTGAAGCTGCGGCTGTTGGAAATGCCGCATTTTTTGCGGGTACGGACGTAGCGCCGGCAGGGGCTAATGGCCCTGCCACTGCTGAACAGAAGGCCGTATGCAGGGCACTGCCGTTGGCACTAGCGTGGCCACCGCCGTCAATGGTCAGCGGCCGCAAGGATGAGTGGGGCGGCGGGACTCCTTCAAGGTGATGACGCCGTGATCGGCTGCCGCGAGAACACTGCAGTGAGCTGCCCCAGACAGGCCAGGGGTGCGATAGCTGAGGCGAGCCACAAGAGAGCGGCGGCGGAGGCGGAAATGGCCGAGGAGACGTCGGCCGCGGTCCCACGGATTTCGGGGCGACGACTCGATGCGTCACCCCTTCTACACTAGCTTTGCTCTCCCACGACGCTCTGATACCAGCAGATGGCTGAGAACCACCTAGGAACGAAGGGAGTGAGAGGAGCAACAGCCATGGATCAACCATGAAGCAACCATGGATGCGTAGGTTACTTCGAGTGTGAAGTCAAGAGATTAGGGTGACAAGGAACAAGGCACAGGTTTCTTACGTGACGGGGAGCCGACGAGCGAGCGAGCAGCAAGCTCGCTCTTGCTTGCGGCTCTCCCCCACCGTGCTCGGGGTCGAACACCCTCACAAGTGGGGCACTTCGACCTCGGAGCCCTGGTTGGTTGCGCGGTTAGATACAGGGACCCGTTTCGACATCTGACAAACCCTTCGGCCCTGCCGGCCGATCTGACCAACCAGAGGGCCTGGTCGGCCTATCTCGACAACCTCAGGGCCCGTCGGCAACATCATCGGCCAGCGTTCGCCCAGGACAGTCGGTAAGTAGCGAACGATTAGACAAACAGAATTCAACTTGTTTTCAGAAGTAACATACTCAGAAAAACAAACTTGTCAACAGAACAGGTTCCCATGTTAATATCCTTCCATACCGTACGGTTAAAACAGTCGCTAACTTTTTTAATCCAATTTCCGGCGCGTTATACCGGCAAGCAGTCATCAGAGATGGCCAGCCCGGTAGCAGCCTGGCTATCTCGAGTCGCGCCGGCAGCTAGCGGGCTCTCTCATTGACCGCCGCCCGAACACGGGCTCCGGTGCTGATGGATCCGGCAATGCGGGTCCTCGCGTTGGGACTAGGGAAGAACCCGGGCCCGAAGGTCAATTTATCCTCACAAGTGTCCTGCTGAATAATATCACCAGCCACGATCACCAAGAACAAGTGTAACAAACGTCGTTTGCTAGTGGGTAGAGTAGTAAGAAAGAGCCCTCGGAACGGAATGGTTGGCCTTGACGGCTCAACCAGCGGGTAAAATCCCACGGGGTGGACGCCGAAGCGCGTCCCACCGACCAACGTATCGTCATAGGGCAAGATGTTGCAGGATATTTTACTGCCATGCTGATGTCATCGGATGGACCTGGTCGGTCCATCCTCTTCCACTATGGCTAACTACTAACCAATCAGCAAAAGGGGAAATCCTGACCTGGCAGATATTTGTATTTGGGATAATACCCGACTTACCCAGATTACCTGTTTGGGTGT
>SZWC01000739.1:153115-169556 GCA_023375785.1 Penium margaritaceum
CTCGGAACGGAATGGTTGGCCTTGACGGCTCAACCAGCGGGTAAAATCCCACGGGGTGGACGCCGAAGCGCGTCCCACCGACCAACGTATCGTCATAGGGCAAGATGTTGCAGGATATTTTACTGCCATGCTGATGTCATCGGATGGACCTGGTCGGTCCATCCTCTTCCACTATGGCTAACTACTAACCAATCAGCAAAAGGGGAAATCCTGACCTGGCAGATATTTGTATTTGGGATAATACCCGACTTACCCAGATTACCTGTTTGGGTGTATAAATACCCAGTTTTTTATGGTCGGTTCTACCCAAGGGGTAGTGACCTATTTTGTACCACGACTAGGTCGCCGTGTTACATTCCTCCCCCTTTAGCTGCAAACCGTCCTCGGTTTGCAAGGGAAAGAGGTTCACTCAACAAACCAAACACGTAGGGAAGGTACAAAGAGCGGATGACACATCAACATGACGCTTGTGTCCACAGGAAGTTGTGTGAGACGTGCTATGCAAGCACATGGTATTTGCCAGTGCATGTATCCATGTTACATGCTCATCTTTCCGCATGATGTAAGTATGTGTCAGCTTCATATCGAAGCAAGACATTCCATCACGAGGACCCACAAGAGGGTCCATGTACATGTGGCGTTGATGCTTGAAGATTCAGCGAAGCTTCGTGCATCGATTTTGGTGAGGCATTGCTCATTGCATGTTGACACAGCAACAACATCATCCATGCTTGAGCATGGGGTTTTCTTGCTGGCCATCGAAGAGAAAGCTGTTAGATGGAAAATGAATTCCCTGGTGGGCTTTGTGGGTGTTCAGCCTTGGAATTGCAGCGACGCGTCCTCCCCCTTTTGTTGAGGAGCGTCCTCGCGACAAGTGCCCGGGAAAATACTTGTCGGGCCGCAACAATGTGCCACCGTTCCCGAAGGAAAATTCTCTTCGTGGGGCATACGCCAGGGTGGTACCCCCGGGGGCGTGGTCAGTCAAACTCAATCTCATCCTCCAGTAGGGTTTCAACTAAGGAAACCCCAGGGAAGTTTTTCATGTGGTCAGGTCCACATGTGGCTACCATAGCCGGTTCAGTTGGGTTGGCTGAACAACCATTCCCGATTTAGCCCTTGGCTCGAAAACTGACATGGTGGCCGGTGTCGGCGCCATGAAAACAAGTGTAAACATGTCATGTGACGATGCTTACGGACCAACTGAACATTGCAGACCACATGGTCTTGCATTGTATGGGACATTGCCAAGCGTGTCTGATACATGACGTTGTCACAGCATAGGTCTCCCAGCACACGTGTCTACCATAGTGTGATGACGGATGAGACTGTCATTTGGTAGCACGGAGACCTAGACGGAAGGCACCTGAAGCCTGCCGTCCCCGCACTCGACGGAAGAGTGGGTACCATCGGATGCTGTGTAGTCTAAGACTTTCCACCGTGTGGAGATAATCTCGGGTAGTGTGATATGCTTGGACACACAACCCATCTTCTTAGACAAGAAGAGTGTTCATCGCACATTGCGAAGGTGCTTAGTACACAGTCTTGAGTAACGCGGTGGGTGAGATCCAAAAATCCGACGTTATGACTGTTGGAAGAGATGGATAACAAAATGCCACATGTATTCTGTGTAGTTGTACTTTGCACAAGTACTTTAGAATTACCCGAACACATCAGTAGCATGACTGAAGGTGTAAAATGGGTCATTCCATTGGAAGTTGGGTGCTTCGAGTGTGATCACTCAAGGAAGGTGATCAAACTCGGATTATTCGAGCAATGTCATCCAACTTTAACTTTTCTTACATCCCATACTTGCTGGGGTGAAAATAAGTCAGATTTCTGTATACCTTAGTATGGTTTGTGCCTTGCGTGCACAATACTAAGGCATTTCCACAGTACGTGTCAATCCTTAAAGGAGCACGTATACATCCATGGGTGCCCTGTGCTACCTGAAACATCTGGAAGATGTCTTAAGAGAAGCATTGGAGAGCTGTGGTACAAAAGTACACTTTTCCTGTGTATGGACCATTGATCATTGCTCATTGCCATAAATGGCTGCATCTGGTGTTTTTAGTCACTCTAGGTTGTCTGCAACCAATGGTGAACACCAGAGTATGCTCATGGGTAGACCATATCACCATGAGTTTTGACGAAATTTTGTCATTGAATGAGAATTTCATTGGGTTGTACAGCATGATGCTGTTACGTAACCACATAATCATGCTTACGTTACCAGATCATGACCTGGTCTAGTGCGTAAAGTAGGCACTACGTCCATTGGTGAGGAGTGAGCAAGGGCGTCATGTATATCCCAATGGAAATCAAACAGTGCTCTATAGATGAGCAACTGCCAGACTGGATCGGCAAGGAATCCAGTACTGCACATTCGGGTGAAGTAGATGTCATCAGGATAATGCCTCAAGTGCCCGTACTGTGCATGACAGAATGAGGGGCTATGAGTGATTTGAAATTTAAAGCTATACCAGCTCAAAAGCCAGCTGTAATAATTTAGATGCTGGGTAGATGGCACCATTGGTAGAGGTGTCATCCAAAATATTTTGCAGTTGGTTGGGTCATGCTAGGTTTCGACCTTGCCATGTGTATGGCGGGCATGAACAACCTTGGTGTACTTCGAGTACTGACACACATCCATGATGGTGAGTATCTTCGATAGTAGCACACTTGCACATTGTCTTCTCGAGCCCTAGCTGTAGCATCGGGGCTCGAGGATCACGAAGCACGTAACACGCGGAGTGTTTCCCTTCATGATTCATCCAACATCAATCTTTATGGCAGGGAGGCATGTGTCACAGTGTGAGTACAGACCCCCTTACCGCTTCGCAACCATGATGTCTCCATGCTGACGAACATGGTTGTCTTTGACCATGTTGGCTAGCATAGTCCAATGTGGACTGCATCATAGTAAGAGAAACCCTCACAGTGGAGACAAGGTGGAAGCTGTCCTTCTTGCATCGTACATTGTGTATATGGTCATGAAGAAATTCCATGACACATTCAACAATGTCCCTCATCCATGTGTTGACATGGACCAAGCAAAGTGAGAACATGGGATACAACCATGCCTCATTGTGCTATATAACACCTTCCTCTAACTGAGCATGTTAAGGTGTTAGGACTCGTAAAGAGCATGCTCGTTAGAGCCTTCAACATAAGCTCGTCCATTTGGTTTTGTGCCAAATCGGTGTTAGAAGATGATGCCTTCTTGGATAGAAGTTTGCATCCACCTTAAACACTGGATTGACGAGCAGCCAAGGCACAAGTGAGTTATGTGACCAAGAGTTTCACCACATGTGTGGTTGACTTGGAACATGTCCCGAGAACGTTGTGTACTCTGTATTTTTGGTCCAGGAGACAGAGAGATGAACCATGTTCATGACCTGAACAGTGTCAATTCATGATATTTCTTCAAGCATGAAGGCTACCGATTGCATGTGTCACGTATCACGAGCTTAGAGCCTCATGGGCTTTTGTCGTGGACGACATGCATTCCGGCTCATTGCTTTGCCATTACTGACATGCATTTGAGCACTGTTGTTCATCATGTTGTAGTACATGGTTTGACACTTGTAGCTCTATCTATGATAAGATGCCACTCAGGCGCGCCTGTTGAGGTCGCTTTGATGTTGTACAGCATGCATTATGAGCCTGTGCCTCAGCACATATGCTTCATGTAACCGAAGCATGCACTTTGACGTACGTCACGGATGCTTGGTGCATGCGTCCACCATTAAAATCGATGTACAAGACACCATGGTTGGGTGGATCGGATTGTAAAGAATCAACCCCTTCATGAGTACAACTCAGAATCTCCAATTTTAGAGACGTGTCTAGGGTAGAAGTTTTGCCCCTGACATTGTACCCAATAACGTCACCCTTGTTGTCCAGAGGATTAACCATCTGGATGTCGTGGTGTTGCTTGTAGTGTATGAAACATGCTGTACCAGGTTTACGATCAAGAGAGATCGTGATCCGCTAGCCAATACCTCGTCATAGATAGGTTGCTGGAGCATTGGATCTTCTGGCTAACTCAGCTGGCAGTGCCGCTATGTGTAACATTGCGACAGCTAGAGCTTTTCAGCATTTGTCATTATCCTCACAGGTTCTTGTGCTCGTGCCGTCCATGGCTTTGAGCAATAAAGATCAGTGTTGAGGTACCATAAGGTCCTCTCGCATCTGCTGATCTCGTCCCCTTGCTCAACCTTTGGTCATTGACCAAGGAGTGTGAGGAGGGAGAGTGTGGGAATAGATGTTCTCACTGGCATTTGCTTTTGGAAGCAATCCCGTCGTGTATTGTTTGTGCTAATGCTATCGTTCATGACCAACTGGTCACAAGTAGCACGATGGCATATTCTGCTGATAGGTCTCAACAGGTTGAGGATAAGGTTTTACAGATGTTGACTGTGCCGACGTCAACCTTGCTGTGTTGCTTATACTGACACAACGCATGCCAGTACTAGGCAAACCAGCATAGCCCGCACCCCTTTTTAGAAGAGGTAACACGGCACACCATCACTTTTAGGATGTGCCAGTGTGGACCATGCCCCTGTTGGGGAGGTCAGCATGGTCGCTGTTGCCGATTGGCAGGCCATCATTGGTTATGCCGCCATTGAGCATGCCCATGTGGATCAAGCCATTACTGGACAAGTTTGCGTGTCTAGCCCACGCAGGGCCATCCAACCCAGTGTCGGGGGGGGCGGGACGGGCTTAACACACCGTTGCCCACTACAGGCCCTCTGCCAACAGGCCCACTGCTGGCGTGCTGCCATAGTGTGCTTGCTAGCTTTGAATGAGCAAAGCATTCTTTGTTGCCCCTAAACCTCCAAGGCCTCCGCTAGCCAGTGGCTAGGGCCGAGATAGGGGAGGTGCACTCGAACGTGCAAACCTAGGCTTTTCTACTTTGTTTCATTCGTTTGAAGTGGCAGTGCGTGTAGAGGGTGTGCTGCTATTTGTAACATTAGCGCAGCCTCTATCGCTTCTGGCCATAACAACAGGGTGTGTGCTGCCATTGGCAATGCTAGCACATCCCATACCGCTGCTGGTGGTGCCTGCAGGGCTCTTGCTCCTATTGGCAGCACCAGTAAGATGTGCGCCGCTGCTGGCAAAGGCAACAGGGCGTGCGTTGCTACTAGCAATGCAAGAGCAGCCTCTGCCGCTGCTGGCAATGCCGGCAAGGCATGTGCCGCTAGCACGGCGTGTGCCGCCGCTATCAACTCAAGCAGGGCGCTCGCTGCTCGTGGAAGAGTCAGCTGAGTGTCTGCTGCTCCTCACGGTGCCAGGGCAGCCCTTCCCGGTGCTAGCAACGCCGCAGCGCACCTGCTGCTACTGGAAGTGCCAGGCAGCCCCTACCGCTACTGGCAATGCCAGCAGGTTGCTTGTCGTTGCTGGCAACACCAACGGGGTGCTTGCTGCTGCTGGCAAAGCCAGCAGAGCGTCAGTTGCTCCTTGCGATGCCAAGCAGCCCTTAACCGCTGCTGGCAACGCCCGTAGGGCGCTTGTTGCTGCTGGCAAAGCCAGCCGAGCGTCAGCTGCTGCTGACGGTGCCAGGCAGCCCTTTGCTGCTGCTGGCAATGCCAGCACCGCGCTCATTGCTGTTGGGAAAGCCAGACGAGCGTCAGCTATTGCTAGCGGTGCCAGGCAGCCCTTTGCCGCTGCTAGCAACGCCAGCACGGTGCTCGTTGCTGCTGGCAAAGCCAGCCGAGCGTCAGCTACTGCTATTGGCAATGCAAAAACAAAATTTGTCATTGCTAGCAAAGCTAGCAAAACCAATGCTGATGCTTGCAATGTTAGTGTAGCCTGTGCCACTGTGGGTAGTACCAGCGGGGTACCCGACGTTGCTGGTCGTGTCAGCAAGACGTACGCCACTACTGGCATCACCCGCAGGTCGTCAGCCGCTACTGGTGGTACCAGCAGGGCTCCTCCCATTGCTTGCGGCACCGACAAGGCGTGCACCGCTGCTGGCAACGCCGGCAGGGCGTCAGCCGCTGCTGGTGGTGCCAGCAGGGCTCCTGCGGCTGCTGGCGGCACCAGCAGGGCGTGCGCCGCTGCAGGCAACGCCGTCAGGGCGTCAGCCGCTGCTGGCGGTGCCAGCAGGGCTCCTGCCACTGCTGGCGGCACCAGCAGGGCGTGCGCCGCTGCTGGCAACGCCGGCAGGGCGTCAGCCGCTGCTGGTGGATGCGGCCGTGGATGGCCGGGCTCCTACGGAGCTTATTTACTCTGCTTTGGAGCGGAGCCCAACGGGCCGCTGCTGGCAATGCCAGCAGGGCGTTGGGCGCTGCTGGCAGCGCCAGCAGCGCTGCCTTTCAACCTCTGGTGGCCCGCGGCCACCAGAGCTCCGTCTGCTGGCAGGCCAGAAGAAGGATGGCCTTTCAAGCCTGCTGACATGGTCAGCAGGACCTGCTTCCCCGCGGGGGAACCCCCCCCAGCGAAGGGTGCGGTTGACGCGCTCAGCGACAACGCCATGGCGCAGCCCGGGGTGAAACCAAAGCGCCAAACTTCGTTTGGCAACCCCACGACGCCGCGTCTGGCCAACCAGACAGGGGCGCTCTGTGGCTGCGGGGCCCTCCGACTTGTGTGCACAGACATTGCGCTCCCGTAGAGCGCCGTCGAAGTGCGCCATGGCGTTTCCACGCCATGGCCCGATTACGCGCGGCTGGGACTCGCTGATAGATGTGGTTCGCGTCGACGGGTTCAGCCGACCGGGTCCCGTTAGGCCTGTTCGCACGAGATGCGAACAAGCGTCCGGGCGATTATTTGGACGCCGGACGAACGGTCATTGGAGGAGTTCGAAGTTTGTCCGCCCGTATGTTGACAACTGTGGATGGTAAGCGGAAGCATTTTCAACCGAGGATCGTGCATGGCTCGGATGCCAATGTAACAAACGTCGTTTGCTAGTGGGTAGAGTAGTAAGAAAGAGCCCTCGGAATGGAATGGTTGGCCTCGACGGCTCAACCAGCGGGTAAAATCCCACGGGGTGGACGCCGAAGCGCGTCCCACCGACCAACGTATCGTCATAGGGCAAGATGTTGCAGGATATTTTACTGCCATGCTGATGTCATCGGATGGACCTGGTCGGTCCATCCTCTTCCACTAAGGCTAACTACTAACCAATCAGCAAAAGGGGAAATCCTGACCTGGCAGATATTTGTATTTGGGATAATACCCGACTTACCCAGATTACCTATTTGGGTGTATAAATACCCAGTTGGTAGTTTATGGTCNAAGGTAAAGCCCTCGGAACGGAATGGTTGGCCTCGACGGCTCAACCAGCGGGTAAAATCCCACGGGGTGGACGCCGAAGCGCGTCCCACCGACCAACGTATCGTCATAGGGCAAGATGTTGCAGGATATTTTACTGCCATGCTGATGTCATCGGATGGACCTGGTCGGTCCATCCTCTTCCACTAAGGCTAACTACTAACCAATCAGCAAAAGGGGAAATCCTGACCTGGCAGATATTTGTATTTGGGATAATACCCGACTTACCCAGATTACCTGTTTGGGTGTATAAATACCCAGTTTTTTTATGGTCGGTTCTACCCAAGGGGTAGTGACCTATTTTGTACCACGACTAGGTCGCCGTGTTACAACAAGATTAAGGCTGAACCCGACTGACACTAAACCTAGCATTGTCGCAAGCAATGTTTGATCAGGCTCAGGTCCTGAACTGACATGCCCATGCACCAGGCGTTCTTGATCCACAAGTCTGCTGGTCCTCTATCATTGCAGGGACGCCGACTGGAGGAAGTCTTCATGCTCAGTCACCTGCATCAGTGTGAGTGGAGTGTGCAACGAGGCCATAAACTAACACATAGATATGCTTTAAGGAGCGACGGTTGAGGATAAAGTTACGACAAGCAAGCACAAGTTCGGGGATGTAGTCTTGCCCACATAAGCGCGTGGAAGTGAAAAGGTCCGACTGGTGGAAAATGGACCAACCAAGGTGTTGGTTGTGGCTGTAAGCCACGCAAGGAACCTATTGACTCTGCCCATGCTTACGCTGGCACTTCAGGTGACCAAACTGAAGTGAAGCTCAAGGCGCACATGTCATGGACCATCCACCACTGGTGTCTCAGCCGAGTGCAAGATTGGCGCGTGCAGCATCATGTTCAGTTGTTCTTGAGAGCAGGGTTGCTGCTTTCAGCATAATGTGATTAGCACATACTTAGAAAACATTGGAGCATCACATATCAGGGATACATGAATCCACATACGCTCATGGTCGATGTGGCTATTTGTATTTTTGTTATGCATGTTTGGATAGGATTGATGAAGTGCTGCATTGGGTTGCTGATCCTACAGGGCCACATGTTTGATTATTCCAAAATGTAAGAAACCGCCGGCGGCACTCTGCCGACCGGTCAGATTTGATCCGGGGGTGGCGTCTGGGCCCCACAGAGACCGTTTTGCGTGGGTGGCCCGTCAACCGGTTTCTAACACCTCGCTCTATATTACTCCCTGTTGTTGTTGACTCCCGTCTATTCTCTCAAGTCTCTGAGTGTTCGAGCTCGCCGCATCCATGGCGTTGGTGTGCACTGCTTGTTCTCGTGCTTGCTAAGCGCTCTATCCTAGCAAGCCTCTACTGCCTACACTAGGTATTGTTGTGATGCTGTCAGTCATACACAGTTGTACAGTTGGTTGTGACCACTCGGCCGTGTCCATGCTCGTGCAGATCCCTGAGGCGGACCCAGCTGGAGACAGAGTCCCCTGAGGTGGTGCTCCACCCGCTGGAGGCAGCCTGGTAGCCTACCTGAGGGTTGTCACGACCTACGGACTGCGTTTGGAGACCTTCAGGATTTTCTTGATGGACAGCCCTGCCAGGCTGATTTGCATGTTTGTTTTCTTACACTCTCCGGNTACACTAGGTATTGTTGTGATGCTGTCAGTCATACACAGTTGTACAGTTGGTTGTGACCACTCGGCCGTGTCCATGCTCGTGCAGATCCCTGAGGCGGACCCAGCTGGAGACAGAGTCCCCTGAGGTGGTGCTCCACCCGCTGGAGGCAGCCTGGTAGCCTACCTGAGGGTTGTCACGACCTACGGACTGCGTTTGGAGACCTTCAGGATTTTCTTGATGGACAGCCCTGCCAGGCTGATTTGCATGTTTGTTTTCTTACACTCTCCGGCTGCTGCCAGACATAGGCGTGTGACCAGTCGTTGTGTCCGTCTTTTTGTTTTGCATCCGTAGGATCAGACGGCGCTCCGTTTGGACGCCTGTGCGCAAAGATATGACCAAAACAGTGGTTTTGGGCCGGTTCAGGACCGACAGGTGCCGCCGCGTGCGCCACCCGCTGTGAGCCGCGGGGGCTATTCATGCTGTGAACCTGTCATTTGTCAGCTCTCTCTGCACATTCACTGCAATGCAGCTTCTGAGACTTGTCTTGTCTCTCCTAGCCCGACCCTTTCTGTTCTCGCACCCGCTTGCATGCTAGTGCGTTAAGCTGACCGGTCTGTGCCACCACGTCAGCAGCAGCATTGCTAGGAAGCTGTGGTGAATCTTCTCATGGTATCAGAGCAGCGAGCCAGAGCTCGCACAGCTGCGCAGCAGAGACGCAGCGTTTGCAGCAGCAGTGAGCGACAGTAGCAGCAGCCCTGAGTGGCAGCAGCAGCACAGCCCACCGCAGCAGCAACGGGTCCTGTGAGGGGGGGCCACCACCACGCAGCAGTAGACGCGGCCACGACAGCCGCATCAGTCAACACAGTCGCGGCAACAGCGATCGCGGCCTCTCCACCCACGGCCGCAGCAGACGCAGCAGACGTGGCCGTGACATCAGCGCAGCAGCAGCAGCTGCAGCGCAGCAGCGGCAGCGCAGCGCAGCAGCGGCAGCGCTGCAGAAGCGCAGTAGCAGAGCAGCAGCAGCGCAGCGCAGCAGCATCGGCAGTGGCAGCGGCGACGGCCGCAGCCAGCTGCTGACGTCAGCAGACCCCTCCTGATGTCAGCAGTGAGTATACTGACGTCATCACAGACTTGGTGAAATTTTTTGACAAAAAGTCAAATTTTGCCAGCGTTTCAATTCCTCGAGAAACGCTGACGGTTCTGTATTCAGACGACTTTTGCACCGCCTCAGCATGGAGTCAAGCAGCTCCAAGGGCAAGGAGCCGGAAGACACCGTCACGAGCGGGGTCCGCAGCCCACGCTCAAAGGCGATTGACTTCCTACTGGTGGAGCAGTCATTGCTCCGCCAGCGCCAGGATGAGCAGTCAGCAATTCTGCGGCAGATCCGCGATGCCTTGGTCTCTCTGTCTGGGACACCGGGTCATCAGCCCGGGAATGAGAGAGAGGCAACCCCATCGGGCCAGGAGTCTGCTGGTCTCGCTGCCGCCCCTGCGCAGAGACGAGAGTCCATTGTCGAGGAGTGGGATCAGGCTCCTCCTCCCACTGGGGAGGATGCACTTCGCCGGCTGATGGAGCAGATGAGTAGCCTGCGCATTGAGATGCCGGCGCCCAGTCCGAGGGGACAGCAGCAGCAGCAGCAGTAGCAGCAGCAGCCGGAGCGGCAGCAGCAGCAACAGTAGCAGCAGACCGACCCGCATCAGGCCTCGGATGCCGCTGGGGGAGCAGCGTTGATGCCTCTCATGCCCTTCCCACGTCCGCTCCCAGCACCACCTGAGGTCCAGCTCCCCACGGAGCGACGACCCAAGGACTTCGAGACTTCCCCGCCTCGCTACGACAGCAAATCGGGGTTTGACTGTTGGGAGGTGCTGTTTCAGGTATGGGCGGACTCGGAGGGGGTCTGGCCCTACTACCACAGCCAGTACCAGACGGCTGATCCGCTCCAGTCCCTTACGGCAGCGCGTGCCATGCGTNAGTCCGAGGGGACAGCAGCAGCAGCAGCAGCAGCCGGAGCGGCAGCAGCAGCATCAGCAGTAGACCGACCCGCATCAGGCCTCGGATGCCGCTGGGGGAGCAGCGTTGATGCCTCTCATGCCCTTCCCACGTCCGCTCCCAGCACCACCTGAGGTCCAGCTCCCCACGGAGCGACGACCCAAGGACTTCGAGACTTCCCCGCCTCGCTACGACAGCAAATCGGGGTTTGACTGTTGGGAGGTGCTGTTTCAGGTATGGGCGGACTCGGAGGGGGTCTGGCCCTACAACCACAGCCAGTACCAGACGGCTGATCCACTCCAGTCCCTTACGGCAGCGCGTGCCATGCGTGGACTGCTGTACGCGGTTCCACAGGAGACAGTGGTCGACTTCCGCCCTTTCCTGGGCGCGCCTGGGACGGGAGCAGGCGCAGACCCGCGCCGTGGCTGGGAGCTGGTGCTGACCCTATTTGCAGCAGAGACTCACGCGACCCGGTCCGCGCACCTTCGTGAGTTCCACTCTCTTCATCAGGGACCCTAGGAGTCAGCAGCTGATTAATCGCGTCGGGCCATGCGCTTGTACACTCGCCTGGGCACCGTAGGCGGCTCTCAGCTCTGGGCGCTGGACACCATCATGCTGGGAGTGCGCCCTGAGCTCACTGACACCTTCTCTTGCCTCGACCAAGATGTCCTCGCGTCCATGTCCGACACCCTGCAGCTGCTGCCCTGGGCGTAGCGGTACTTCATCCAGGTCGTGACGGCTGATGAGGCAGCCCGCGCGCATCGGCAGGGCGCCATGGCCGCAGTAGCAGTGGGATCGACGTCCTCTACGCCTTCCACACCGTCGTCCGCCTTCACCCCCACCAGCTCCACCTCTTCCTCTCCCGCCTCCTCCCCTGTTGCTCCGACAGCCACTGCAGCAGTCGTGAAGGGGAAGAAGGGGAAAAAGAAGAAGGGACCGCAGCAGCCTTCTGGTGGCACCGGACGGGCTGTCCGCTGCCACAACTGCGGCGGACCTCATCGCTACACTGAGTGTCAGCAGGAGCTGGACTGGGCGAGGATCACCCGCGGTCTTCAGGCAACCCACGAGGAGCGGATCCGCACTCGAGCAGCAGCCCGTGCCGCGGCGACCTCGGGTGCAGCACCGGCGACAGGCCTGCCGCCATCCGGGGGGAGCACCACGCCGGACCCGAGGGACCAGACCATCGCAGAGCTACGTCGACTGCTGGCACTTCGCTCTCAGGGAGGTGCGAGTGTGCTGTCACAGCCGAGTGGTCCACAGACTGACTGTACATCTGTGTTTGTTGCACGTGGTCATGCTTGTGGGGAAGCTGCGTCGCCTGGTGAGGATGAGTCTGATAGCACAGAGTGGTTGGATGAGTCGCATCGTCGTGCATTGTCCCGCTGTCCTGCCACACCCGCTGAGCGTCCAGCGGAGGCTGCGTGCTCCGTTGCTCGCTGCACTATGACCACCACAGGTCGTGAGGCGAGTGGCCACTGGATCATTGACTCAGGGGCCACTCACCACATGACCTGCGACCGTACCGCCTTTGTCGTGCTTGGTCCTGTTTGGTCTGTTCGGTCAGTGCGGACAGGTTGTGGGCAGTCACTACCTGTTCAGGGGACAGGGGTCGTACGGTTTGATGGTCCGTCTGGTCCCGTGTACCTTTCTGACGTGCTTTTCGTGCCTGATCTCGAGCTCAGCCTGCTATCTGTCCGTGCCTGCACGAGGATGGGTCTCTCTGTTCACCACTCCTCTGATGATGCCACGATCACATCACTTGACACTTCCACGGTTGTGTTGCGTACCACTGTTGTGGATGACCTGTATCGCATAGCGCGCTGCTCTGCCCCTGACTCTTCCCCTTGCTCATCTGCTCACGTCTTTGTCACGGGGTGTTGTCTCCTGACCACCAGCGCCTGTTACACCGGCGCCTGTGTCATGTGAGCACGGACACTGTGTCCAAGCTCATCCGTACATAGCCCGCCCTCGGTCTTGACGCGGCTTCCTTCGAGAAGTCGCATAAGACCGACTGTTTGTTCTGCGCTCAGGGTAAGATGCATCGCTGCACCTACCCTGCCTCCGTCACTCACGCGCAGCGTCCCTTGGAGCTTGTCCACTTGGACCTCCTCGGACCTCTCCCTGTCGAGTCTGTCGCTGACCGTGGTCGGTATGTCCTTACCCTCACGGATGACTTCACCCGCATGCGGTGGGTCTATTGCCTCCGCCACAAGAGCGATGCCGCTCTTGCCGTGTACTTGTGGCTCGTGATGGCTGAGCGTCAGTCTCGTCACTCCCTCCACACCTTCCGCTCTGACCGCGGCGGTGAGTATCTCGGTGAGCTGACCACTCACTTCGCCGAGCTTGGTATCTGTCACCAGCTCTCGGCGCCTGCTACGCCACAGCAGAACGGTGTGTCTGAGCGCTGGAACCGCACCATGGAGGACGCGGTTCGTGCTATGCGCGCTGAGTGCGGTCTCCCGGAGTCCTTCGCCTTTGAGGGCTTCGCCTACATGACGTGGGTCTGGAACCGCCTCCCGCATGGTCCCTTGCCGGACCACGTCACGCCGTATGAGCTGTGGTTCGGTCACCGTGCGGACCTCAGGCTTGCTCGCGTCTGGGGTTCCATGGCTTGCGTCTGGTACACCGAGGACCAGCAGGGGTCCAAGGTCTCTCCGCGCGGCCGGATGTGTGCCTTCCTCGGTGTCTCCTCGCGCTCCAATGCGTGGCGTTTCTGGGATGCAGGACGACACCGCATTGTTGAGTCGTGCGACGCGCTGTTCTTTGAGGCACTGTCGTACCGCGACCTGTCTGCCATTCTCACCCAGGCAGCATCTCACGTTCCCACATGTGAGGCCTCCCGTCGGCTGGGGGAGTCTGCTTCACAGGGTGAGTCCGTCCGGGGTGCCTCCGGGGTGGGACCGTCGCTGGTCACCATTGACCCGGCTATCATTGCTGTCGGGCCTGTGGTCTCTACGCTTGCCTCGCTTGCGCCTGCCGCGACTGCATTGCCCGCGCCTGCCACGACTGTCTCGCCCACACCTGCTGTGACTACCTCGTCTCCTGCCTTGCCTGCCCCCGCGGTGCCTGCCTCGCCTGCGGGAGCTGCACCTGCCTCGCCAGCGGGCGCTGCACCTGCCTCGCCTGCGGGAGCTGCACCTGCCTCACATGCGGGAGCTGCACCTGCCTCGCGTGCTGGAGCTGTACCTGCCTCGCGTGCGGGAGCTGCACCTGCCTCGCCTACGCCTGCAGCGCCTACCTCACCCACGCCCGCCGCGACCGCCTCGCCCGCGCCTGCCGCGACTGTCTCGCCCGCGCCTGCAGCGCCTGCTTCGCCCGCGCCTGCCGCGACTGCCTCGCCCACGTCTGCAGCGCCTGCTTCGCCCGCGCCTGCCGCGACTGACTCGCCCGCGCCTGCAGCGTCTCCAGACACAGCACCTGCCCTCCCTGTGCCTGAGCCATCGGTCAGCTCAAACTCTGGCTACTCCCGTGGGCCAGGTGGACGTCTCCGCCCACTGGCCTCACGTGCATCTCCGACTGCGGTTGCGCCACCCAAACGACGCACGCGCAGCGTGCACAGTGGTGACCCTGGCACGAAGGCTCTCGGCCTGAGTGTCCAAGGCACCTACACGGAGGTGCACCCAGCCTGTCCCATTGGGCAGCAGCTGATCGCTGACGAGCACGAGGCTGCACAGGCAGCTGCCGCTGATCTGGTTGTGGTCCGTCCGACCCGCGAGGCGTGTGTCCTGGCCACCCGGAGCTCTCCTTTGGCGGTCCCCGATCCAAACACGTTAAAGGAGGCTCTCTCAGGAGATGATGCTGAGCAGTGGCGGGCCGCCTGTGAGGACGAGCTCAGGGCCATCCGGGAGCACGGAGTCTTTGAGCTGGTCGACCGTCCCGAGGGACGGAAGGTCATGCAGGCCAAGTGGGTCTTCCGCAAGATGGTGAAGCCTGACGGCTCAGTGGACCGCTATAAGGCCCGCTTGACTGCCAAGGGGTTCTCTCAGGTTGAGGGGGTGGACTTCACTGACACCTTTGCCCCTGTTGGCCGCATGACCACAGCTCGCGTGCTGCTTGGTGTGGTCGCCCATCATGACTGGGAACTGCACCAGATGGATGTGAACAATGCGTTCCTCCACGGCACCTTGGAGGAGGAAATCTACATGGTCCAGCCACCTGGGTTTGAGGTCGAAGGCAACAAGGTCTGGCGCTTGCGCAAGGCCTTGTATGGCCTGAAGCAGTCGCCCCGGTGCTGGAACCAAGAGATCACTCGCACCCTCACGCAGGCTGGATACGTCCAGAGCGACGCCGATCCGTCACTCTTCATCCGACGGACAGCCGAGCACCTCACTGCCATTCTGGTGTACGTGGACGATCTCCTGATTGCGTCTCCTTCACTGGAGGCCGTGAAGGAGGCCAAGGCGGTCCTGCAGGCCGCCTACAGGATGAAGGACCTCGGTCCAGCGGCTGTTTTCCTCGGGATGGAGATTGTGCGTGATCGTCGTCGACGGACACTCCTCCTCCATCAGGCACGATATGCACAGGTTGTGGGGGAGCGGTTTGCTGACCTCCTTGNGCTTGACTGCCAAGGGGTTCTCTCAGGTTGAGGGGGTGGACTTCACTGACACCTTTGCCCCTGTTGGCCGCATGACCACAGCTCGCGTGCTGCTTGGTGTGGTCGCCCATCATGACTGGGAACTGCACCAGATGGATGTGAACAATGCGTTCCTCCACGGCACCTTGGAGGAGGAAATCTACATGGTCCAGCCACCTGGGTTTGAGGTCGAAGGCAACAAGGTCTGGCGCTTGCGCAAGGCCTTGTATGGCCTGAAGCAGTCGCCCCGGTGCTGGAACCAAGAGATCACTCGCACCCTCACGCAGGCTGGATACGTCCAGAGCGACGCCGATCCGTCACTCTTCATCCGACGGACAGCCGAGCATCTCACTGTCATTCTGGTGTACGTGGACGATCTCCTGATTGCGTCTCCTTCACTGGAGGCCGTGAAGGAGGCCAAGGCGGTCCTGCAGGCCGCCTACAGGATGAAGGACCTCGGTCCAGCGGCTGTTTTCCTCGGGATGGAGATTGTGCGTGATCGTCGTCGACGGACACTCCTCCTCCATCAGGCACGATATGCACAGGTTGTGGGGGAGCGGTTTGCTAACCTCCTTGCCGCTGTCCCCGCCGCCTCGTCACCCATCACTCTCGACAGGCAGGACGCTCTAAAGGTGGCAGACCCAGCCGATCTGGGCGAGGCTGTGGACGTGACCCTGTACTTGCGCATCATTGGCTCACTGATGTACTTGGCCATGACCACGCGTCCCGACATTGCGTTCGCTGTCAACCTACTCGCACAGTTCAGTCAGTCCCCTCGGGCTCGCGCTCTGCACGCAGCCTTGCGAGTCGTCCGGTACGTGGTCTCCACACCGTATCATGGTCTCTGCTTTCGGAGACAGTGCTCGGTTGTGGTAGATGGCTACACCGACAGCGACTGGGCGTGGAGTCCTGATGGACGCAGCCGCACGGGTTACGTGTTCCTGCTTGGTGGCACCGCTGTGTCTTGGCGCAGCGGCAAGCAGGGGTGCATTTCTCGCAGCTCCTCAGAGGCTGAGTATGTTGCTCTG
>SZWC01000739.1:175771-224136 GCA_023375785.1 Penium margaritaceum
CAGCTGCAGAAAGTGGAGGACGACGTGACGGAAGACACGCCACAAGAGATCAGATCTCTATTGGCGGAGTTCTCGGATGTATTCCAAGACCCACCGGCTGGGCTTCCACCAGAAAGACACATGGGCCACACGATTCCGCTGCAACCGGAGGCGACTCCTCCGTTCAGACCCATGTATCGCCTTAGTCCAGCAGAAAGGCGAGAGGCCGAACGCCAAATCAAAGAGTACCTTGCAAAAGGATGGATCGAGCCAAGTAGCTCGCCGTACTGGGCGTCGATCCTTTTTGTGAAAAAAAGGGATGGTGGTTTACGCATGTGCGTAGATTACCGGGCGTTGAACAAGCTGACGGTGAAAAATCGATTCCCCTTACCGCGGATTGAGGACCTTTTTGACCAACTCCAAGGCGCAAAAGTATTTTCGTCCTTGGATTTGTCTCAAGGGTACCATCAAATCCGCATCACGGAAGATGATGTGCCCAAAACCGCGTTTCGAACGCACATGGGACACTATCAGTTCCGAGTGTTATGCTTCGGGCTTACAAATGCCCCGGCAACCTTCCAAGGAGAAATGAACCGAACGTTTGCCAAGCAACTGGGACAGTTTGTCTTGGTTTACCTGGATGACATCCTGGTGTTCTCCAAATCAATGGAAGAGCACATAGAACATCTGCGCAAAGTTCTCGCAATCCTTTGGGAACAGAAGTTCTATGCGAAAGTGAGCAAGTGCAAGTTTGCACGAGATGAGCTCGAATACCTTGGACACATCGTCGGCAAGGACGGCATCCGCGTCGACCCACGAAAAGTCCAAGCCGTTGTGGACTGGCCACGCCCCGAAAATGTTGGGCAGATTCGGTCTTTCCTCGGCCTTGCAAACTACTTTCGACGGTTTATGCAAGGGTATTCGACCCTGGTAGCACCGCTAACCAGGCTCACGCGAAAAGACGTGCGTTGGGAATGGACATCTGATTGCGAGAACGCTTTTCTCAAAGTCAAAGAGCTTCTCTCCACGGCGCCCGTCCTAGCTCTTCCGGATCCATCGCAACCGTGGGAGNTCGTGACCGACCATAATCCATTGGTGTTTTTCCAAACGCAACCGAACCTGTCAAGACGACAGGCGCGTTGGAGCGAATACCTGAGTCGATTCTCGTTCACATGGGAATATCGGCCAAGACGCATCAATGTGGCCGGTCCACTAAGCCGACAGCCTGTGGAAATTAAAGCAACCACCGAGGTCAGTGGGTGTTTTATGGCCATTGCAACAGCAACCGTACAACCACCAGATCCCCCTGCACCTCTGCGTCAACCACCACGAGAGATTATCCATTACAACAGTTTTGTAAACAGGATCCGGAAGGGATACTGTGTGGATTCTTGGTTTTAGGACTCTCAAAATTTGGACAAGTACGGCTTGGTGGAGGCCGCACGAATCTTCTGGCACGGAGAACAAGTTGTTGTGCCAAACTCAGGAGACCTTCGAGCAAAGGTTATCTCCCAGTTCCACGACCCGCCGGTCGCAGGTCACGTGGGACCCCAAAAGACTGGACAGGCACTCTCGGACCACTATTGGTGGCCAAGGTGGAGTGTCGATGTCCGTAAGTATTGCATGACATGCGACCCATGTCTTCGGAATAAGGCTAGTAACAAGAAGCCTGCTGGACTCCTCCAGCAGCTTCCCATTCCTGGGACTCCATGGGAGTGCGTCAGCATGGACTTCATTACTGGTCTTCCGGACACGGCCCGTGGCCATGATGCAATACTAGTGGTTGTGGATCTTTTGACGAAGATGACACACTTCATTCCTACAACCACTGACTTTAACGCAGAGGAGACCGCTCGTCTCTTCTTTGAGGGTGTCGTAAAGTACCACGGCTTGCCGTTGTGCATTATCTCCGATCGAGATCGAAAATTTGCTAGTAAGTTCTGGCAAAAGATGCACGAGTACTTCGGCAGCGAGTCGCAAATGTCGATAGCGTTTCACCCTCAAACGGATGGACAAACAGAGCGCATGAATCGCACTCTGGAGCAGATGCTCCGCATGTATGTGGACCCTGCCATGCATGATTGGGACGAATTCCTAGCACCGGCAGAGTTTGCGGTGAACAACTCGGTGAACGAGTCCACACAGTTCACACCGTTCGTGTTGAACAGTGGTCGGCATCCAGTGGTACCCTCTTCATTGGTGAAGAGTGGGAGTACAGGAGGGCAGGTTCCTTTCGCTCAAGCCTTTGCCGAGCGCATCGACTCCTTGTTACAGGAGGCGAAGGGACACCTTCAAGCAGCTCGGCACCGACAAAAGGCATATGCCGACAAAGGTCGCCGGGAGGTCTCGTTTGACATCGGTGACAAAGTATTGCTTAGCACTAAAAACCTTCGGCTGAAGTCGCCAGAGGCAAGAAAACTTCTACCGAAGTGGATTGGGCCGTTTCCCATTGTGGCACGCATCGGGCCAGTGGCATACCGATTGCTACTTCCGCCGAGTATGAAAATACATGACGTGTTTCATTTGAGCCTGCTGGCTCCATACACGGCAGAAGGAACCGTTCAGCCACCTCCAGCAGTCCTGGCTGCCGACGGCCAAAACGAGGTCCTTCGCCTACTCCAGCACCGAGAGCGTACTCTTCGGTCACACGTTGTCAGGGAGTACCTCGTTCATTGGGCCGGTTGTGGACCTGAACATAATTCATGGGAGCTCGAATCTCGGTTGCCCACAGGGGTGGTCAACGAGTACTGGAGCGAGCTTGCAGCTCGCACAGATCGACGCGTGGCAGGAGGTACCACCTGAACGCGGGAAAAGTGAACAACATTCCCACAGGGCAGCATTCATGGAAAGCGACCATAGGAGGTTGGGGACGCCCAACATGGTTGTCGCGCGGACGCTCCAGCCTAAAGGGGGGAGGCCGCTAGCCGTGCTGACCTACATGCTGCAGCTTAGGTCTAAGTACCATGCACGTGTTCATGTTTAGCTGGTGATTGAAATTATTAATTTTCTTTCACAATGTTGATGACTCACTGACTGACAATCCTACTTGTTGTTCATGAACCGGGACGGTTCATAATAAGTGGGGAGGAATGTAGCGGGAGGGCCGGTTCGGCCCTCCCACCTCGCTGAAGCGAGGGGTGGTTGCGCACCACCCCTCACGTCAGCGAGGCTGGCCGGCGGCCAGCACTTCGCTGGCCGTCGGTCAGCTCACTGCCGGCCGGCTGGACGGCCGGCGGCCGGCCAAGTGACCGGCCGGCCACCGGCCGGCCAGCCACCAGCCGCCGATCGCGGCCTCAGCCCGATCGGCGGCTGAGAGGCCACAAGGGCCTCGAGGGCGAGGCCTCGTGGCCTCGTGCCCTCGCCCCCCCTCGCCCTCCTTGCAAACGAGCAAGAGAGGACGAGGGATAGGGGGAGCGAGGATGAGGTGAAATTTGCTGGCGCGAAATCGCCAGCGTGCCTCGCACGCGACGATTTCGCGCCAGAACGACAAAACAAAAATCGAAGTTTGTTTACGACGAACTTCGACGTAAAACAAATGGAATAACTCGTGCGAACACACGAGTTCGAGGTAAAACCCCCCCGGTTTGGATCCTAAAACCAGGGGTTTGATTAAAAATGGAAATGGGCCTCCGGAGACTCAAAGTATTCGAGTCTCCCTGCTCTGGGTCGTTGATGACGATTGCCCCTCAGTCTTGCGAAGGGGGTAAACCCCTGACGCGGACTGAGAATGCCATTCTGCGAACTCCGACGACGACTTCAGAGCAGGAGCTGGAGACTCAGCCCGTTACACGTGTAAAGGTACGGATTACCACATTGGGTAAAGGTACGGACTACAGTATTGACAAAATGGTTCCCGGGAGCTGGTCACCAAAAAAAATCTAGAGAGGACGTGGGGACGTGTCAGCTCAGGTTGATATTGTCAAAGTAGCCATCGAGCATCCCAGCATCCGAGCGAGTGAGTAGCGACAAATCCAATAGTCACCATGACTGACATCTCAACACTCCATGACCTCCAGACGCTAGTCAGAATAAGCGAGCAAGGGGCAGAGGACAGGGATAACGACAGCGAATGATGAAGGGCATGGGACAGAGCCACACATGGACTGTGGATAGAGAGAGAATGCAGCAAGATCAGTGCACGGATCACCCAGGAGCAGAAGCATGTGCAAGGAGCCAAGCATTGCAAACCGCAAACTTAAAATTCTTGCTGCAAAGTGCTTTTGTGACAAAGTCTGCTTGGTTTTTTCCACAATTAAAAAACATCCTGGACACAAAATTCACCACGTACAATGTGCTCGCGTACAAAATGATGCCAAATTTGATATGCTTTGTGCACATGTGACACATGTCATCATGCTTTATGATGCAGGCGTGCTCTGATTGTCACAACATATGGTGATGCAGTGGATGGGTTTGTGAAGTTGCTGCATGAGGTGGGACAACTTGACGCTCTCACAAAACCCAACTTCCAACGTGATGTAATCAACCTCAGTTGACCTCTGTGCTACGCAACCCTACTTTCTCCACTCTTCTAAGAGAGAGAAGTGTCGCTGACACGAAATATGTAGACAGATCGACAATGCGCATCGCGATTGTGGATCCAATCACTGCAAGTGTATCAACAAGGATGGTTGCACACAGAAGCACAAGCCCAGGCACGGAGAAGACATGATATACAAAACACGCACAGTGCAGCCTCTAGATGGAGCTCACATGCATGCTATGAGAAATGCGAGAAGAAGTTCTCAGCAAAGGCAACGTCTACTTGTGTTGTATTCCCAAGGAACACAAGGGAGGCAGTGACTTGGAGGCACGTCGTGACAATGATATGCTCCCCTAGACAAGCTAGGTCTGCTCACGTGAGAAGCCTCTATTCAGTGGGAATAATAGGCATGGATGTAGAGGGGATAGTGGCCAACAGGTCAGCAAAACGCTCCTCCAACATCCTGACGTAACCAGCCTGATGCACGTGCAACATACGATGCTGGCGATCATGTTCAATACACATACCGAAGAAGATGTGATATAGACCAAGATCCTTTATTTTATACACAGATTTGAGGAGATGCTTCATAGCATGGACAGCCTGAGGGTCAGGGGACGCGATCAAGAGATCTTCCACATAGATCACGATAGTGATGGAAGGTGAAGAGAGAGCACTCATGAAAATAGCCGGGTCGACTGTGTTACGGTGATACCCTACTCGCTCCATGGTAGTGGTGATATTGAGGTTTTAGCAGCGGGGAGATTGCTTTGAGATGTACAAAGCCTTCTGAAGGTACCAGACTCGTTCTGCGCCATCCTTGAACCCTCGAGGTTGGATGAGATAAATCTCTTCCTCAAGTTTGCCATGTAAGAGGCGTTGTTGATGACCAGTTGGTGAAGCTCCCAATCATCTTCAGCTACCTGATTCAACAAGGGATTTTTAGTCGTGTGCTTGCCAACATGTACAAAGGTACCATCAAAGTCCACACTAGGTGTCAGAAACTGGGGTGCAGTTCCAATGTGTCCCGACGGGTCTTCTGTGCTCACAGCTTGTTTTATGCGGCTGGTTCTGAGTCTAAGCGTGAGCTTTCTGGTCGCCTTTCGCTATGTTTCTGGGAGTTGAAGACAAATGTGAGACAGTCACGTTTTGCGAAGGGAAGAACGGAATTTTGCATTAGTGTTTTAACATGGACATGATCTGAACATTTGTAGGGCTAGTCATGAGCTCTCCAACGCAGTAAACCGTGCGCGATTTGGATCACCGTAGCTCCCGCTACGTCAGCCGAAGCGCAGCACCCCAAACCAGCCGCTCAGTCGGGGACGCGCACCACGTCGCCCGCCGAGGCGCCCTCACACATCAAGGACCCATCAAAACGCCATTCCGGAGGCACAGATGTCCCTACGTGTAGCGGCGGTGCCCCTCGTGCCTTTGGGGTCTGTTTTGATGAGTTAATCATTGTGTTTGGTGATGGGGATTGATGTGGTTCGAAACCTGTTCGCGGACCTGCAGTCCGAATCTTGACTGTCCCCGAGTAACAAACTGTATTACTGAGTTTCGGACTCCGAGCCAGGATTTTCTCAGTAACAAAACTACACTACTGAAATCCGACGGATCATCCACCGGACGCCTCGGCAGTCCTTCCGGAGCAAAATCCCCATATGGCACTTTTGTTACTCGTTCCGGTCAATTATTCACCAGCAGTCGAACCGCGGCCAGCTCCCAGAACCGCCGCGCACACCCCAACTTTGGAAGCCCATATCTCCCTCGTCACTAGTCCGATTCCGGTGAAACAACTTCCACCAGATTGAGCGACTCGTCAAATTTTAGGGAAAATCCTCCAATTTAGGATCCAAGAAATCCTTGAGTTGCCAGATCTAACGACGAGGAATTTTCTCTCACTGGCGGCTCGTCGGCGCCTCCCAGCGCCGCACTTGGGAATGCGGAAGGGCAAGTCTTCAACGCTAGGCACCTGGGAGAATCCCTTGGCCGCACGACAAGCCTATTACTGTTCCACTGAGGCATTGGGACTCTCTTTCCTTTGAACAATTTAACGAGCTGCTATGGTCATACGACGAGGCCGAAGCTTCACGTACTCATAAACCCCATGCTCCTTGATGTTTGCATTTCCTCGTGCATTGCCTGCTCTATATACAGTAAAGCGGGCTTGTTGCACAATGTCTGGTTCGGACAGATGTGCCATTGTGCCATTTGAAGTGAGTGCGGTTGCGACTGAGGCACCTTGCATAGATCGACTAGATTTAGCAGTTGTAATAGCATGGTAAAACTCATCAATGATGAGGGAATATCAAAGCGTTTTGTTAGGTTGCACCACATCCAACGCAAGGCCAAGAGCATCAAAATCAGAAGCAGGAATGGGCTGCGTGGGGCTAAGAACATTACCGCGGACTAGACGGGTAAACTGCTTGGGCTCAAAGGGGCTAGCTGAAGCAGTGCAACTGGCAGGCGGGACATAATGAAGCATAAACTGCAAGGGCTTGAAACGACCACCAAGCGCGCAAATGAACGGCGACATGATAGGTGGCTGCGAGGGTGAAAATGGGTCGTCTAGACATGGGACCATAACGGACTACGTAGGTGAGGGTGCTGGCACCGACAGTGACGTAACAGGAGACAACGCAGTTGAAAAAAATCTGGTTAAGACAAGAGGTGATGGAGGTGTTGATGCAGATTGGAAGGATGTGAAGCAGGCGACGATGCAGAGTTGGTAGAATGTGAATCAGGCGACGATGTAGAGGTGCCTTGAGATCATGCAGGCGTCGATGTGGAGGAGGTAAGAGAAAATGCACGTGACAATGGAGATGCAACGAGGGAGGATGTTGGCGCACGGGGAACGGGGAACAGAGCATAGCCACTATTGCAAGGAATTCCATAGACATTGCCTCCCCCTAGATGAGAGAAGGGCGCAAGCGACTGACAGAGAAAGCAATATTGCAAGAGAAAGTACAAAAAAAGAGGAGAGCATAGTGGGAGTTAATAACCCAATGATGTGTAGGGATCCACAATAACCAGGCCTTCAAATAAGAGGAGACACTGAGGAGAGGACACATACAAACTCGAGGAGATAGGTTTCCATCGTGTTGGTCCTCAGGGAGCAAAACAAAAGCGATGCTACCGTATACAAAAGCAAGGCGCAGGTTAGCACGAACACCGCTGGAATGACGTGATATGACAAGGCAGCGGGCTGTGAAGAACATGGTTAGAGACCCATGTCATGTAGGACATGGCCCCAAATGTGAAGAGCACAAGGAGGCCATAATCGACAAGAAGAAGGTGAACACCGTCAGTCAAAGTGCGGCTTTGACATTCCAACACTACGTTCAATTATGGTGTATGCAAAGGAGAGAGCTTTGAATGCACCCCTTGAGACTGAAGGAAGCGGGCTCTGGGGTTCATGAATTCCCCACCACAATTGATGCAAAATGTGAACAGCTTACGCTAGCAAGCACGCTCAGCCTGGACAAACCAGGATTCAGTCATGGGTTCAACATCATTTTTTTTTCCAAAAAGGCAAAAATTGAGTAAAATCCAGTGAAATCATCCATAAGACCCAGCACATATCGCCTGACACCGCTAAGAAACTCATCATGCAGAGGATCCATGACAAGTGCATGTACGAGGGCAAGTGGATGAAGCGTATGTGAGTCAGACGTGGAGAAGGAAGGGTGATGAAGCTTGCCTTGTGCACAATCAAGGCAGCCAGGAGTGCATGGCACAGGGAATTTGCTGGGATTAAGACCTTGACAGGCCGACGATGCAGAAAACTATTGATGGCGGCAGTGTGTACGTGACAGAGGCGGCGATGGAGCAGACATGTGTGCTTAGGTGAAAGCAAAGGAGCAACATGCACATGCACTGTAGCTATGGCGGTAGGCATCAGGGAAATCAAGGGCATGCGATATAGGTTCTCACAACGTAAACGACGTAGGTCAGCAATGCCAGAGGCTACAACAACACCGTGCCAATGCCATGAGAAAAGAGATAGTCCATGCCCTGATCATTAAGGGCAGTGATAGATAGAAATTTTACCTTAAGCGCATGCCCAAAGAGCGCATTGGATAGGAAAAAATTACCAGAGGGACCAACAAAATGCACAACATCAACGCTTTGGACTGGCAACATCTGTTAAGATCAAGTGAGTAAAAAAACAAGACACCAACGGATCCCAACGAGACGAACTCAGTACGATATGACGTCATGGATGAGTGGTTTCGGAACCAATGATCTAGAAGTCACGTGACACACAAGTTGGAGCAATTACATGACACAAAGCAATGTTACCAACAAAACCAGCAGAGCTCTCTTCGTGTCCCGAACTCACAACAAGGAGACGCGACAGGGTGAACAACTGCCAATGCTCAATCCAATCCAGAGGTGACATAACTCCACCACTCAACGAGCCCCAAAGGGCTCCATATCACAAAAAAAGTGACCCTCAAACTCAACATCCAAACTCACACCAGAGGGGAAAACTGGAGGCCGAGGTTGGAAGAGAGAAAAAGGAACAGCCATTATTTCAACAGAATGAACCACCAACACAAAGGCGGCCACAGAGTCTCGGACCCGGGTTTGTCCTAGGTCTGGAAGGGGTGACGAAGCTCACCTCCTCTTCCCCCCAATTTTTTCCAGATTTATTGAGGACGAGCTCAACCCTTGCTGACTGGAGCCCTGTCCATTGACGAGCTCGTCGGTTGACGAACTCGTCTACCGACGAGCCCATCAACAGGAAGGCTCGGGTCAGCGCCTGAGCAGTGCGAGAAGCTACAAAGCAGCTTTCCGCCAGCTGAAGGACTTCCGCAGCAGCAGCAGCAGCAGCCATCAGCTGCTTGTGTGTGTCATGGCTGTGGCAGCTGCTCGGCAGGCCCCCTCTGCAGCACGGATGTTTTTGGCATTGCTGCTTCTGCTTTTGCTACTCCCCTGCTACTAATATTGCTGCTGTTGCTGCTGCTGCTACTTGTGGTGATGCGGCTGATGTTGTTGTTGCTGCTGCTGCTCTTGCTGCTACTGTTGCTGATACTGCTGCTCTTGCTACTGCTGCAGCTGCTGCTGCTGCTCCTGCTGGTCGACACGCTGACCTAATCCAGAATTGTTGTTGTCACCACCGCTGCTGCTGGTGCTGCTGCTGTTGCTGATGCTGCAGCTGCTACTGCTGGTGCGACTGATGTTGATGTTATTTTCGCTACTGGTATTGCGGTCGCTACTGCTTGTGCTGCTGCTTCTGGTCAACATGGTAACCCAATGCAGTAGGTCTGTTTTTTCTGCCGTCACTGTTGCTTTTTCTGCTGCTCTACTGCTGCTGTTGTTGTTGCTTCTGTTGCTGCTGCTACTGTTGCTGCTGTCGCTAAATTTGCTGCTGCTACTTTGATTGGATGCTCCTGCTACGATGAGGGCAGTCGGATGCAGCTGCTATGGCTTCCGCAGCTGTTGCTACTCTTGAGGCGGCCTAACACGCCGGCACCACTACATCATGTCGTCGCCAAGAAGGCAGCCACGATGGGGGAAAATGCCGAGAAATTTTTGGCAGCATTCCATCTCCAGCTTTTCTGGAGGACTACGTGATGTAAGCCCTTAGCTCAAAACCTCCATATTGCCATGATCTGTGTGCCCCACCCAGCCCAGCCCAGCCCAACCCGGACGCTTCTGTTGCTGCTGATGTTTGATGTATGGTGGGGGTGAAGAGGCCTTGTTGCTCTACCCCCTTTTGCATCATACTTTGTGAGACTACATGCTGTGAGGAATACAATGTGCCAGATGGTGCTTCAAATGGTAGATAGAAAGCAAAGATATGCTTGAAAGAGAAAAAGTTGAGAATGGATTTAGGACAAACAAGTGCGCGTGTGGGGACATAATCTCTCCCACGTGCACACGTGAAAGTGCACAAGTCCAAACAAATAGTGGAATATGGACGAACCAAGGTGCAGGCTCCTAAACAGCAGCTGGCTGGAGTTTGGCAGTCACACGAGCTCCTCGCCTGTCCGAATGACAAATTGAAAGAAACGCTAGGTGCAGAAACAGAAACCCTACATAACTAGGTCATGCATAAGTACGGATAGCACCACTGATAAAATGGTTCCTGGGAGATGATCACCAAGAAACCTGTACAGAGTACGCGAGGATGCGGCAGCTGAAGCTGATGCTATCGAAGTAGTCGTCGAGCGTCCCTGCGTCCCAGCGAGTGAGTGGCAACAAGTCCAAAGGTCACCGTGACTGAAATACCAACACGGGGTGGATACCGACGCCCTCCAGCCTTGTAACTATGCTTTCCAAAGTCCACTCTCCGCCAAAATATTTCCGTAGCTTCTTGCCATGTTTCTGTCAAGTTATTGTTGTTGCATTCTTCAGACAAATAGCCATGTCCTGCAGGCCTCAAGACCCAAGTACGATGGTTGGCATCCTTAGCATCACGTTCCAGCATTGAATTAGCTCAACCTTCTCATGGAACACAGCCATCTCTTCCACCACTCTCACGCCGCAGCAAATTTTAACCTCCAGAAGCGGTTCCAACAGCCTCACCAGCATGGCACACATGCACTAACATCATCAGAATTCCTGCATTCGTGGCTCGGCTGTCTCAACACCTCAGCAATTTTCCCACAATTTTTTGCTCCTGTGCCCACGCCTCATACTTTGTTAGCACCTTGACCAAACAACCACGCTCATGTGAACTGTTGTGTCACCACTCCATTACATTCAGGCCCCTTCAGCAACACCAGTGCACGTGGTCTCACCCCTGCACCCATTCTCTCAGTAAAAATGGTCGTGTTCTGGGAAAAAGAAGTGACCACCTGTTGTAACCCTTTGTGACCTGGGTGGCACATATCTCCATGCCCCATCAACTCCTCCTTGAGCACCAGCTTTGTATGTGGTTTTTCCCTCCACCCACTCCTCAGCGGCGTGCTTCGATGAAGCAACCTATTACCTGCTGCATCCCTGATGATACATGGGCAAATCCTGTCTCTGTATTCGAGCACATTTCACGCTTCATTATGGATTAAGCAGGATTGACATGGCATCATCCTACTTCATGTGTTGTTGCATTACCCTCAGCGCTCTACACCCTTTGTGTCCTGACTTCTTCCTTAAGCCCACTCCGTCTTTTCATTAGTGACAGTAGTACTAAACACACCTGGTTCTGCCACTACCTCCACTCTAGGAAGTCAAGATTATAGTTTTGTAAGTCGCTTTGCAAAGCAACTTAAAAACTATAAACCTCCACTCTAGGAAATCAAGCAACAAAAGAGCTCAAATGAACCCTGTGCCCACATCAGTAGCAGCAGTGCTTATTACGGCAAGGTGGATGTTGCCTTCCCCTTGCTTTTATTCTACTTCCCATTCAGGAGCAACAATTCAAATTGTGCATAAACTTGGTCCTGCACCCACGCCATGACTAGCAGTAGCACCTGGGTTGTTTCCCAACACCAACCACGTTAGTCACCAGGAAGATCGCATATGGTTTCATCCCAGCGACCAGTACATCAGCATCTGTTCAACTTCAGTCCTCCATCCATGGTGGCTCTTAGCAGCAGCAGTTAAACTTTAACTCGTGCCTGAACCTCAGTTCCGCATCCACGTTTTCTTATCATCTTCAGCAGCAACAGCTGCAGCAGCAGAAGCAGAAGCATCAGCATCAGAGGCTCATCTCTGCATCCACAGCAGCAATAGCCACACTTCTTTCTGAGCTTCAACCATTATCTTCCCCTTGTCATACTCTCCTTTCTAGAGAAGCACTATTCCCTCATGGTTCATCCTTTGGTCCTGTGATCACTTGAGCCTAAAAATACGCATCACACAAAGCCAGCAGCATCTGCCATGGCACGTTGGATGCCCCGTTCAATTTTTGCCTCTGTAGTTGATCTGAAGCAGCACCCTCCATGTCCTTCCCAGCACCCACTGTACCACATTCATGAGGGAAAAACCACTCACCCGCAAGAAATCCATAGGTCTCATTGGTAAGCCAGATATTGGAAAAACAATCGTGACAAAAAAGACACCCTCGGTTTCCTACAAAATTCAGAACTAGCAATAAAATACCGCTCACCATTGATCCATCACCTGGAACACACATGACAGGCAATGATGGTCAACCACTTCACCCGAGTTTCTCAAAATATGTTGTCAGCTTCATAGGAGAAGGAATAGTTCCAGTAGCTATCATCATCAGAGTGTTCAGCTATTCAAAATCCTTGGCAACACTCACCTTGCTGAGTACATTCTCTCCCACACCTTCATTAGAATGCTTCACTCATTAACGTGTTGAGAATGAAGTAGATGAAAGAATTCCTTGTTAAGATGTTTTCTTATCACAACACATCCCTCCACCCACTCATCCGCAGCCATGAGTGCAGCCTTCAATGTCAATGGCCATTTAAGACAACCAACTGCCAAATTCCACTGGGTGTTAAGCTTAAGGGGAACTGTTGGAATATTGAAGTTAATACCAACAATATTGTCCACACAGCCCTTTGATATGATGAGATTTAGAAACTGTTCAAATGCTTATCCAAAACATCCCCGGCAATGAAAAACTGAACGACCACCGCTGTCTCTGACCCAAGCTGCCTCTACTAGGCAGTCATGTTGCAACCCTGCATACATCTAGCATGGAAGCCTGTTTTCCATTCAGTTAGATTGAAATAACGAGGTTTATTCCCTCCGAGTTCAAACCGTAACAGTCATTCCATTCTGTTGGAATTTGGTCCCGCGGCCTCGCTGCTGTGTCCTTGCTTTGCCATTGCCTTAATTGCTCATTATTAACCAACCACTCAGCTCACCCCTTGTGTATCCTTGCTCAACTCACACTTCTCCTTCACTTGTCACTCCAACATCACTAGGAATCCTCTCAATTTTCCCCTGCATGCCCTTTCCTAAATTTCACTTACCTACATATCCTGTTTTCTTCTTGTGCTTCCGGTCCTCTCTTTCTGCTTCTTCTTTCTTCCTTTCTGCTTTTGTCAACTGGCCACTTCCATTTACTTCTTCTTGCTTCTTTCAGCTCTTGGTTCAGAATGAATGCATTGTCTAGGAGCATGCTATTGATGCTTCTGTAGCAATAACAGATGTTGCACCAAAGGGTGCAAGAGCTACTGCTGTTGTAGCCAGGAGTGCGCCGGAAGGTGCTGCTGCTGAAAGAAGCAGGAGTGTGCCTCAGAATTCCGTGGCTGCTGTTGCAGATGCTATCATCATTGTGGCTCAGAACGCTGTCGCATCTTAGAATATCTCAGTTGATGCAACTGCTGCTTTTGTTGTGGCGGCGGATTAAAACACCACTTCCACTCTCTACATGTTGTGTGCACTGTACATCAGCACCAAGACGGAAGCTGCAATGAGGAGTGCGGCCGGAAAATAACGTTATCCTTCCAACTCCAGTTCTACCAGAGGACAGTGTGACATGAGCCCTCAGCATGGGACCTCAATTTTCCCTGGAACAATCAGCCCCACCCAGCCTAGCCCACTTCTTGTTTTGATCGCTTTTCTGTTCTGTATACTGGATTGGAGAGGTTCAGACTCTTGAGTGCTCCGATACCATGAGGGAATAAGGTAACCTGCCTAGAAACAATCTGTGTGTGAGAGGAAGCCTTATGGGACACGAGGTGATTGACGTCTTTGAAGTTGGAAGAAATACGGCAAAGTAAATCTTGAGAATGTGAAGAGATAAGAAGTAAATATCCCCCCCTCTCCCCCTCCACCCTGGCATGCATGCAGCAAATCTGTGAAAGCACAAATATAAAAGATCATCTACTGCTTTGGGAGAAAAATAAATAAAGAAAGAAAAAGGAAAAGAAAAGGAAGAAGAAGAAAAAACCAACAACAACAACAGCAACAACTATATCCCAAATAGAAACTATCTAGGTTCTGGCAGAAAAACTACCTACTACGTTTCCCAAAAGACAAACTGCAAGCACCAGCAGACGCGGGGAAAAAAAAAAAACCCGACTTCACTGAGCAAACCCAGAGAACTGGTGTGAGCACATGGAAGGTGAAACCAAGCCCGTGAAAACAGGTATCAACCAGCATAGAGTTTCTGCAAGTGAGTAGCATCAAGTCCAGAGGTTACTTAGAAGGATACAAGAGTTTTTATAACAGGAACAATGAGAGTTTTACAAGACAAAAGAGATGATAAGATTACAAGAGCATGTTCATGATACATCACACAGGAATTCTCGCAACATTTATAGGCCAAAAGCATGTGCAGCAGCTTTCAAGTTGCTGCTTTTGAGGGCTGGGGTCGAGAAGTGAGCACGCTGCGTACATATCAAGACAAACTGGACTTTTCTGGGGGCGATGCACTCACGTATGGAATGATTACCATACTGCACCAGTCTTTGCAAGACTGGTGCACACCATCATGCTATACAATGAATTTGGTACTGTGTTTGTCACTCTGTAATGTGTTCAAGTGATCTGGACCAAGCGCAATGCAGTTAATCCCACAGGAGGTGCGTGCAACACAACCCCGCTAATCACTTCTCCCTGTGACTGTTGACAACACACTGATGCAGACTACTCAGATGAAGGTTCCTTAGTTGGAGATTTGGATTTAAAAGACTCAGAAAGATGCATTTCAGATGTTGGAGCAGACAGGGATGATTTCGTGAGAGAAAAGGACAAAGGGGTTGAAGGAAAAACAGAGGGAAGTGCAGATGATGACACGCGGTCATAGTCAAAGTATGAGGCATAGCTCCTCCTCCAATCCGACAGATCTGGACAAGAGAGGAGGGAGATGCAAGATGGGTGTGATCCTGCTGAAATGTGGGTTGAATGAAGTGGGCATCACACAGCTCAGAAACACATACCGTACTGAAACTCATATTTATGCACAATAATTTCTCACTTTTTCCCATGGTTCACATAACTAATTATGAACCATTTGGGCGGATTACCCATGAAATTATGTAAACAAGTCAATTTTTTTCCACGATGTTTAGACTTTACTTCTTACAAAACCGGGTTCAAGTAAGGTCAACACTGCAATTTCCATCAAACTTCTGGAAAAAGACACCTTGCTCAAGCCCTCGGATTGGGAAAGAAAACATCCAGTTAACGCAACGGCATTGACATCACTGAGGCGCAATGACATCCTCAGGCTCAGGCACAACATTCTTGTGAAAGAGGAGACCATCCGAGCCGACAGCCTCTTCTGCAGCAACTTCGCGGAAGGCCAGATCCAAACATTTGTCAAACCTGCAAGCATCCCACGCACAATTCCCAAGCTGATGATCCCCTTTCAGCCAAATCCTTGACATTAGCACCCATGACAACCCCAGGTTTTTCATTTTCCCTATCCCGAAGTGGACCTTGCCATTGTTGCCCACGGCAAGGCTGGCGCGCACCTCCTTAGCGTGCCACTCGTGGTATGCCATCTCCATGGCTTCCTTGAGAGGACACTGCAATCCAACGTCGGCTAGCTGTTCCTTGGAGGTACAGCCAGCGGGGATGTAGAGCAGCTTGATGTAGGCATAGAGAGTTTTTATGAAGTCCAGGAACTCACTTGAAGTGTGGGGCCGCCGTGCGTCGAGCAACAAAAACGGTTTTTACTTGTTCATTGGCTTGCCTGTGCGCTCGCATTCTCACGTGTACCATGGTTGGATCACTTGCATGATCCAATCCCGTGTAGTCCTCATGTTTGCCCAATCGTTGGGAGTGTGGTTGAAGGAGAAGTGGAATTCTTTGGTTGCACGTTTGGCGTCGGCATTGTCAGGGTGGCAACGGTTGGTTTTGCCCACGTAGATGAGTTGGAGCGGCAGCATGTTGCCCGAAATGTTTGAGGCAACAAGGACGGTGACCTGTTGCTTTTCATCAAGCATGGTGATGGCCACCTCCTTAGAGCCCATAGGCGTGTATGTGTGGTCACCTATGCACCCACAGAATGTGTGTTCAAATTTGCATTCAAAAATCAAGTGTCAAATGCAAGAGGTGGATAGAAAAACGGACATTGGACTTATCAGTTGGGACAAGAGAGATGCCGGTATGGTCGCCATTGACAACAAAGTTCAGCTCCACTTGATGCATGACTATCAATGTGGCAACCCGTTTGTGCATGGTAGCAATGGACTCCTCCCAGTTGGCGGGGAGTTTCTGTGCCACCGTTGTCCCGCACCGGTTGGACCACTGCATGTGTTTACGAAAAAAAATCTCGGATCCATGCTCGGGGAACGTCATCCGCCTGGCATTCTTGGACAATTTGTTTGGGTGATTCTCCTTGGTGAGTGTCAACCGGCCTGAGAAGACGGACTAGAAAACAAGACCGAGACAATGGCGCTTGCCGTCTGCTCCTAGTAATTCAACTAGGAGGACATATCACCCTCAGAATCGCGGTTCCACACTGAGAAGTTCATAGGAATCACTTCCTTGCATTGTGACCTTAGCACTTGGTCACTTTTGCACGAGGAGCTAACTCCTGGGACTAACACCAACTAATGTGTCTTTAGTGTCTGCCTCTAGGAGTCTCAAGGTAAGAACTGTAATGATCCACAGGCAACTGATAGGAACTTATAGTCATACAACCAGCCTCTAGCCTAGGCGCATAGTCACTCTTTGGAGGAGCCACTTTGGGGGAAATCTGGATTGCATCATCCCCTACCTACATGGCACTCTCTATGACCGCCAAGTGGTGCCGACAACCAGGAAGGGCCTTTAAATGTTCTGAGATGTCTCTCAGAAGCTTCCTGTCTCCTTTTTGGTCACGAAGAAAGTTTTTCAGTGTAGGCTTTGACCCAGTGACCTCTCGCTCCAAATACTAACTCTGGAATGCCTAAGCCACGAGGAGTTATCCTAGGTAGTGGTTATTGCCTATACCATTCAGTTTAGACCAAGGAGACTTGCTCCAAAGGAGCAGTGCATGCCTTGTCTATCTGGATCAGATTTAGGGGACTTAGTACAAGGGAGTAGTGCATGCCTAGTCTTTCCGGTGCGTGTCCAAACTTCTGCTATGGACAAGGGGTATATCAGATCAACAAAATCTCCCTTACACCTCAATCCATTTGCTATGAGATATCTTCTCTTTAGCTTTCTTGGCCTTTAGTCTTCGTCTTCTATGTTGGCCATACCAATCCCTCAAATACCTACAAAGTGTGAATCGCTATCAAGTACTTTTTTCATGCAATCTGCAAGCATCTTCTTGGTCTCCATGTATTTCAAGCTCACGATCTCCTTTGCAACCAAGTCGCATGAGTAGTGGTACCTAGTTATGGGAGCCGCCGGTCGAGCGGGTGATTATGTTATTATGCTGATGTCATACTCATATTTTGATGCCTCCATTGTATTTTACGTGAAAAAACCGTGTGAAATGAACCCAAGAACTGGGTCATTTGGTGTAGGGACGAGAAAGATACGGCCGTTCAAAGGTGGGTGGCGCACCTCCAGAAAACAGGAGACGTACCGGTTAGACCCTGAACATGGCGGAGCGACTTTCTCGTCCACTGCAGCCGAAGCGCCCCTTGATGGATGCTTAGCCAATGAGGCAAGTTTTGTTGTTATTTGAATGCCCCTTGGCAACTAGTCTCCAGAATTGGCAAGTAGTGGACGGACCAGGCATGCACTGCTCATGTGGAGCAAGTCCCCTGGGTCCGGTCCAACAGGCCAGGCATGCACTGTCCTTGTTCAAGGATAAGTCCCCTGGGTTTCTGATGATGGCTATTTAGATTCTCAATCTGACCATACCAACGGAAAGAGCAGGTGTCAAACTGTCAGTTGTCCAAGTTTTGGGCTGATCCAACGATCATATTGGAAGATGCAAGATGTGCCTTGGATCAGGGTATGACTTCCCTGATTTAGGGGATGACCTCCTTAAATTAAGGAGTAACATCGGCCGAGGTGCGCGCGCTTCGGCTTAGCCGAGGCGCGCGCGCTTCGGCTGCCAAAGGTACTCCTCAGCTATTTATGCCTTGTACTTGCAATTGTCGCAACTACTCCTTCACTTGATGTCTCTTGTTTGAGATGTGCGCTTGAGACTGGGCTTCATATGAACTGCTAAGGTGGTTGTAATCTTGCTCATGTGAGAGTGCTGACTTAATTTGTTGGGCTCTCACACCAAGGAAGAAGACGGCCCCTAAGACCTTGAGCGAAAGCACCTGGGTAAATAGGTCTCACCAGAGGCATAGTCAATTCCTTGGGGTTGATCGTGATCCTTGGGTAAAATTCCCTTGGACGGTCGGCAGTTGCCATTGTGTCGGCGCTGTTTTCTAGACCAGAGCCTCAGGCCACGTGACTGAGGAATGACAAAAGGGTTATGGGCCCATGCCTAATGTGAGAACTAGTTGCAAAAAGCATACAGGTTGCTCAGTAGCTCAGCAAACGTGAGGAGCGCAGATGCTCTATCACACCTACAGGTGCTCCTCATTCGCCCTTCGTCCAAGACCTCTCATCAGCCTGACATCGGCTCCATCAGCCTGACATCGGCATCAACGGCAGGTGTAGCAGAGGGGCCTCAACCGAAGCAGATTCGACTCAACCGCAGGTACCATGGCTCCACCTACCGCTGAGGAGAGAGGCAAGAGTGTCGTCGAGGAAGGCTCGTCGACCAGCACACCTGTGGCCACCAGCGGAGCTATGACATCCACAGTAGAGGCAGTGAGTGGCATTCATGTATCCATCCCTAAATTCGATGGGACAGGGTTCTTGCTCTGGAAGTGGCAGTTTGATATCATAGTCGATGACCGTGATCTCCTCCCCTACCTCACAGGGGAGGCTGTCCAACCACTTTCATCCCAACCAGAGGAGCTGGCAGTGTGGAAGCGGGCCAACAAGAAATGCATGGCCATTCTGGTCTCAACACTGCAGCAACATCTGCTCTCTCATATCTCCGGCCTCACAAACGCAGCTGAGGCATACAAGAGACTCTGCTAGATCTACCAGAGTGACTCCCTCGCCAACCGTTTGCTCATCCTCCAAAAGTTGCTTAGGATGCAGCTGACTGAGGGTGAGGACGTCCTAAAATTCTTGCAGCAGTTTGAGACTCTCCTTCAGCAAGCCAGCAACATGGGATGGAGCCTTGAAGCCGACATGCAGGGGATGATTCTCCTCATGGCTCTTCCACCAAGCTGGGGCCCCATGATCACTGTGATTGGTGGCTGGCCAGAGGACCACGTGAAGTACTCCAACATCTCGGAGTACATCCGNGCCAACCGTTTGTTCATCCTCCAAAAGTTGCTTAGGATGCAGCTGACTGAGGGTGAGGACGTCCTAAAATTCTTGCAGCAGTTTGAGACTCTCCTTCAGCAAGCCAGCAACATGGGCTGGAGCCTTGAAGCCGACATGCAGGGGATGATTCTCCTCATGGCTCTTCCACCAAGCTGGGACCCCATGATCACTGTGATTGGTGGCTGGCCAGAGGACCATGTGAAGTACTCCAACATCTCGGAGTACATCCGCAATGAGGCTATGCGGCGTAGCCATAGCAAGGCCAACATCGCAGCCTATGCTAAGGGCACAGCAGGCAGCAGCGGCACTAGAAACTCAGGGCAGCAGCAGGGGGCAGGCGGCAAGGGGAAGGGCAAGCGACGGCCTGGCAACTGCCATGACTGTGGCAAGGCAGGGCACTGGGCACGCAACCATCGTGCTCCTAAGAAGGAAGGGGTCAAGGGAGAGGGAGAGAAGGGTGACAAGGGAGGCAAGGGTGGGAAGCAGCCCACCGCACTGATGGTACATGGCATAAGTGGCGCTGGAAATGCACTCCTTAAGTCAGGGACCTTTGCACTTGACTCTGGCACAAATCACCATTCCACCAACAACAAACGGGGGTTCATCTCCATGCGCCCCTGCCACCTCAACTTTCGTGGTGCGAATGGGAGGGTGGAACCAGCTGAAGGGGTGGGTGACAAGCTGGTCACCATCCAGGTGAATGGCTAAGAGGAGGAGCTCAAGCTCACCGAGGCAGTCTATCTATCCAACTTCGCTGCCAACCTACTCTCTGTCGGCAAGATTGCTGACCGAGACATGATTGTCATCTTCGACAAGAACAGGGCCGTCATCCTTCCCACATCGGCACTGAAAATACAGTACGCTGCAAAGAGTGTGGTGGCCGAGGTTCCACGCGTGGACAGCCTCTACATCCTCCAAACCAAGGTGGAGGGTGCTGCCAAAGCTGGGACAGCCATGACTGCCGCGGGCAGTCAGGTGGTAGAGGCAGAAAGCAGTCGCCCGTCAACAGTAGCAGATTTAACAAAAGCAGTGGAAGCTGCAACACCCACCCAACCCGAAGCAGTCGCTGAGGCTGCCACGGCATCGAAAGCAAACTGTGGCCAAGACCTTTGGCACAGGTGCTTGGCCCATGCCTCCCACTCCACGTTGGAGACAATGGGCAAGCACGATCTGGTGTGGGGCTTGGTCTTGGGGAAGGGAGAGGGCGCTGGGAAGGGGAAGAACATGTGTGAGGCCTGCCTCATGGGCAAGGCTAAGAGGAAAGGGCGCAAGGGGAAAAATCACGGAAATCTGGCGAGTGAACCTCTCGATTTGGTCCACACCGACGTGTGCGGGCCTATGCGGAAAGTTCCAGTCGGAGGCTACAGGTATTTCCTCACCTTCACCGATGACAAAACCAAAAAAATCTGGACGTATTTCATGAAGCAGAAGAGTGAGGTAAAGGAGAATCTGCAGTACTTTGTCGCAATGGTTGAGCGGCAGACCGGCAAGAAGGTCAAGGCCCTTCATTGTGATAACGGCGGGGAGTATAAGGCCTGTGAGGGCTGGCTAGCGGAGCAGGGGATACGACATGAGAGTACGGGACCTGAGTCGCCCGAGAGCAACAGTGTCGCAAACCATCAACCAACCAAACCATCCTCGGGATGGTAAGAACAGTGCTGTATGAAGCAAAGCTTCCAGGAAGGTTCTGGGCCGAGGCAATGAGGACAGCGGCCTACATCATCAACCTCACACCTGCATCATCCCTTCGAGGAAAGGGGAAAAAGAAGCTGTCGTCAATGACCCCACAAGAGGCATGGTCGGGCAAGAAGCCAGATGTTTCGCATCTGCGAGTTTTTGGCTGTCAGGCCTATGCCAAGAAGCTGACAAGGGACAGTGTCAATAAGCTGGATCTACAGGCCAAGAAATGCCTGCTCTTGGGGTACGACAGTGCCCAACGCTCTTACAGGCTCTGGGACCTACAAGGCAACAAAGTGATTCGCAGTAAGGATGTGGACTTCAACGAGGCTATAGTAGGAGCACAGCAGCAGTTCAAGGACGAGCCAGTGCCCAAGCCGGGTGAATGGCTGGTTCTACTGGAGACAGGTGATGAGGCACCACAGGGGTGGAGCAGCAGCATGGCAACAGAGGCAAGAGGAGCGGTAGCTTCAGAGAGAGCCGCAATAGAGGACTCTGAAGTTGAGTCAAATTCCTCCTCCTCTAATGATGAGGACTCTTCCACGGAGGGAGAGTCTGTGGTAAGAGAACCGGAGCAACAAGAGCAGTAGCAGCACGAGCAGTAGCAGCAGCCGTCACAGCAGTAGGCAGTAAGGCGTAGCTCGCGCTTATCTATCCCGCCACGACAGTACGACGCTACAACCAGCGAATGGAGTGGTCTGAGTTACGCCTTTGTGGCTCAAGGAGAGTCGTCCACAGTGGCAGAAGCGCTTGCTCTACCAGATGGGGCCAAGTGGAAGGCCGCTATCGAAAGCGAGTTGGCCTTGTACAAGGAGAACAGGACATGGAAGCTGGTGGACCGGCTCGATGGCGCCCACGTTGTAGGGTGTAAGTGGGTCATGGTCAAGAAGCTGAAGCAGGATGGGACCATCAACCGCCACAAGGCGCGACTGGTGGCCAAGGGTTTTGCGCAGCGGTCGGGGAGCGAGTACGATGAGACGTACGCGCCCGTTGTCACCTTTGCAACGATCCGGTCTCTACTCGCAACAGTAGCGGCCAAGAACTTAGAGGTTCACCAGATGGATGTCAAGACTGCCTTTCTCTACAGAAAGCTTGACAAAGAAGTCCTGATGGAGGTGCCTGAGGGGGTGGATGCACCATCCAGAAACGTTTGCAAGCTTGTCAAGTCATTGTATGGGCTGAAACAGGCCCCGAGGTGCTGGTACCAGGAGATGGACGCCTTCATGGAGGGGTCCGGTTACGGTCACTACGAGAACGACCTCAGTATGTACGTACGAGAGGACGAGGATGGTTTTTTTCTTGGTGGCTCTTTACGTTGATGACCTCATCATCTGCGCATCATCGTCAAAGTTGTTGAAGAACATCAAGATGCAGCTGAGCAGCCGGTTCCAGATGAAAGGCCTGGGTCCTCTTGAGTACTACCTAGGCATCAGTGTTATGCGGGATCGCTCAGCTGGCACCATCAGGATCAATCAGACCAAACATTGACCACATCCTCAAGCGGTACGACATGGAGGACTGCAAACCCATCACTACCCCCATGGCAGTAGATTGCATCCTAACCTCAGCTGCTGATCGTACCAACAAAGCAAAGCAGGTCAACATGGCAGGCGTGCCATATCACTCTGCCGTGGGCAGTCTAATGTACGCAATGGTCGCGACTCGCCTCGACATCTGCCACGTTGTGGGGCAGGTGAGCAGGTATGTGGCCAACCCTGGGCCACAACACTGGCAAGAAGTGAAGCGGATCTTCCGCTACCTGAAGGGTACGCGGCACCTGGGCATCAATAACGGTGGGGTGCCACAATCGGAATCCTTGCGGCTCATGGTGTACACCGTTGCAGATTGGGCCGGGAATGTCGACCACCGCAAGTCCATGTCGGGGCTGCGTGTGTGTGCTGAATGGAGGATCCGTCTCATGGGCGAGCCGCAAGCAGGACTGCGTCTCCCTCTCCACAGCCAAAGCAGAGTACATCGCTCTAGCGGAAGCGTGCAAGGAGACAATGTGGCTGCGTAGCCTGCTCCAAGAGATACGAGCACCTCAAATGGCCGCAACGGTGGTCAAGGTGGACAACAAGTCTGCCATCAAAATGTCCAAAAATGGCACCTTGACGCGGAGGACAAAACACATCAAAGTTCGGTACCACTTCAGTCACGACCTGGTCACTAAGGGAGTGGTGGAGCTAGAGCACGTTGCGTCCAAGCTCAACTAGGCAGACATGCTGACAAAACCCCTTGACCGAGAACTCCACCTCACAGGAAGACAGGGTATCGGCATGAAGAGCGCAAGTGACGAAGACTGAAGACATGACAAGTGGCCAGAGGTGCAAGGGAGAGATTGTTGTTATTTGAATGCCCCTTGGCAACTAGTCTCCAGAATTGGCAAGTAGTGGACGGACCAGGCATGCACTGCTCATGTGGAGCAAGTCCCCTGGGTCCGGTCCAACAGGCCAGGCATGCACTGTCCTTGTTCAAGGATAAGTCCCCTGGGTTTCTGATGATGGCTATTCAGATTGTCAATCTGACCATACCAACGGAAAGAGCAGGTGTCAAACTGTCAGTTGTCCAAGTTTCGGGCTGATCCAACGGTCATATTGGAAGATGCAAGATTTGCCTTGGATCAGGGGATGACTTCCCTGATTGAGGGGATGACCTCCTTAAATTAAGGAGTAACATCGGCCGAGGTGCGCGCGCTTCGGCTTAGCCGAGGCGCGCGCGCTTTGGCTGCCAAAGGTACTCCTCAGCTATTTATGCCTTGTACTTGCAATTGTCGCAACTACTCCTTCACTCGATGTCTCTTGTTTAAGCTGTGCGCTTGAGACTGGGCTTGATATGAACTGCTAAGGTGGTTGTAATCTTGCTCATGTGAGATTGCTGACTTAATTTGTTGGGCTCTCACACCAAGGAAGAAGAAGGCTTAGGGCGCGGGAGCCCCTAAGACCTTGAGCGAAAGCACCTGGGTAAATAGGTCTCACCAGAGGCATAGTCAATTCCTTGGGGTTGATCGTGATCCTTGGGTGAAATTCCCTTGGACAGTCGGCAGTTGGCATTGTGTCGGCGATGTTTTCTAGTCCGGAGCCTCAGGCCACGTGACTCAGGAATGACAAGGTTCATTGGGTTCCATGGGCGCTTCGGGATGGCAGCTAGAGCTGCATTCGCAAGCAAGGGCGCTTCGGGCGGCCGTGACATCTGCTGACGGTGCTGCCAGCGGCAGTCACGGGTGGAGCACTTAAATGGCCATAACTTAGCTGTTTCTTCACAAATTGAGGCGTTCTTTGGTGCGTTGAAAATATCATGACGCGTACTACATTATGCATGTATTGTTTGCATGATTGCACCTCAGCAGAGGGCTTTGGAGTGCCGAGGGACTCTCGGCTGGCTCATAGGGGCTGGTACATAAGGAAGCATATGGGTTGTTCTAGGCATGCCAATCTTCCCCAGAGACTTTGTACATTTTTTTGGTACTGATCTATCAAGTCTAAGGATTTCTTCCTTGCCCAACTCTCCTTGTTCTCCAACCATCACCTTGCGCACATCTATTCAATCCTACAAATCTTCCGTAGCGCACCTTGGAGCAAACGCCGCTTGGAGAATCGCACGGCAGGAACCTCGGTCACTAGCAGTTGCTGCTACGAGAGGGTCATGCGACATCTCAAGGGTTGGCCTACACAATAAGGGGTCAAGGTTTGGGAGGTTAATCCCAAGGTCTCAGCGTGTGACCGTCACGCCGGGCGCTCCTTGGTTCATATTTGGTATCGGAGCGCGTGGACGTTCGCTTGGTTTTGCACGGACCCAAGGGAGGCAGCAGATCTGCCACACTGCGTTTGGCCGGAATTTTTTCGTCGCAACCAAAAGCATGGAAGCCACGGCATACGACCAGGTCTACGTCATGGAGGAGATCCGGCGTGCTCTTGATGAGTTGCGCTAAGAGAACCAGAAGCTGCGTGCAGAGATTGAGGCGAGGTACGTCGGCCAAGGGAGCAGTGCGTTGGAGGGTGTCGCATTGGCATCCACACCTCCCTTTCAGCGGCCCAAGCCAAAGGAGCCGGAGTTCTATACCGGCAAGGAAAGTGTGTGGGAGTGGCTCTTCATGGTGAACTAGTACTTCACGGAGTTGTGTATTCCTGTGGGAGAAGATGCCACAAGATTGGAGTATGCACCTATGCTGCTTTGGGGAATGGCGCTGCAGTGGTGGTTGGCATTGTGCCGGCGGAACGCCGCTCGGATGCCGGATGGGCTGGGGGCCGGGCAACGGTTTCATCCATTGCAGAGTCTACTGCTGGGGCATGAAGTACAGCTCGGTGCGCGGGCCTTACCGGAGAAACCAGAGACGTGGGATCAGTCTGAGACAATGCTCCAGGCGCGTTTTGACCTCCTCAACGGCAGCCGGGTCCCACGTGACAAAATTAAATACGTCAAGAAAGACGGATCAGTCCAGGACTACACTACACGCTTCATGGCCTTGGCGGCACAGATCAACGAGCTCTCGGACGTGGAGGCATATGAACACTACCATGACGGCCTGACATCACACGTCCAACGTGAACTCACGGTGCTCGGGTTGCAGACCTTTGCGGTGTTGGTCTCGACGGTGGAGCGCATCAACGCGGTAAGCTACAATGCGTGCCAGACCAGCTATGCAACACAACCACGGGTGGGGCAGCGAGGTCAGGCTATGCCCATGGAGGTGGATGCAATCCAAGCCGGGCAGCGGGGCACGGGCGGGCAGCAAGGACCGAGAGGCAAGTGCTAGGCTTGTGGTGAGGAGGGTCATCGTAAGCGGGACTGCCCCAAGCTCAAGGCACAACAGAGAAATGGACAGCAGCAGTGAGGAGGGGACGACCTACTGGTGCAAGTCTTTCGTCCGCAAAGGACAGCACCGACCCTAAAAGGCTTTTGCCGATTAAAGAGCTACCTCAAGTGCTATTTCGGAATGAAGGTGAGACCCGGAAGTTTCCAAGGATCATCTGAGCTGGTTCTTGTGATTCTGGAGGGGTTTTTCAAGGGTGGGAGGAAGCTACGCGGTCTGCTGAGTTGGTGTGCGACACGGAGTTCCACACTTGCCCTATGGATGATTACGATTGCTTGATTGACCAGAATTGGTTGCATGCCTGGAATCCGAAGGTGGATTGGAGGTGCAACCGTGTGATCGTGAAGGCGGGCAGGAAAAATCTCACTTTGCCATTGTGACGGAGTGAGGGGAAGGATTCAGACGTGGCAGAAGTGGGGAAGAAGCTGCACATCATCAACTTACAGCAGTTGAAGCATTGCGAGCGTGAGGGTGGCCATGTTTACTTGGCATGGGTGTGTCCACAATAAGCAGCAGATCAGCACATTGTTGCAGTTGAAGCAGCGGAGGGGCAGCCAGTGGAAGGCACGGGAGCTCCAGAGTTGCCTTCCGGTGTTGGGGAGGTGCTCAAGGAGTTCGGGGATTTTTTTCCGGAGGATTTACCATTGGGACTGCCACCGCAGCGCGACATCGATGACAAGATCGAGGTGGTGCCAGGGTTGTCACCAATGGTGCGGTCGTACAACGGCATGAGTGACGCGGAGCTTGCGGAGCTCAAGAAGCAGTTGGGGGTGTTGGTGGACTAGGGCTTCATTCGGCCGTCGGTGTCTCTATATGCGGCGTCGGTGTTGTTCTTCAAGAAGAAGTCAGAAGAGCTGCGGATGTGCGTGGACTACCGGGCGCTCAACAACATCACGGTGAAGAACCGCTACCCATTGCCACAGGCCGAGGAATTGTTCGACCAGCTACGAGGCGCGCGTTTTCAGCTAATTGGACCTGAGATCGTGGTACCACCAAATCCACATTGCGGAGGAGGACGTGGAAAAATTTGTGTTTTGGACGCGCTATGGACACTTCGAGTATCTCGTGATGTCTTTTGGGCTAACGAATGCTCCAGCTACATTCATGGCGCTGATGAACTGGGTATTCCACCCCTACTTGGACCAGTTTGTGGTCGTCTTCCTCGACGACATCCTTGTGTACTCGTGGACGATGGATTAGCACCGGGAACACCTGTGGACAGTGATGGAAGTGCTGAGAAAGGAGCGGCTGTTTGCCAAGTCAGCAAGTGCGAATTCACCAAGTAGGAGGTGGAGTTCCTCGGGCACATTGTCAGCGGGAAGGGGATCCTCATGGACCCAAAAAAGGTAGAAGCCATGAAGGACTGGACAGAGTTAGTGTGCGTGCATAACATCCACATTTTACGAACTACTATCGGAGGTTTACACACGGGGGAATGCGGCAATGGGAGCACCCTTGACAGACTTGCTCAAGAAGTGGCACCAATAGGAGTGGGGTACAAAGAAGGGGCAAGCCTTTGGTGCAATGAAGACTGCCATGTGTGAGGCATCGGTGCTGGTGCACCCGGACATGAGTAAGGAGTACGTGTTGGCGACGGATGCAAGCGACTATGCAATCGGCAAGGTGCTGCTGCAGGACCAAAGAAAGGGGTTGTAGTCCATTGCGTACTACTCTAAGAAGCTGAAAGGGGCTGAGCTCAACCACCCCATCCATGAGAAGGGGATGCTCGCGGTGGTCCAGGCCTTCAAGCAATGGAGGTGCTACCTTAAGGCGCGGTGGTGCACACGGACCATAACGCGCTCAAGTACCTCAAGTCGCAACCGAACCTGAGTCGTCGTCAAGCACTGTGTATGGAGCTGCTGGAGGGCGGCTTCAACTATAAGATCCACTTCAAACGAGGGAGGATCAAACCAGCAGACCCGCTTTCACGTCGCCCGGACCTGGGTGTGCATGCGATCACAGTGGTGGCGGGATCTCCAATCATCCGCAGCCTGTTTGCGCATGGGTATGCATAAGACCAGGACATTGCCGCGAGTACGGTGAAGGGGTGCAACTGGGATGGCCAGTATTGGTGGCGTGATAAGGAGAACCAGATTGTGGTGCCATGGAGTAAGTTGTTGCGACAAGCGCTGTTGGAGAAGCCACACGACTCGCACTACAGTGACCATTTTGGCCATGACAAGACCTTCAGGACGCTCATACGCCAATATTGGTGGGCAACAATGGGAGGAGATTGCAAGGAGTACGTGAGCAGCTGTGACACGTGCCAAAGAATCAAGTCACCAGGGATGGAAAACCGCGATATTGAGTACCGCGGTACCAGAGTACCGTGGTATTCTGGTACCGCGGTACTCAATACCGCGGTATCCTAGTCTTCTGGCGGGTCACTACCGATACTGGTACCGATACTACGTTACCAACGATAGTAGTAAAGCATCGCGGTAATTAGAAAGTGCCGCGTTACATAATGTACCGTAAATAGTAAAACCACTGATCTTTCTGTCAGATGCAAGCACCACAAAAAAAAAAGAGTGCAAATAATCGTTTGCGACACTGAAATTCAAGAAAAGTGGATAGAAAACAGTACAGACGTAGCTCTTTTCTTTGATTTTGAAAGTACTACGGTACAATACCACGGTATGGTACCGCAGTACAGAAAAGGGGTATCCCTCATGCTGAGTACCGATACTGCACCGGTACCGCAAAAAAAAATTGGTACCGTGGTACCAAGATACCGCGGTACAAAGCCGCAGTATACCGCGGTATCGGTAGTACCGCCACCGTCCCTGCAAGTCACAGAGGGCGCGGGCACCAGGAGAGTTGCAGCCGCTACCGGTGCCGGAACGTCCATGGATGGACATCTCACTTTACTTTGTGGGGGGTCTTCCACGGAATGCAACAGGCAACCACCATGGTGCTGGTGGTGGTGGACCAGTTCAGCAAAATGGCACACTTTACTCCTTGTGCGGAGAAGGTCACGACAGCAGAAACGGCTCAAAATCCTCTTGCAACATGTCATCAAACTTCACGAAGTGCCAAAGTGCATGGTCTTGGACCGCGACCCGCGCTTCACCTCCCGGTTTTTGGAGGAACTCTTCAAGAAGCTAGGCACCCGTGTGGCTCTTTCATCGGCCTACCATCCCCAAACGGATGGCGAAATTGAGTGCACCAATCAGACCATGGAGCAGCTGCTGCGGGGGATCTTGGAGCCGGATGGTGAGGGATGGGAATGTAAGCTCCCGGTGGCTGAGTTTGCCTACAACTCAGTAGTGCATGCCTTTACGGGACGGTCTCCCTTTGAGGTGGTGTATGGGGTGCAGCCTGCATGTCCCTCAAACATTGCAACGGGATCAGACCTACCCGTTGTGTAGTAGTTTACAAGTAATTTCATGGACGTGTGGCTCAGCGTACGAGATGCACTTCACACGGTGCAGCAGTAGATGAAGCGGCAAGAAAAGCACCAGAAAGCCGAGGAGTTCTTCGTGGGACAGAAGGTGCTCCTTAGCTCACGGAACCTACAATTGACGGGGGTGGGCAGCAACAAGTTCAAGCCTTGGTGGGCAGGCCCTTTCCCAGTCAAGGAGAAGCGGTCCGTGGTGAGCTATGAGTTGGAGCTGCCAAACCACTACGGGATCCATCCCGTGTTCCACGCTTCTCTTCTCAAGGCCTACAAGGAGCCGGATGCGCAGTTCGCGGTGCAAGGAAAGGCACCTCCTCCATCGGTCTTGGTGGAGGGTGAAGAGGAGTACGTGTTGGAGAAGTTTCTCGGGCACCGTCGGTACGGTAACTGGTGGTACTACTTGGTGCAATGGTTTGGCTATGGGCCTGAGCAAAACTGATGGATGGCCGAGGCCAATTTCCACAGGGATGGTGCTGTCAACATGGTCCTCCGAGTATACCAGGAGCGCACCGGGACGTTGTGCCCTCGGAGGGGGGGTGATGTTATGAGAGCCGCCGGTCGAGCGGGTGATTATGTTAGTATGCTAATATCAGATGCATATTTTGATGATCTCATTGTATTCTATGTGAAAAACCAAGTGAAATCAACCCAAGAACTGGGTCATTCGGTGCAGGGACAAGGAAGTTATAGCCGTGCAAAGGTGGGTGGCGCACCGCCAGAAAACAGGAGACGTACCAGTTCGACCCCGAGCACGGTGGAGCGATTTTCTCGCCCACTACAGCCGAAGCGCCCCTGGATGGATACTTAACCAATGAGGCAAGGTTCATTGGGATCCATGGGCACTTTGGGATGACAGCTGTAGTTGCATTCGCAAGCAAGGGCGCTTCCGACAGCCGTGACCTCTGTGGGCTGTGCTGCAAGCGGCAGTCACGCATGGAGCACTCAAACAGCCATAACTTAGCCGTTTCGTCACGGATTGAGGTGTTCTTTGGTGCGTTAAAAAGCCCGTGACGCGTACTACATGATAAATGTGTTATTTCCATCTTTACACCTCAGAAGAGGGCTTCAAAGTGCCGAGGGGCTCTCGGCTGGCTCATATGGACTGGTACATAAGGAAGCCCATGGGTTGTTCTAGGCATGCCAATCTTACCTAGAAACTTAGTACATTTTCTTATACTGATCTATCAAGTCTAAGGATTCCTTACCCAACTCTCCTTGTTCTCCAAGCATCACCTTGCACACGTCCATTCGATCCTGTCAGAAACTGGGTTGCAGTTCCAACGTAGTCTGACGGTTCTTCTGTGATCACGGCTTGTTTTTGTACGGGTGGTTCTGAGTCTAAGCGTGAGCTTTCTGGTCGCCTCACGCTATGTTTCTTGGAGTGGAAGACAGTTGCGAGACAGTCACTTTTGCGAAGGAAAGAACGTGATTTTGCATTAGTTTTTCTAACATGGACATGATCTGATCCTTTGTAGGGCTAGTCATGAGCTCTCTAACGCACCAAACCGTGTGCGATTCGGATCACCGTAGCTCCCGGTACGTCAGCCGAAGTGCAGCATCCCAAACCAGCCGCTCAGTCGGCGGCACACACCACGTCGCCTGCCGAGGCGTCCTCACACATCAAGGATCCATTGAAACGCCATTCCGGAGGCGCAGATGTCCCTACGTGTAGCGGGGGTGCCCCTCGCGCCTTTGGGGTCGGTTTCGATGAGTCAATCATCGTTTTTTGGTGATGGGGATTGATGTGGTTCCAAACCTGTTCGCGGACATGTAGTCAGAATTTTGACTTTTCCCAAGTAACAAACTGTATTACTGAGTTTTGGACTCTGAGCCAGGATTTTGGCGAAGTCCCTCAGTAACAAAACTGCACTACCGAAATCCGACGGATCATCCACCGGACGCCTCGGCAGTCCTTCCGGAGCAAAATCCCCAGGTGGCATTTTTGTTACTTGTTCCGGTCAACTATTCATCGACAGTCGAACCGCGGCCGGTGCCCAAAGCCGCAGCGCACACCCCAACTTTGGAATCCCATATCTCCCTCGTTACTAGTCCGATTCCGGCGGAAAAACTTAAACCGGATTCAGCAACTCGTTGAATTGCAGGGGCAATCCTTCGTTTTATGATCCGAGCATTATTTGAGTCACCAGATCCAATGACGGAAAAATTCCTCTCTTCGGCGGCTCGTCGGCGCCTCCCGGCGCCGCACTTGGGCATGCAGAGGGGCAAGTCTTCAACAGATCCTACAAGTTTTCCGCAGCGCACCTTGGTACAAATGCCATCGGGAGAATCGTACGGCGGGAACCTTGGTCACTAGCAGCGGTCTTGCTGCTAGGAGAGGATCGTGCGACATCTCAAGGGTTGGCCTACACACTAAGGGATTGAGGATTGGGAGGTTAATCCCAAGGGCTAGGCATGTGGACGTCATGTCGGGCGCCCTCTCGGTTCACATACCTGATGTTGATGTACTTTGGTCCGCCAAGAGATATCATCCTGTGCCATTTGCATGGCGCTCTTGTTGTTGATGTGGACCACTGTTGCTTCCATCTGCGGTATTTTTATCTTAGCAAGTAAGCTGCATAGCCATTATGTCTCCTTGCATGCTTTAGAAAGAGCAAGGTACTCCGCCTCAGCGGTGGAGAGGGAGATACAATCCTGCTTTCTGCTATCCAAAAAGACTGCACCATTCAGGATACACATGGAGCCCAAAGTGGACGTTTTGTCATCAATTCTTCCTCCCCAGTCAGTTTCAATTTGCTCACAAGGCGCAGTGGGTCAGATCTCTCTTGGCCTCTAAACTGGAGTCCCATGTATCGTGTCTTCTATAGATAGGGCATGATGAGCTTCACCAGTTGCCAGTGTTGTGGTCCTAGATTGGCCAAAAACCTTCTGACCTGTCCCACGGCATAGAAAACATGAGGGTGTATTCCTACCATGGCATACATGAGGCTGCCAACTGTAGAATGGTAGGGAATGTTCTACATCTCACGCCATTTTGCCTCCGGGCTGGGGCTTATGGAAGAGGAGAGCTTGTATTCTATTGTCATGGGTGTGCTAATGGGCTTGTAGTCCTCCATGTTGTAGCGCTTCAGGACCTCCATGATGTGCTTGATCTGGTTCAACTCGATGGTACCTGTTGTTCAGTTGCAGTGGACGGCTATCCCGAGGTAGAAATCGAGAGGACCCATGTCCTTCACCTTGAACCTGCCGCTTAGATATGACTTCAGCTTGTTCAACAGCTCGACACAGGACGAGCAAATGATTATTTTTTCCAACTATCATACAACCAATGTCAAGCCTTGCTCACCCTCCCGCACGTAGGCACTAGGGTCGTTCTGGCAGTGCGTGAAGGTGAACCCAGCCATGAAGCCGTCCGTCTCCTTGTACCACATCTTTGAAGCCTATTTCAATCTGTAGATCGCTTTCACGATTTTGCATACTTTGCCCTCTGGAGCCTTGAATCCCTCAGGCACTTCCATCAATACCTCTTTTTCTAGCTTCCCATAAAGGAAAGTTGTCTTGACATCCATCTTGTGGACCTCCAGATATTTGACAGCAGTGATGCCCAACATGTATCTGATGGAGGCAAAGGTGACCTTTCTTATCCTTTCATATGCCCTCGTTCTTGCCACCCATACCTCCGTCTTCCTTCTTGGGAGCCCTGCACTCATGTGCCTAGTTGAGAAGATTCCTGGAAGCTTTCTAGCTCAACTGTTCACTAGCCTGACAGCACAGATCTGGCTAGCTCACTCACAGGTCATGCAAGGAAAAGTGAGAGCAGGAATGGAACACGTCATGTGAACCAAGGCTTGGCTTCAACATAATGCAGAGAGGACGACAAATGAGCGGGTCAGGACATAAGTGCCGCCTGCTGGTGGCGGTGCACCGACATGCCGCATTTTCCTACGGCTCTATCTCCCTGCTCAGGCATCCGGATCAAGATCTGTCAGAACCAAATGGAGCAGGGTGCAAAACTCTTTACAAAAAACGCCCACACAGCATGGTTCAGTCACCAACCGGTATCTGATAGGTAGAAAACATAGTTGGGCTTATAGCCAAAAAGCCTAGAACTGTTCAGCCTGAGCCCCAGCTCCTCACGAGTTTCCTTCGTGGATAGCCGTGGAGTCTCGGGTACTCCTAAGGCTACGACAGCTCCCCTACTGGTCTGAGGTGGCTGTCTCATCAGGGATCTACACAAGCATGGACATGAGCTGAGGGGTCACCGTAAGCTGTGAAAAACATGACTCCCCCATGACCGGATGGCGAATAATTCCATGAATGTACAGGTACTGACATGCACAAGCAATAGCTGGCATTAGGAGGTCAGTTAGCAACGAGTGCGGGACGAAGTTCCACGGAAATTGCAGCCGTAACAAACCTCGTACGGCCCATGGCCTTCGTCAGGAAGTCGGCACGCTGTACATCTGTACCTATCCAGATGACCTCGATCTCAAGTTTTTGCTCAAGTGCGTGCACGTAATGATGCTCAACGCCAACGTGCTTCGTATGAGCATGGAACACATCTTTGTTGTCGGTAATGGAAGTCACGTTGTGGTTTTCACAGTGTAGCACAACAGGAGGGTAGGGACTGACGCAACTCATGCAGCAGGCGCACCAGCCACACGCTCTCAGTAACCCCAGTACTGAGTTCCACGTACTATGCCTCAGCAGTGCTACGAGCAAGATATAGCCTGTCCGGCTCTTACCGTGTGGACTCCTTGCCCAGTCACTGTCGGTGTAACTGTCAAGCACCACACAGGGATGACTGCGGTAGCACAGACCGATGTGCACGGTGGACACGACATGCCTCACACATTGGACGTCAGCTTCTAGACATCGCACGTGGTACCTGGGAGAACTGTGTAAACAGGTTGACATTGAAGGCAATTTTGGGTCGCGTTGTTGTGGCTAGGTACATGAGCAAACTGGTGACTCGCAGGTATAGAGTTACGTGGACAAGCTCTCCCAGCTCAGCTGGATTGTCGACCTTCAAAGCAGCCTGTCCATCAAGCATGAGGGATGTAGACGCAGTGGAGACAACAGCGAGAAAATCCACAAAACGCTCCTCTAAAGTCAGAGGATACCCCTCTTGATGCACCAGGAGCGTCCAACCCGTGCGATTGCACACGATTCGCATGTCCAAAAACACTACGGCCTCCCCCAAGTCCTTCATTTTGTATACCGACTACAGCACGGTCATGGCTGCCTCAACAACCTTCAGATTGGGGGAAGCGATCAGGAGGTCCTTGACGTAGACCAGAATGGCTGTGAGCAGCGTAGGGGCCTACGAGAGGAAGAGAGAGAGGTCTAAGGCACTCGAGACGTACCCAGTCCACAATACTGTGCCGGTGATCTCTTTGTTCCAACAACGAGGCAACTGGCTTCGACCATACAAGGCCTCCCATAGTCGGTACACATGGCCAGTGTCATCCTCGACGTAGGGATGCTGGATGATGTAGAACTCCTCCTCTAACTTTCCATGTTGGGCTGCTTGGAGTATCAAGGCAAGTGCTGTGGTTGTGTGGCCGACTGGGGCAAATGTCTCGATGAAGTTGATACCTTCCACTTGAGAAAACCCCTTGGCGATCAGTCGTGCCTTGTAGCATTCCACTGAGCCATCCGGTTTCAACTTCTTATGTAAGAACCACTTGGCCTTTACGGATGTACGACCGCGATGTAGGTCCATGAGCTCTAAGATCTTGTGCTCCTTGAGGGCAACGAGCTCAGCCTGGCACGTAGTGCACCAGAGGGCCGAGTTAGTCCCAGCCAGAGCCTCGTGGAGAGTGCTCGGGTCGGGTGCCACACCGACCACACTAGGGTCGGACCTCGTGCTGGTCACGCTCCGTGTGGCCAGGGAAAAGGTGACAGAGGGAGGACCCACTACCAATTGGTGCTCGTGAGCAAGGAGCACCAGGCCCATCTCACAGGCAGGGTGAACCTCCTCGAGGCCCAGATCACTAAGGCTGAGGGCCTTTGTGCCAGTGTTACCACTGCGCACATTGCAATTAGGGCAAGGACACAAGCATCCACCCTCAACACATAGATAGGACTCAATGAGCTGCACAACCAGCAATGGGGCAACAGATACAGTAGGTGCGAGAGTCATGGAAATCCAAAGCACATGAGCCAACGAAGCAGACACAGACGGCTCAGACAACGCAGGAGATGCAAGGTCATGTAAGGAAGTAAGTGGCAACACTGGCACAACGAGTGACATCATCAACGTAGGCGAGGCAGCAACGGGAAATGATGGCGACGCTCACAAGGCAGGCGAGGCAGCAATGGGCGACAGCGGTGACACCGGCAAGGCGAGCAAGATAGCGACAAGGGACACCGGCGAAATTGGCAAGACGGGCGAGGAAGCAATGGGTGATGGAGGTGACACTAGCAAGGCGGGCAAGGCAGCAATGGACGAGGACAGTGACACTGGCAGGGTAGGCGAGGCAGTAACGGGTGATGCCGGCAGTACTGGAAAGGCTGGCGAGGTAATAACAGGTGATGCAAGATGGACTAGCAAGGCACTCGAGGGGTGGGATGACTCAGGAGCAATAGGGCTGGAGGGGCGGGCAGAGTCCGCCGGCATCACACACTCCTCCATACGATGAGAATGAATACAACCGGGAGCATTGAGTAGCAATGTGCTACCAGCGGTCAACTTGTGATACATGAGGCGCTCAAAGAATATTGCTTCATGTGACTCGAAAATGCGGTACCGACTCGGATCCACGAAGTTCCAGGCCTTGGAATGAGGGGCGATGTCCACGAACCCCAGATGCAGCCATGGAAGGAGAGCTTAGACCCTTGCTGCTCAAGTGTGAACCAGACGCGGGTAAAAGACCCCCACACATACGCGAGCCAGAGGTTAGCCCGACAACCAAGCCACAGCTCGTACGGGGTGTGATTGTTTGGCAACGTGCCATGTCGAATCCAGTTCCACACCCGTGTCATGTAGGCCATGTCCTCAAATGCAAAAGCCTCGGGCATGCCACTGTCCACCCTTCTTGAACGAACCGTATCATCCATGGTGCGGATCCATCACTCAGATACACCATTCTACTAAGGAGTGGTGAGGACAGAGAGGTTTTGAACCAGTCCTAGCACCACAAGTGTCACGCTAAGTCCCTAAGAAAATTCCGCCATGATCCAAGCAGAACGTCTGGAGGAGGTGGCGGGACTGTCGCTTAGCCATGACCAGCCAAGTGCGCACCGAAATAACAGCGACCCTCTTCTGACAAAGAATGAAGATCCACCACATGTGGGTGAAGTCATCAGTGATTGTCAAGACGTACCTCCCTCTGTCCTCCTGGAACTTGACAAGGAGGGATCCCAAGTGGTCAGAGTGAACCAACTCGAGGGGACGAAACATCGCGAGTTGGAAGGAGGGTACGTGGCTCGGTGCATCTTTCCTTGAGCACATTGGAGACAATCGGTCTCAGGAAACGTCTCGAAGTCTCTGCATCAAGACTGAACGCGGGCTGTGTGTGCACCAGACGGTCGATAGCATCTAAATGCACGTGGCACAAGTGTCTGTGCAACAGATGCTGGTGCTCGGGTGACATAGTGCCCGTCAAAACACACGTGCAAAGGATGGGGAGGACAAGGGAGGAGCAGAAGTAGGGCAGCCATAGACATGGTACAAGTCATTCACATCCGTCCCAAGCAAGACCACCTCTAGTATGGCACAAACAAACACAGTGGCATCCTCACATGTGAAGGACACGCCAAGTCCCATGCGAGTATAGGCACATCCAAAAAGCAAGCAGAGCTCCAACCCAGGCACATACAGAACGTCCAAGATTTACAAGGGTCACGGCGGCCTGTGGAACTACACTACGCCTAGGCCTTGGACTAGGACCTCATGACCAGCTGTTGTGCACATGGACCGTATAGACCCAACAGGACCCAACACAACGAAGTCACGACGACGGCAGGTCATATGATGGGTGGCACCTGCATCAATGATCTAGTTGGCATTTGTTACACGCTTTATCTCTGTGACGTAACAGCAGGTAACAGTGCAGGCGGAAGAAGCAGGTCGCTTTTCAAAGGGCTACGATGCTGACACATGAGCAACAGTACGGGACTGAGACTCTTGAATCCATGACAGGTCATCTGGATCTGTGCATGAATTGACACAACACTGCGACTGGACACTTGTGCCATCCCGCCTTACAAAGGAATCAACAGATTGAACAGAACAGGTGACACCATTACCACCAACCCGACGTGACGCTACGGACTAGACACGACCAGCAACGGGACCCCTTGACTCAGCAATGTCACTTGTACTCCCCTGAATGGAGAGTGCCAACGTTCAGTGGAGCTCGGCGAGCTGACAGTTCCATGTGGCAAGGATCTGCTGCTTAAGCTCAACAATCTGGCAGGCCCCGCAGTGAGCTGCTGTGTCGGGGAAAGTACGTTCTGGCAGGAAGGGAGGTCGAGGACATGGAAGGGAGACCAGTCGCCTGGCTCGTTGCTGCTGCGGTGGTAACACCATAGTGCACTGGCCATGCCTGTTGCCTTGCCGTCATTGCAGTGTACTGCTCTTTCACTACTACTGTTGCTATCGTCGATCTTGATGGTAGTGGCCCTCTGGCCCCTAAGCTGATGTTGCTGCCGTCACAGCGGCTACTGTATGTCGTTGCTCTCACTCCTTTGCTCTCACTACTACAGTCGCTGGAGGTCTAACGCTGCCGAAAACCATCCTGCAGCAATTCCCCCACCCCAGTGGGCGTGGAAAAAATGTCGAGGCCTATTTCAGCCTGGGAACGCCGTGGATGGAACCCCCCAGCTACTGGAGAATATCCAACAGCATTCCCCCCGCCCCAATGGGCGTGAAAAGGAGGAGGGTCTTGGGGGAGCTCCGGGTACCTGTCCCAACCCCCAGCCCACCCAAGGGACCAGCAGGGGGAGCCCAACCCAAGAAGAGAGGGAAAGACCAAGGAAAAGAAAGGGCAGCCGCTACTGCTGTCGACGCTGCTGTGAATCCCGCCGATGATGTCGCTATTGATGTCGCTCCTCCTGTTGCTACTCCTCCTGTTGTTGCTGCCACCGATCGTTGTAGCTACATGTTGCTGCTGGTGCATACTGTTGTTGCTACACACTACTGCTACACGATGCTATTGCTGCATGCTGTTGCCACTGCTGCTAGCTGCTGCTGTTGTGTGGACCTGCTGGTGCTGACAACCAAATTTCTGCCCGTGCTTCAGCACGGGCAGAAATGTTTTAGAATTTCTATTCTAAAACATTTGACACTAAAAAATCAAGGTCATCCAATTCAAGCAAAATGTTTAACACAGAAGCGTCTCACTGTGCTGAACACGCTAGCGGAAGTTTTTGTCACAAAAAGCTTTTAAAAAAGTGGCAACATGCCACTTTTCCCTCTTCAGTCCAAATTTTAGCAGAAAAACGAATCTACGGTTTACTATGGTCTTTTCTGGTGGCTACAGAGCATGAAACAACGCAGGAGAGATGGCGCTGGAGGGCTTAGGATGAGATCTTTTCAAAGCAACCTCAAATTTCCAAAATGGTGATCAAAAGAGCAAATTGCCCTCTCACGAAGTGAGGGTGGTGGCAGACGCGACGGTGCCAAGTGCCTCTGCGGCCCTCCAAGGACTGACACGCCGAGTGCGCTTGCTACTGCTGAGTCCGTTGTTGCTGCTCTTGCTTTTGCTGCTGCCGCCAAGCTCAATGATAGTGGCCTCAGGCCACTTCAGCAGCCGTCGCGGCTGCTACCGCTATTGCTGCTGCCGATGTTGCTACGAGTGCCGCTACTACTACGGTTGAAGGCGCCAGTGCAAACGCGCACTCGTGATGCGCTGCTACTACACCGCTTTTGCGCTTCTCATGCGCTACTGCTACTCTTCTGATGTGCTGGGTGTGCTGCTGCACTGCTGTTCTGATGCACCCCAATGCGGCCTATGCCTGTACTGGCGCATGGTGGTGGGTCCTCCTAGGACCTACTGCTGCTACTGCTGCTATTGCTGTACGGCTGCTACTCAGGACCGCTTTGACTTCTGCGTCTCTACGATGCAACAAGCTGTAGCTCACTGCTCTAATACCATAAGAAGATTCATGGAAGCTTGCTAGCTCAGCTCTCCACTAGCTTGACAACACAGATCAGCCTAGCTGACTCACAGGTCATGCAAGGAATAGTGAGAGCGGGAATAGAACACGTCATGTGAAATGAGGCTTTGCTTCAGCATAATGCAGAGAGAGTGACAAATGAGCGAGTCAGGTCATAAGTGTCGTCCGTTGGTTGTGGTGCGCTGACGGGCCGCATTTTCCTACGACGGACAAACCGGTCAAAAACAACATTTTTGGCTATATCTCCATGCTCAGGCATCCGAATCAAGAACCATCAGAACCAAACGGAGCAGGGTGCAAAAATCTACGCAACAGATGCCCATACAGCACGGTTCAGTCACCAACTGATGTCAGATAAATGAAAAACATGCAATCGGCCAGTCGCCCTCACTGTTGAAATGCCTAAAAAGGTCGAGCCCGAGCCCCATCTCCTCATGAGTATCACCGATGGATAGTTGTGGAGTCTCAAGCACTCTCAAGGCCATGTCAGATCCTCCACTTCGCTAAGGTGGATGCCTTGTCAGGGATCCACACGAGCATGGACATGAGAGGTGTGGTCACCATAAGCTGTGGACAACATCACTGGTGTCCACGCTTGCCACAATTGTGGCACTTCCCAGGACGCTTTGAACCCATTCCACCGCCGGCATTACTTTTTTCCGCCACCGTCACCGCTTCTGTTGCCACTCTGACCAGATGTGGAGTTGATGTCATTGCTCCCACAACACTGTGCAACATAGGCCGAAATGTTGGCCTACCTACCACTGCCGCATGGCCTCGTTACACACGTACTCGGACATTGCCTCATATGTCAGTTCCTCCTTCCATCGCCCAAGACGATGATCAGAGAATCCCAGCTTTGAGGTAGCACCATGAGGAGGATCATGGCCTGCATGTTGGTGTGGTTTTTCTAGCTCATTTGGATCACTTGTTGCAGTAGTCCTTCAAACTATAGCAGGAAGTCCAATATTTGAGTCTCCTTCACTCACTCTCATTACAATCAAATTTTAAAGGATGAAAACGCGATTAACAAGAGTCGTTAATTGGTGTACACGTGCAAGGTTTTCATAATCTTTAGATGCAAGAGATGGACATGTTATGACTCATGTACTGATGTCCGTAAAGATGGACATGTTATGACTCATGTACTAATGTCACAAGGATGGCCAGTGCCATGTCATTTTTGGCGCTCCATACTTCACACCCAGGGTCTTTCCTCACTGGTTCAACCCCTTCTCCAAGGAACATCTTCAAGTAGCCGCGCACTCTCATGATAATCTCAAATCTTCATTTCTACAAGAAAGGCCCTTTCCCTATGAATTTATCCATGCCAGCATTGACCTGCTCAAGAGTGAGCATCGTAAGTGTCGTCATCCTGCTTCTCCGTTATTCTGCTTCTCTACCTCGTTGAGGTCGATGGTGGCTGATGTAGGCTATTATCTACTATCCATTTAAAAGGTTCAGTTTTGTTACTTACCCCTCATCCATTTATAACCTACAAAAAAAGAAGAATGCACACTTGCCAACCAAATGTCCTGCCTCCACAGGCAGAGCTTATCCTGGTTAGGGCTCAAGGATCGTACCTTCAAGGGCAGATCTTATCCGTGGCCCATGTTTGCCATATACCAACAACCACCGTTAGAGTAGACATAGTAGATGGAGCAAATGGAGCTGTTATAGCTGATGCGTGTTGTAAAGTAGAGAGGGCAAGAAAGCGCTTGGAAGCGTGCCTTTCAATTAGTTTGTGTGGGCCCATAACCCATTGTCAATGGGCCTGAGGCAACCAACTAGAAAACAAGGCCGACACTATGGCACTTGCAGTCCGCTCCTAGTATTTCAACAATTAAGAGATGTCACCCTAAGAATCACGGTTCCACAGTAAGTAGTTTATTGGAATCACTTCCTTATACTGTGTCTTTAGCACCTAGTCACTTTCATGCGAGGAGCTAACTCCTAGGGCTTAGACCAATCAATACTCCTTTAGTATCTACCTCTGGTTGATAAATCTGTAAGGAATCTCAAAGGTAAGAATTGTAATGAATCATAGGAAACTGACATGTACTAATAGTCCTAGAGCTAGCATCTAGCCTAGGCGTGCAGTGGCTCCTTGGAGAAGCCACTTTGGGGGCAATCTTGATTGCATCATCTCCCTGCCTACATGGCGCTCTCTATGACCGCCAAGTGGCACCAGTCACTAGGAATGGTCTTGGAATGTTATGAGATATCTCTTAGAAGCTTCCTCTCTCGTTTTTGGTCACAAAGAAAATTTTCTCCTCTAGGGTTCAACCCAATGACCTTTCGCTCCAAAGATTAACTTTGGAATGTTTAGGCCACAATATTCTAGGTAGTTTTTGCTAGCTATATCATCCAGATCCGATGAAGGGGACATGCTCCAAAGGAGCGGTGCATGTCTTGTCTATCTAGATCAGACTTAGGCGACTTACTCCAAGGGAGAAGCGCATGCCTTGTCTGTCCTGCGCCTGTCCAAATTCTGTAATGGACAAGGGGCATATCAGATCAACAATGAGAGCATGGAGAAGTCTATGCATGTTTAGAGATTTGATGATGCTTTTCGCGTCTCGCATGCCATTCACGGTTTCAATTATGATGCCCTGGATGGCCTTGTAGCAAACTCTCAGATACCTGATTGCTATGTGTTCATTTGGTTGTTGGACCTTGGACTTCGACCTACAAGGTTTGTGTGGGAAATGGACAAAATTTTGCAAGAAGGGTGCAAGTTCCATGTTCGTACTAGCCGCACACCATTTACGCACTAAGTTGATCACACACTCATCAGTTTCCAGGTTCATTGTGGATCTTTCGCAAAATCTACACTGCACCATATGTGGATCGACCAACCTCCATGGCATCGTGAATGCGTGGAAGATGGTCGTCTCCGAGCGAGTTCACGTACTCGATGCACCACGGTGTTGGATTGGCCACTTCGACCGCTTTGTTAGACGCCAACAGGTTTGGCTTACAATGGATTCAGGGCGGGGAGGCGGGCCTTGACGGTCTCCTTCATGGACGGAACTGCGGAGGTCTCAACGAGCGTAGGGCTCTTCTTGGGTGTATGCCGAGCAGGAAGTTTCTTCGGATGTTGCATAGCTTTAGATGTTGCACAATGTATCTGTCAAAGTGTAGACAATGGTCGGCAGCAGCCTCTTTGGGTGTGAGGCACTTGACATTGTACGACAAGAGTGTCTTCATCGTAGACAAGTGAGCGATTCGATGAAGGCAAGAGGTGCTCTTGAATACGAGGGTCCCACTCAAGCATGTCGGCGATTCAACAATGTGACTTGAGCTCTTGAGGGAAGTCATCTGCCTGGTGGAGGGGGAGGAAGCAATCTAACGGTGGCCTGAGTTCTTGCATTCAAATTACTGAAGTCGGTGTTTGAGAAGTTGAAGTGATCCTGTCAAACATGACTGATAGTAAAATGGGCGAATATGGGTAGCAAAAAGTACCAGCATGTATCTTTTGGACGAGCACAACAGAAACTAAAAAGTACCCATTTGATTTTTTATATGAAAAGTCATAAGTACACTTCACAATTTGAGTGAACATGAGTTATAGTACAATAGATGTTTCAGGTGCTAGAGATGCGGGAATTTGGGCATGGGTGACACGCCAAGTAAGGTGTAGAGGGGACCACAAGGAGAGAGCTTGCCATCACACATGACCTCTAGGAGCCAAACGGAGGTGACACACCCCCAGATGTGTGTGAATTGAAGGCAAGCACGATTGCCATGCCGGTATTTAGACGGTGGGACATGACATGGAAGATGGGCATGACAGATGCAGTCCAGACCCGGTCAAATCTATATCATGTATAACATGGCCTCAGAGGCAAACATCGTGGAGGTGCCGGAAATATTCAGGAGTGTTCAAAAACCATACATAAGAGTGTGGTTATAACGTTTGGAGGTAACTTCTTGCTGGGATATTTAGGGAGCGGATGGATCCGTGCACACCTTGGAATTATGCACCCTGGGTTATAGACCCCATGAACTCACTATCACGTTTAGAGAAAAAGGAATGTAGTTTGTGATGGAACACATGTTTAGTTTGAGGGAGCCAAGACGTGGGAACATTGCATAACTCAATATTCTGGAAGGGAAACATTTATTTTAAACAAGTATGCTTAGTCATAAGGCGCCGGATGTAGTGGCCAAGACTGCGAATAATATCATGAGGCAATGTTTTCCAAGCAAGGAAGGGAGAGCAATGAATCTTCCCTTGGACACAATATTGGGAATCTACTGAATACGACAAGAAAAGATTGGACGTGTCCGGATCCAAGGCATTTAAATGCAGAAGATGCCAGAGATGAAATAGTGTGAATGTTGCAGATGTGGCGATGAAGGTAGGGTGTATATTTAGGTGGAGAGAGGAGGCAACATGGACAAGGGCATTCCCACTTTAAGAAACAAAAGGAGAGAAGAGGCACATTCAATAAACATATCCATGCTTGGGTGCCACACAAGACGACATGACTGGATGAACTTACTGTTAAAGTAGAAACGCCATGACATGAGACAAAATCCATTCCTTGGATTTTTAAGAATTACGATGGACTAAAGAATGAATTGATGATAAAGCAAATATAGCAAAAGAAGAAAAATCATGATATGGTCCAACAACATGATGACGCTAGAATATTGGACGGAAAGCACTTGAATGGATCAAATGCATCGGATAAAAGACGGAGCCAAAAAGGTCTCGGTTGGCAAAGGTGTTACTCCAAAGACCATATGACAAACAATAAGAACAAAAAACGAGATAGAGAACAATGGTGCACTGAATGGGGAGGTAGACTAGCCAGACATGGCACTGAGGCAACGTAGCTGACTACCAAGTCTCAATCCAAGGAAGAGTGACATGCATGCTCCTAAAGACACTCGTAAAAATGCACCACAAAGGCCATCAGACTGAAAGAAAAGATCCCTGAATGCGAGAGGGGGGAGGGAGGGGGCACATAACTGTCATCTCCTTGATAACAAAGGTGAAGGTTGGTGAGAGGCTCCTCCAACCATAACATTCTCTCATTAGGCAGAGGAAGACCAAGGTAAGCTGTTGGAGCAAGCAAGAAATGCGAAGGATGGCTGGTCAATGCATTATGGTAGCAAGAAAGAGATAGAAGAGGGTACAAAAAAGGAGGGGTCCCATATGACAATGACCAATCCCATGCATAGTGGGGTGCCAAAATCAGTGAAACAATACTGTTGTAAGTGAGGGAATAAAAATCAACCGCATAGTTTTGAGAGCATGAGTTACGAGAGGCAGGCTGCCCTAGGAAGGCAAGCTACGCTGGGGAAGCATTCTTAGCGTTGTGAGACCAATGTTTCCTCATGGAGACAATGCACACGTTATTCAGAGGGACTAGGAAATTTTTAGCAGAATTCACACAACAGCCACAAGTCCAATAGCTGGCATGAGCGGAGAAAGAGGAGGAAGCAGATTGCTTATGAACTTCACATGTGGAGACATGAAGTAGCGATATAAGAGCTCCCCACCCTCAGACCATACTCCAAAAAAACCTTAAAGATGGAGGAGGTTGTAAGTTTTACTGGTTTGCAGGCGATTTTGGTGATATGGAAAGTGGCATAAACTATAGTATCTACAATTACTAAAGACATGGCAGAACATCTGGTAGCACTAGAATTTTGTTCATGTGGAAAGTGGCTCCCAAGTCTCCTGTCTGAAAGGTGCCAGAAGTTTTGAAAAGAGTGGTTTCTCCCGTAAGTCGATAACACCACAATAATTGACTACATTGGGGAGTGGAGTGGACATCATTCTCCAAGGGGGCATGCACACCTTTGAAGAGCCTACAAGATCATCAAAAGAAGTGTCATCATAGCATATTACGGTGTCACAAGCTACAGTGGAGTAGTCGGCACCATGACAAAGATACATTAGATTAGAGGTGCATCATCTTTTGTTCCCATCATGACTTGTGGTACAACTCTTGATCTAGCACCACATTCTTCTACACAAGTAATTACAGAGGCTGGAAGAGCACCAACAGTTGCGATTGTGGTGAAAGCAACAGATTACTCTTGTACACTTTCGGTTATGGAGTTCATAAAGGCAATGCTACCTTGAGAATCGTTTTGAGGACCACCCCATTCTAGTGTAAAGGCAGTGGGAGGAGTCATATAATCCAGATGGGCTACATTACTATAATCCAAGATCCACTCCCATGGTGGCAAAACTTACCACACTATTATCGGCACAAGTCCTAGTGGTCCTGAATTCAATGGAGGTGTCAGCGACATCTCTGTGTATATCAGTAGAGACTAGAGCTGAGCTCGAGAGACTCCAAGCCCTACTCCTAGACTAGGATGTTTCTACAATCAAAACATTTTTAGATACCTAATTCAGAACACTAGCAACTGGGGCATCCTTGGTCCAACTGCCTACCTGATAACTAGCAAATGTCTATCCCACTTTTAAACTCATCGATTACCTCCACTGGCATGGAGTGCCCAAGATATTAAATATGCTTGGTTCTTGTTTCTGCATGATTATTTGTACGTGAAAGTCCAGACACTTATTGAAGTTCACTTATTGCCAATTAGATTTTATTTAAGGTTCTCGTTTTCCCAAATGGTGCTCGTCTCATCTACCATGGGTGACACAATTTTTATAGAGTGCTCCCTTAGATTTGGAGAAATGAGAAGAAATGGACATAACCACTGCATCCTATTCCAAATGGCAATGGGTTAGGTGTTTGCAGTCATCCGACTAGTTCGGCAATAAGCATTGTTAAACGACAATAGTGTGAAAATCCATATTTTTGTGCAAAGTTTCTATTGGTGTAGTATTTATGAGGCTTGATCACATGTTTTTGACAATATTAAGCAATCAAGCCTTGCATAGCAAGCACACACGTGCAAAGCAAGAAGATATAATCTTGTTCTTACGATTTGTAACATCATATAACAAGGATGATGGAAAATCTTTGGGGGTAATGGAATGAATTCAAAATTCTCTGAACACAAAGCAATTCTTTGCTACTCAGAACATCTGATATGATTACCTAGTTTGAGTGTTGTCGCCTGACCATGTGATCTCTGCCAACCGTCAACTATCGTAGTACCTTAGCCTTTCATGGGCCATGGTCGAGAGTTCATGCAAAAGTCGACGACCACCTCTAAACTCAAGACTTCCGGAGTCATCCTGTAAAGATACTACTTCTAAGTCAACAACACGGAGGTTTTGAGGATATTCAAGGCTATCCCAATTTTCCGGACGCCGTGGCGCGTCGAATCCGGACGCATTACGTTGTAGTGTAAACGCAGGGGCCTGCTACCGTGGGCCCCTGCGTAGGCGGGAAAAAATATCCAGGATAATTTGACCATATAATCCCGGTTTTTGCTCTTTCCTAATGGGAGGTGTCGGATCTAGGCTGATGACAAAGTTTTGAACCTACCTGATTCCTAGCCTATCGGATGCTCAACCTTGACAGCGGTGGTCGCAGAAGTAAGCCGACCTGAACGGCTGAATCTGGCCGGCTGGATTTTTCTATCCGCCCAGGAAATTCTGGCCATCATTTATTCGAAAAAAGTTTGCCCCGCTTGTTTGTGATATACTGACGCGATAGCCTTCACACATTCACGACGGTTTGAACGTAGGTCCTGTTCTGTTCTTCGTGATCAGTTGGGTTGAGCAGGAATGAGTCTGACTCTAACATGTACAATAATATTATATTTTACCATACACGCTGCCCTTAAAAACTCATCGTTTAGTCGGCGTACCAGGTAGGTCTCTCACGTCAGGTCGGAGTTAGGCGCTTACGAGATTTGCCGACAGAGTTTACCATGCGCTATTGCTGGCCGTTACATGTTTTTAAACATATTTTTTGGAACAGTCGCTCGCCTTTTACACCTGTCCTTTTCATTGCAAATTGTTGTGGCGACTGGACAGGTCATCGCCCCGGACAAATTTGCCCAAATATAAAACCCCAACCCATCCGGACACCAAAGTGTCCAGAAAATATGGGTAATTGCGTATTAATGTGACGGCATCCAAGCTAACCCTTTTGTTTGGATTTCTTTTGTACTCCTGAGAGTATCCTGCTGGAATCTCTGTAACCTGTGTCACCTGCATCCTTCACTGCGCGATGTCACTCTAGCCCGTTTTCATGCTCACTTATAACTTCTTTGACAGTGCACTTAGAGGGGATAGCTTGACTTCCATTTGGCGCGCTATTCCTGTTTTCTGAGTAGCTTGTGGAACGGATCAGGACACATCCCTGGGGCACTGCTTCCGTGGTTCAATTCCCATATGACAATGGGAGTCTGATACGGATATGGTCAGGGCCCGAGTCGTAACCGAGAGCGCCCGAATTCTTCGGGCGGTTTTTCTTCATGGCCTGCTGAAATTGCAAGAAAATTTATGGCTGGTGACATGCCTCTCATCCACGGTTGCTGCTGCAGGTCGGTCGTCTTGCCAGGACAAACGGGCACAGGGCACCGTTTTAGAACAGAAAAAATGCATCAACTTTACAGGAACCGGTCAGTCAGCGAGGACATTCTGTCTTTTTGCAATGTTGTCTGAAAATGACCTCTTCGCCATGTACCCATGTGCTTCCTGCCACCGACACCAAGAAAATCACTCGAGAGGACACGACTTTCCCCATTCTAGGCAGGAACAGTTTAAGGATTTTCTTCACCTGGATGTCAATTCAAAGAGCACCCCATCCTGCAGCTGTCACAGCAACACGACGCAGCGACAGTGGCCGGAAACGTCGGGGGGGGGGGGGGGGGGGGGC